>LUCM01009647.1:146533-191377 GCA_008360955.1 Fasciolopsis buskii | reverse complement strand
CACAAATTTCAATGGCTGTGTGATCGGCAAAGAAATTTGTGGAGAGAATCTATTACTATCTGAATGTGCACAATGTGATGATTCAGCCTAGTTCTACGCCCACGCTTAATCATTACTCGCTTGTGCCAAAAGTAGCCCAACCAATAGAAATGCAGCCGGAGACAGATTGATCATCGACTATTTCCGACCTTTCTTTTGTTTTCAAACTGTATGCTCTTGTTGTATCCAGTGATCGCTCTCGAACTTATGAAAGACGGCAATTTTCCAAAACAAGAACTTGACCGGGACGAAAAAATTCACGTTAGTGTTGTCAGTAGTATGTTTCGCATACGGTTGGATGAAGAAAATAGGCCAAGAGACACACGATGAAGGCGGCTTCACTCGTGCTCAACTCGTACCGAGTGGACGAGACGAATATACGCATACTAACTCGGAAGTCTAGTTGCCCAGATGAAATACACCTCGTCGCCCGCTGCTGGGTTTGAAGAGGATAAGACAGGCGATGTGACAGCGGGAGTTGTTTCTTTCGAATAGCCAAATATATATGCATATTAGAAAAAACAACAGCAACAACAACAGAAAAGCTACGGTTCGGAACTATATGAAACGGAATAGTGAGAAAAGCACCAAAGCCGTATGGTTTCGCTCGGCCGTAGAATTGATTCGACCCAGATCGCAAACGCCCACACCCGTTAATGCTTGTCTACCACACGGTAGATGTGTGACAAACTCCCGTGAGCAGACCGGGCACACTGGATGGGAATCGTATAGTCCGAACAGTGTTTAGGCTTGTCAATCGCATGTCTCGAATACAACCGACAAAAGTGTGTGCTGCCGATCCAAGGACGAGATGGTTCTGCTCCTCCTGGGTGACCACTGTTGGACGGATATGGGGAAAAGTGAACGAACAAAGGGATATACCTGAGATGTTTTGAGAAACAATATTTTGCAAATTCACACGGCTATTTGGCCACGTTATTGATCGGCCCGGAATTTGATTCCTCGAGCCAGCGATAAATATGATCAGGTTGTACACCCGTGGTGATATAGCTTGTGCTTCTTGATCAGAGATAGAATCTGTTGGTGCGCAATCTCTCACGAGTTGTTGCCGAAATGAGAAAATTGGGAAAACCGGTAAGACGATACAGATCACATGATCTCCTTATCAGATATTTGGAGATGGTCGATGACAAGGCTAAGTCGTGATCGGTTTTGCAGACCGTTTAAAATCTCTCAGTAACCGAGAAGAACTTTTGCCAATCACTTTCTTTTTTGTCTACTTCTTATGCGGTTGCCTGTTGGACTTTCGGTTGGACACAACTTTGAATCCGAAACAATAATATTTCATGGCCCAATCTATTTAGATATCAATTTAAAACCAATTAGAATTATCAGTCGATTGGATTTTCAATGTCTCGTTCTGATTGATCTGAAACATGACGTATCTCATACATAAACACATCTCAAGGCTCACTGAGCGCCCGTGCCCGACCGACTGGAGCTAACGGGACAACTATCGCGTCTCGCTTCGAAGTTGTCGATCCCCGCCTGCTATCACTGAGGGCGACGAGTGAACAAACTTAACCGCGTAATTCTTACTGATCTGGACAGGAGTTGTTGGACCAATGTTAACGCACACGCCTTGCAGGTGGAAAGCCTGGGTTCGAACCATCAGTGGGATCGAGGCCGGGTAAAACTGGTGAGCGAAACTCGGGACTGGTGCTACTCGAGGCTGGAGTTGACCGGATGACCTGAGATTTGTGCTTGAAAGGTAGTCGATTAGACATAGAAAGTCTAAATAACTTTGGCATCATTCCGAAACACAGCAACCAAATAGCCCAGGGTAGAACAGCACAGATTTCGAAATGTTTGATGAAATATATCTGATCACTGACATCAGACGTTCAGGATCAACTGTTGAAACTGAACAATATATATATATATATTTCTTTTTTTTGATGATTCCTAACACGGATGAAACAGCTGTACAGTGCTTCCATGGTTTCTTTATGGTGAGTTGAGCGATGATATCAGATGGTGAATTATTTCATGTAAACAATATATGTCAGTTGAAAATGAGAAGCAATGTCCAGTTTGCTGAACCGGTGCAAATGAGTCCAGTTCATAAAGTTTGGCTTTCAGACCTTAGCAGCCATTCCATTTTGCAACATATCGTGAATACGTGACTTGATAGTGCACGAGCAATGTTTTCCAGAGGCGATTACTCCGTAATCGTCTAAAGCTCCGGAGATCCCAATTGTCCGACCACGTTCTCGAGGAGCGCACTGAATAGCATTTTGCTCCATTTGTGCTTCTATGACTGTCTGAGCTGTAGGATTGTGTTTTCCGATTCTCTTCTCCCAACGGTGCATCTGGTCCTGGAGGGCGGAGTGTGTTCCTCTTCCGGTACAAGCGTGTTTCAAGACATGAAGTCTAGCTTGTTATACTGAGCGGACAAGTTCGGCAATGGAATGGATATTCAGGCAACATGCTTCAATTTTGCAGTCCTCTCAGCAAACTCTGACTCGTATGTTAATGTGGGCCGATCAAGACAAATTTGGTTTGCTACTTGAGCGTGCCTCAAACTGAGCCTGACTCTACGACATGAAAACCTTGGCCTGTGAAATCTACAGTAACGTCTCACAAAATGACCACCGATATTGTGTACAGTTTGTTTTCGCGACAAATCATGACTCCACGAAAGGGTCGCGCGTAGAACAACCAGACAGGTGGAAGTATCGATGCACACTTGTCTTCGGAAATAGTACTTATAGAATATGCATTTTACTGCTGATCCAGTATGCTCTATAACTTTTCTGAATCGAGTCCCGACACTTTCCGATTTCGTTCGTGTTCCTCAATATTCACCGTGTGCAGGGTGCATGAATGGGCCCGCTTGTGTGTGCGTGTGTGTGTAAGTGTGCGTGCGTGAGGTCACGTTACGTTTTCCCTAGGGGGCTCACACTACACTAATGAAGAGGGAATCGACCGCCACGATCCTAGAGCTTGCAAGGTATACAACCGTTAAGTGATCGGACAGTGATGAGTTGCCTTTTATCGTCAAACCGATCTGCTTATCCCGAATTCGAATATTTGATCCCTGAGGTACCAAATGCCCAACCTATTTGAACTGTTCATTTACTCACACTACTTACCGAAAACCTACTCCTCCTAGCCTAGCTGTTCGCGGGAAAGCAAACATCTCTCAGACAAAATCGATTGAAAATTCGAATGAGAATTTTCACTCAGGTAATAAACCAAGACAAATGGATTATTTCAACCTATTTCGCAGGAGAACAAACCACTATTTGGAACAATACCTAGCAGATAAGTGCTAACAGACCGACGTTTATTCAGAATACATTGTGCCATTTATCTGCTCGTACAAACACTAACTCACCTGAGTCACGTGCGAAATAGATTGACCTCAACCGATTGGCACTACTGAACACGGCCAATGGTAAACTTTCGCCGACTTGCGATTGTAGCTGAAGCATCACTGTCCCGTAATCAAAGTTCATTTGGAGCTTAATAAATTGCCATGTGTTCGCATATCGGGGAAGTTTCAGTAGGGGAGCACTGTGGCCCAAATCCACTAGGGATTCAGCATAGGGAGCAGGAATCATTCTAACCTGTGAATGAGAGGAATGAACAGGTCATTCGAAAAAAGAACACGTGGGTAAAACAGAACAGTTCAACAACATTGAACTAACTGTATAGGTCACTCGTAAAATTATTTTCCTAGTGGAATAGTATGCGCAAACGTGAACACTCTCCGTATGCTCGAGATTGATTCGGATGCGTACAGTAAATCACAAATATTGGTTGAATGCATTTTTTTTCAAACTTCACGACCTGCCCCGACCGAGCAATTTCCATTTCCTCATGAGGAAGCATCGATGAGTACTGTTCATAGACCATTGATTTTTCTCATTTGACTACTAACAATTGTTCCATAAAATCCCGTTTTCTCGGTTAACGAGAGGAACCACACTGAAATAGCCTAATCTGTTTCCTTTCGAAACCTTGAGAGAATTTCTGAATGTTTTTGCGATACAGTGAATCGCATATCAGCTAATATTCATTCATGCTCGTTTCGAAGTGGCATCAATTCAATAACCGATTGATATAACCCACAAATCTGTACAGAATTTGGGAGCCAGAATTTTCCAAGTGTTTTCCATACAGATAGGATCAAGACCGATTGATATGACATCGATTTCTTGGAACACCAAACAACTTCTGGACATATATGAATCTTGTGCATTATCGATCGGAAATATGGCTTTCAGTTGGAATTTAGATTCCTTATCGTTCCAACTTGTCCCGGATGGACAGATCTGGGTAAAATTAGGTAGCTTGTTTCACTAAAAGAACGTAAACAAAATGTAGAAACCGTGAACATCTTCAATAGGTGAGCTAGAAACCGATAGCCGTATAAGCTGTATGCAGGATAATCGATAAAAATCTTGGAAAACCATGCTCAGCTGATCTGTGAAGTGTATGATGCTCACACACGCTTGTTTCTGACTCTCTGCCAGGAGAACAGGCTGTAATAGCGTGACTGGCGGTGCTAAGATGAAAGATGGAGATTTGAGCTACAGTTCCGTTCTCGGCCTATGAATTGTCTGACCGGCGGTGGTCAATAGGACTAGGCCTCTGTTACCCCAAAAAAGATCGAAGGTTCGAATCCCAAATTCGAAAGTAGACTTGGTGGTACGTGGAGATTCGATGTCGCCTTGCTCGTTACCCCAACTGACATAATGAAAGTTTATGAAGTTCTATACCACTCCATTTTCCAGGGTCATATTTCCCCATCCCTACCGTCCATACAGTGGGCCAAGGGTACCGTAGGGCATACTCCCTCCAATACAGTCATGCTTCAAACATGTCCTAAAAAGGCATTGGAATTTGGCTACACTACTCCTGATCATCGCATGTCCACTGGCTGCAACTGACTGTCATTTGCATGGACTGAGTATTGGGCTTTAAGTCGATTGCCTGGATCAAACAAGTCGCATACTTACAGGAACACAGGGAAAGAGTATCGCATCGATTTCGTACACGTGGATCACGTGCCTAGTGTCCGTCGGCTGGCAACAACGCGAAATACTTTAACAATTAAACAAATGATCGGCCGCCAAAATCGGAACGTTCTAGTGTATCACGCGATCGATACGGGTCACACACGTCAGATGGACCATTCAACGTCGTCTACCGAGTGTCTATCAACCTTTCTAACACAGACCAAATGGAGGATCGTCTCTGCGGTAGGAGTAAACATGATCAGTCTGCACAATTCAAACATGTGCTCCCAAAAACAGTTTGTCAGTGTCCTTAAACTTCGATTATACGAAGTCACCGGAATGATGGAACGAACAGACACGATTAGCAAATCTGGTGATTAGTGGACCAAAATTCAGAACTGCGCTCCACTAATAACACCGTGCGTTGCAATTACATACGTTCAGTAGGACGTTTTACGAGTAGTGTATTGGCCTTTGGGGGGAGTACAAAAAGACAGGTCTCTGGGTGTCACTGTTATTTCTAAATTTGAACTGTGGGATTATTTCGCAAACTTACACCTCAACCATTTATCGAAAATTAACACCACATGTGATACGACACCGCTTTCGAGCATTGGATTTTCGAATCCACAAATCTTTGACTAATTTCTAAGTGATGGACATATGCTAAGATGGAACAAATTCATATCGATGAATTGGGCTTCGGTGTAGCATGGCGAATTAGTTGAAAACCAAACTGATTCATCTGTTGAAGATTACGAGAATTCATACATTTAATCTGTTTCTACCTGGATGCGTTTCTCGGACGAAACCCACGTGGTCCGTACACCTCGCGTTCGTGTCTTTTCGGGTGACTAAGCCAAAATTCAGCCCATATACAGGCCTCAAGCAAATGGGATTACTCAAACGGGATGAGTAGGCTATTCGAAATTTCACAAAAGTCATATGCAACATGGTTGACAAAATGGGTAAGTGTGATTGTTTTTATTTACAAAAATCATATCGCTTTCATTTTGGCTAGCTGGTTAGCCTACTATTGAGGGCTTTGCACATACCATCGGACTTAATCGAACCGAGTGATATGCGATTCGAATAGTTCTCACGTCCGGTATAGTGGAATAAATAGTCCGAGGCAATGAACTCACTTCGGCATCGGATAAATGTATCCACGTTCGATGAGTGACTGTCCGACCGTCTTTTTCACCCTCGAAGACAATAACAAACAAACTGGCCGTGGGTAACTCCTCACGATTGTAGAATATGCTGAAATCAAACGTGATCTGAGGGGAGTTGGGTTGGAGAAATTCATTTGGAACTGACACAGCAAATTGGGGTGGAGACAGATCCGAGAGATGGTCGGGGTCGAGGTCGGGGTCGGGGTGGGGGAATCGTGTCAAAAAAAAACGGAAAAATTGATTTCCGTTCACATTTGCATTACAATTAATTATTTTCCAAATTGTGTCAGGAATTATTCGAATTTGGGCTTCGAATGTTCGAAATCGACCAAAATCATGTTTACTTTTCTTTTCAAACAAGACTTAAAAAAAAACTTCTGCACGTAAATTGGCGGATAGTTCACAAATAATCAGTGCAATTGACTAGACGGATGAACAAATTTCCTCGAATTGGAAGGACTATGTTTGAAATTTAAGTGAACAAGATCTCAATAGGTCGATCCGAGTAGTCTCTACAGAAACTCGATAGATTTTGAGCTACTTGCTAAACAATGAGGAAAATAGCCATAAGAAAAATAAAATAAGCCCTACACTCAATACGATGGTTTGATACGAGTTGGGAAACTTGCCAGTAAACGAGCATAAACAGATCGACCGAAACAACTCACATGCTCGATTTTCCGGATTTCAACGTAGGCACCTCGTTCGAAAATACACCTTCTTGAGTATGGATTTCGTACTATATAATACGTAGTCACATGACCTTACCGATTAACCTCAAATTTGCAGAATATCAGGTCTGTAACATTTCCAATCTGAGATGCACGATAACAGTCTGGGCTAACTTTTGACATTTCTACCGGACTATTTGTAACTTCGACGTCTCATAATCTCGACTTATTTAGCCGAATAAAATGACTTGTCCCGAGAATGCCACCGTCCGAAAGCGACATCTAAGCTCGAAAATGACCTAGTAACCTGTTTAGATGAATTAACTAAGAAGATTGTTTTTTTTTCGAAGATTTCCATGGCCACTTCACACGATTGCTTGCAGCTCACATGCTGTCACAACGAGACTAAACCTTGAGGCGGTGTGACGGCTTGCGTGCCTCCATGATCCAACGAGCTATGCAGGATGGCTTATCTCAAGTCGAAGATTCAGTCATGCCTGGAAGGTCAATGGCAACCTGGAATGAGAAAATGTACAGCGAACTAAGGTAAAGTAGGTGTCTCACGCCTTCGTGGTTGGGTTCCGAAAGACTCGTCGACTTGCTGGCTGGAGACACTTAAGGATATGGCGGTGAACCGTGAACAGTGGCNGCGTTAGTACAGTTAGACTGTTTCGTGTGTTGGCTGCAGCAGCATCTTATCTTTTCCCGCCTGTTCCCCTTTGATATTCACTCTTTTTATATAAGCGTGTAACTCTGGGGAAAGGCAGCGGTCAGTGAGGCTTGTCTTGCTGTTTAACGCTGAGCGATGATGATGATGATGATGACGATGTTAACATGCAGATTTATCCAGAATTGTCCTACCATACGAAATACACACACAAATAAGGTAGCCATTTTAGTCTGCTCATTAACCGGATAACATGGGATGAAAAACAGTAAAGGAATAAAACCATGCTTCTCGGAATGCTAGCATATCAGCTACGAGATTACAAACGACGAGAGTCACAAAATACTCTACAAACCAGGTAGCACTTCATACTGGAAGAACTGCTTGATTTAGTTTGGAAAAATTATTACATTGATGGCTGAAGACCAAAATATTCACGATATCTATGTGAGATTCATACATGCAGATCATAAATATTTTTTGGGAATGTTGTCGTTTGTGGGTATTACTGCTAACGGGTTCCAGGCTCTCAAAATTCAAAGTGAGAATTTGAAAGCAAAAGTATCGATCGTTAGTTGAAATAGATCACTGGCATGGGACACCGCGTGGCCGGTCAACGTTTGTACTGTCAACGATTAGACCATTCAAATGAGCAACTGCATTGATTTCTACATGTTCTATACTTGAATTGTAAACCAACTTATGCAACCGTAATTTGACCGATACAATCTATTGATTTTTATACTCCCATTTATTGGGAATAATAAGGCTAAGGTTTTGACCTTTTAAAAAACCAACTTTAATCATTCTAGAGGATGATATTTTACTGCTGGTAAAAAGAACAAATTTGGTGATGATAGACTAAAATGCGTCATAGAGAACGAATGAGTTTGATAAATATCTTCGAATACCTTTACTACTCGTGAACACGTTTTGAGCCGCGTTCCACGATACGAAAATTGGACCCTTCGACGTGCACTTTCCTTCAATTAAGTCTCCAAACGAAACAGAGTACAGGGATAGAATTAAACTCCAAGTTATTCGGCCGCAGTTCTTGTTTGGCTAGCCTATCATGAATTGGATTTAAGTCACGTGGACGAGCTGTTTTCACACACACCCAAGATGCCGACAAAGTGCGAATGTAGTAATTGCTGTCCGGATACTCGCGGAACTCATTCAGTTGCTTGGCTTATCACATCCACCAGCCAATTCTATTCGAGACCGAACCAAGGGATGGAACAGTAGAACCTATACGAATAGCCAGTCTTTGGCTACTATATACCAGTCTGAAGTATTTTGGCCGATTCTTACCCTCTCCCGACAATCAAATGGCTGTCTGGTACTTCGGGAATGTTCATCAGTGCCTCGCAGTCCATGAACTGTGAAATCGAGGCACGTTAAGTTTTACGGCAATAGGACATTAATTTTACGCATAAAATTACAAAAAATGGACATGTCCTGAGGCGAATTCGTTGGTTTCCCAGTTGGAAATCCGTGGATCTTAAGCAATACGACTGGATACTCGAAAATACGTTTCTCCGATTTTCAGAATACACAAGGCTGCTGCCGTTTGTGAGGACGTGCGGGTGACCGGAAGGGATAACGTACTTTCTAGTGGAATGAAAGTTTTATCCAGATGGGCATCAATCGATCGCGGGATATGAACAATATTCGGATCGAGACTGAAACAGTCGTAGCATGCGGGTCGACCACTTTGTTTGGGATCAAATCGAATGTCACTGATGGCCAAATCGTCCACGCATCCAAATAGTCCGGTGACCGGAGCCTTAGAACGGAAACCAAAGAGACAGCATTGGATTTGGGGTGCAGAAAAGTCCAGGACACAGAAAACCAAAGAAATCCTGCGTTCCGCACGAGTACCTACGAGATACAAGCTGGATGAGATTATCGTTTCTCGACTTTAATTGCAACGAGGGCTTTTTGATCATAGCTGAAAATGAACCAATATGCAACGTGTGAATGACCATTAAAAAGTATCCTATTCACAATTGTCGTGATAGATCTCGTTCTCAATTTGTTTTTGGCTGAAAACTGACCGAATGCATGTGGTACCAGAACATATTAGAGTTGAACATGCAGTGCTAGCTTACAAATATCCCTGATAATATGAGTTATTAACCTGGGTGATGTCTCGTCCCGACCGGAATCACCCAATCAGATCGACCGTATGGACAATATGCCTTATACTACTAACAATATGCAGCATGCTGAAGATGAACTTCCAGGTTTCACGGCAGCTTCCACCAGTTCTTCGACAGACAAACGAGAAATCAAGACTGTCGAGTACACCTGATCATCGGCAATAATCCTTTATGCTGACGTGCTTGTCGGTAGGCAGTTGGATCGAGGGTTCCAAAGTTCCACTGACTGGGATTGGATGACGCACACTCATTCGGCCTTTTCGTCGTTGAGCGGAGCACTCGGTCAGCGAGTGTCTCCAGCTGACCAAGTGAACTTCCAGATAGAGAAAAGCGGTGTGTTCTTCCACTGACCGATGATAGCGCAGGTTAACTGCTTCGAAATTTCTCCGATTTCCGAACGCTTTTTCCCGGTATTATTTTTGTTATGCGTCCAAATTTCCGGCGAGGTCGGATCCAGCTAAATGCAGCACTTTATTTTTTGAACTCCCTCGGGCAGGCACATAGTCCACGAATCTTGCATAATCACACGTGGCAGTTTGCCGCACAAAAGCACCAGGATACATAGAGGACCTTTGGATTGCACAATACACCTACAAGGCTAAATAAGAGCATTTGAAATTCGTCATTATTGTGTGCTAGGTTGTATATGGGAAACCGATAGATTAGAGGAATACCGGAGTGTTGTACGGCCCAGATGGGCCCACAGACAACCTGGGAAGGGTTCACGACAGACAACTAGAAGACACAAGCACTGAGACAACAGGAGACAAGTACATTGGGTGGGCTAGGAGTAGACTGGTCGGAGAGGGGGTGGGTGGGTTGGTGGAAGAAAACGACAGATGAGATTAGATGGGACAAATTTGGTTGTCAAGCCCTCAACCCAGTGAATCGAACAGCTCATTGTGTCGAAAACATGAGCGGCCCACACGGACCAACAAAATTCTGGCTTGGGCTAACCCCGGGGTATTCAACAGACGACTTCCGCACCATGATAACATCTTATATATATATATATATATATATATATATATATATATATATATGGACAGATAGTAAAATCAGAGCTGAAGGTCGCGGTAGTGATCGAGTAAATTTCGGAGAGGAGATAGAAATTACGCATTTGTATCACAAGTGCATCGTGAAGAATGGCCGAGGACTAGTTCTGAGAGAGCTCCGTGCGTAGTAATTAGGATCACATGAAGCCTACTAGCGACAGCGCGGAGCTTGCATTGGAGACAGCAGGTGAAGACAGACCAAGCAACGCCAAGAAACGAATCGTGCCAATGAGATCTTGTTCTGAGAGAGAGAACACTCACTTCTCGGTGTGAACCCTATCAATTCCATTTCCTACATTAATTCGTAACTGTAATGGGATTAATCGATTTTGTGTCAAAAATATTCGGACATGGATAGAACTATGGCTGTTTCACAAAATCTGACAAGGCTGCATTTGTTCGCATAGTGCACACCAAGGCAGAACAATGTCCACACGTGCCCGGGAGAAGTTTACCAATTTGCAGACGCGTGTAAAAGTAACCAGTGTAAACCAATCAGACAGCGAATTCGAGTAATTCTGAGCTTGTTCCGAAGTAATATGGATAGTGGGTAGAAGAGAAATCATCGGCACAATGAATATCTAGGACTCGGAGAACAAAGAACCCATATTCTCCTGCCTCCGATGTGCTTCAGAGACGTCTCCTTGCGCAAAAAATAACATGACAACAACTTGAACAATAACCGTAGAATTCCGATGTCAGGATCAGGGTCAAGATGTTCGTGTCAACCTTGACCGCTAAGGATTCTTCAAATATACACGCGAATTTCATCTCGACTTTCCTCATTCCTTTCGGCTAGAACAAACAAACAAACAAACAAACAAACAAACAAACAAACAAACAAACAAACGAACGAACGAACGAACAAACAATCACGTGCGCGATGGGAATGCAAATGACCTAAGGTAGCATCTTATAGTTCTTTTCTTCTCTCTGGTTAGAACTCGCCATGCAAATCAACGAAGTGCGGAGTGGATGGATGTGAGTTCAAATGAACCGTTCGAGGTGAATGCCAGTAGTACTTTATACATGAAAACATACTACTCTGTGCCCTTTCGTAAATCGCTTTTTCAAGATCACAGGTCGCAGTCCAACGAACGGGCAGACCATAATGTGGACAATTTCGTTGGAATTCTGGAGGCAAATGAAACCTTTGAAAAAATGAGCAGTTGACGGTCATTAGTCACTCAGTATGAGAAGAACCATAGGAAGTTTAATTCCATTTCAAAACAAGTCATTGTTTTAGAATACGCTCGAACGAACGGCGCGTAAATGCCGGCTTACAATATTCGTATCCGGGTCTAGGTTCAACTTCTGTCCGGGCGGTAATCCGGCGACGAAAGCCAAAATGGGCTTGAAGCTAGTGCGCAAAGGTGGGAGCCACAAGTCACGTCCGTCGAACATCATCTAGAACGTTGGCGAAAGAGGAGGATGAAACGCGGTGGTCAGATTTGCGATCAAACTAGCTACGGGAAGCACGCTTGCCTATTGGGATAATAAGAAATCTTGAACAAACACTCCAGCAATATTCTCTCCTGACAAAAATGACTCAGGTTGAACGTATGACGACAGTGCAGAAGCTTACAAACCATGTTCGCGGATTATTCATACGTCATATTACCTTGGAAATTATACGATCGAACTGCAGATGCCACCAATTGTGATGCATTCAAAAAATTCCATCGTTAATGTCCTTCCGCTTTGGTACCTGCAAGGTGTAAAGAAGCATCCGGTTCCCTCTATCACTTCTGTTTTTCGACATCTACGACCACGATTGTTTAGGTAGACGTGTCCTTACATGAAAATGAAACGTTACCGGAACCGGGAAATTTTTCACACATTTTTGGAACGGTCTTAAGATTTTTCCTAGTCTAAATTCATAACTGATAACAAACTCGCTTGTCTAGCAAAAAAACACTTATTTTTCCGAGTATTCTGCCCACGGTTGCGCATGCATTTCATAAACTGAACATACATATTGGTCAGTGGGGGTATTTGCTGTTAACTGGGGTCTACCACTCATGGTCGATCACGAACAGAAAAGTTTTCGTTTGGTAAAGATGTGGATTCATATCGAAGTTGACCTTGCGTCAAGGTCACTGAAACGTGGTGTGTTAATCTCTTGCATTGTGACCGTAACACTGAAGCACGGAGCGAGAAACAGTAAAATCACTTCGCGTTACAATGTAGAGGATATGGAACTAATTTCAAAACGTCGATCGATTTGAAATTCCACGATTCAATCTCTTATGCTAAAAAAGTCACAATTTACATCATTTTGAACGGATAAACTATGATAAGAGCATATTTTTGATGGGGGAATTCAATCATATCCAAAAATGATCACAAAGTTATTGATATTCAGATTAGAATTTCAAGACAGGAATTCACTTTTCTAGTCCTATCTGAGATTATTACCAAACTTTCATGTACCATTGTCCCGAGAGACTTAAACAATATTTAAACTTCCCAAGTTTCACCAGATTGGTCACGTGAATTATTCGGATAACAAAACATGGAATATAATTATCTTGTGGGATAGTAGAAAATGTTGAGCGTCTCATTCGAGGGACCCGTTAATTTTGTTGATCAATGAATAATGGCATGTGGTCAGTAGGATAACACTCACAAAATAGACATTTCTAGAAAGAAATTTCTCGGACTTCTTATTCCAATGCGACTTATTTATTCGCACAAAAATGAAATTAGCAACGGATTAAAAGTGAATGCAATTCGGATAGGGGAAAGTTTGTCGTTAGGGCAGCGCGGATGCTTCATTGATTACAAGAAAGTAGCCAATATACAAAGACGACATTGTCTTCAAAAAAAAGCTCCAATTTGACTCTGTCAGAATCTGGTAAACATGTTATCCGGAGTCGAGTGGTTTCTTTCAGTTCGATGTTTTTCTGATCAAATTACACATGGATGGTGGGTATGCTTGACACAAAATCCCATCTCGACCTGAACCGTGACGGTGTCTGAAATGTGTTTCGTTTCATAACGTGATAATTAAAAAAGGTACTTAACCGGTGGATACTGATTTCGAAATTCTGAAGCCTTCTCGAGTATGAAGTAAAAGCAGTTTCATCTTGGAGATGCCGCGTGCCAGAGCGAAAAAACCAAAATATTGCCGCGGGGATAGTGGCATTGTTTATTGATGTTGGATTCCTGGCCAACCAAGCGTCAAAGTGTCGTTAGTTAATTTCACATTGTTCGTCCTGATTAGTTCGTGATGCGTCATGGTTAATATGATGGGTGAAATAAGATAACGATTAAATTCCTAATCGACTTGCTCACTGGATAACGCCGAAACACGCGGCACAAACGCCAAAGTCCCTATATCACCACCATGACCACCTCGAATGTCAGGGCAGAGGTGAGAGAACATTCACTCACGTGTAGACCGGATTCGACAACTTGTCCGTTCAGTTCGTTCAGTCCGGTCCCAGCATCGTTTCCATTCGTTTCTGCCGGAGCGGTAAGAACAAGCTGATGCCAGTTAGTGTCCGCAATAGTCATATGCGGACTGAACCAGAGTACACGTTGACTGTCAGTGAGAAATATTTGACTTTCCGACAAGATTAAGTAAAGATTTTCCACACCCGGGCCAAAATTAAATGCTGCTAGAAGACTGTAGCGTAGACTGGGTGCGGGAGACTTGTTGTTCAGAAGTCCACTTGTCCCTCGACTGAGCTGAGCACGGAAACCGATTTTGAACACGAAAGGCCCCTTGCTGACGCGTGAAATAACGGGCGAATTGCGATCAAAACAGAAGAGAGTTAACATCAGAGAAAAATGATCACCGAACCCGATCAATTCAGAAACAGTTTACATTAGGTGAATGATCACAGAATTTCACGAGTGCGAAGTATGCGATTGAAAAGATCACGATGGTAGGATAGAACGAACAGTTTTCATGAGGAGATATAAACGAAATCTAAGGGATGGACAATCACTCGTGTTGTTTTTGTATGAACAAAAGAACGGACAATATCCATGGGTTGATTTCGCATGCGTAATATTAATGCACAACTATTTTACCACCTGTGAGCTGGTACGGTTTTTTTTTCTCACCATCATAAGTCCACGCTCTATTCACCGTGCTTATTTATTCCACCCAATGGGACGTGTAAGGCTGTGGAAAAGACCCGGGGGTCAACGGAGGTGCGACCCGGGGGTCAACGGAGGTGCGACCCGGACATTTCGGGGGCTGGACGACGATGACGAACTGTTCCAAGCGGAATCGTCCACGCAAACCTCAGGCCAGTTCGCAAATGATTAAATACCCAAAATGAAACGTGTAGATCGCGTTGGGAGTAGAGGATAAATCCTAAGACTGGCCGATTCCTATTCATGTGTGTGTGTGTGTACCATCGGCCAGGATAAAATTGCATCGGTTAGTTCGAACAATTCTCGACGAAACCAGTGGGGATTAAACGGATAACCTGAAACGTTGAAAAACTTTACCCAAGAATATTAATATCTTCACACGGGCCAGACGAATTTCATCACGCTTTGTTCTGTGAAAAGCAATCACTGGATAATTTCGACTACGGGGAACATGCCACGTAAAAAAAGCCAAAAAAGTGTGCAAATGACACTTACATGTCATTTATGAGCGCACCCAGATTCGAAAGTTGCCAGTATGAGTTTGCCGTCTGGTCAAACCAAGCAGTATCTTCCGGATTCATAGCGCAATCCTATTGAAAAAATAAAAACCGAATGGTAAAAATATCGTGTGTTTGAAAGCAGAACCAATTACTCCATCTTTAGCTGTTGTAGGCTTGAACGGACTGGGATGAAGTGAGGGCCATTCGCAGACAAAATATGACGTCCACGATGGTAGCAAGGTGTAATACGGTTACATGGAATTGCGATCAGTGTTAGATGTGCCTTAGACAAGAGACAATTTTGCGAATCCTATGCTTTTATCCATTGGCTGTGAGGTTTATAATTTTAGCATTCGTGACAACACACAGCTTTTTTATTGGGGTAACAAGATGGCCTAGTTCGGGCGTGGTGGATATGTACAGGTGATGATTTCTAAAACAGCTGTATCGTGATTTCATGGTTTCCTGATGGAGGAGTTCAGCTAGATGAATAATTTCGTGAACCACGTGATACCATATCAGTAACGCAAATTTAGTATGAAGCTCGTTGTGGTAAGCACCAGCAGACTTGGTAACATCGAGTTTCAGTTTCTATTCGACAAAATGCACGGAATGCTACCAAGCTGACCATGTTTTCCTAATATTCCCTCCAAATCGATTGGTTTAGGATGATAAACTATGACCTGCTGAAAGGTTCTACTCATCGTTACATTCGATATAATTGAAGCAAGATCAAACGGAATCGGTTCAACGCAAATAGCGTGTTCAGTTGGCGTAAAGAGAAAGTTAGCGTGAAATGAAGCAGATTTTGTCATTAACGATTCATTATCCGCACCTAAGCCGGCCGAATCACGAGTGTTCACCGTTACACGTATAGCGAAATATAGTATAGGGGATAAACTCGGTGGTCAAACGACACTGTGAAAGCAAACGGTTGTGGAACATGGACGTGGAAGCCAGTTTCTTCTTTTAAAGAGGAAAATTTGTGAGTGAATAAGAAGAAACGAAGGATTTGGGAGATTGTCGCCGAAATTTACGGTCGGGAATGGAGATCGGGAAGGCTGAAAATAGGATCAAGAAAAAAAACTGGTTACAAGAACACGATAAAGATGATCAGCCGTCTGTGCACGGGATGGGCAAGAAAAGGCTGCGGAAAAAGAACTCGCTTCGAAGAACGAAACCCCTGGAAGGGGTAACAAATCGGTCGGTCTATGATGAGCAGTTGTGACCGATCAACCAGATGACTTCTCGTTAAACACAATCAAGAAGACAAGAAGACGTGAAAGAAGTTTCACTCTACACGTGGTGGTACCGCCGTACAGAAAGGATTTGGGCCTTGCACAGCGCAAAGCAGTGAACTGTGGAGTGCGAAAGTCTGATTCGCAGGACGAGAAGCTAGTTGGGATGTGAAGCACGACGAGAATGTCAAAGAGTCGATGAATAAAGTGGGAAAGGAAACTGGTGTTACGGCGCAATCTAGTTGAGTGAAAAGACAAATGTGGATAGTGACAGTGAAGTTTGAAAACAGTCGAAACAAAAGAGGTTTTATGGGCACTAAAATGTATCGTCTTTGTTGAAATCCCGGGCAGAACTTGGAAATACACCGGCGACGGTCGCAGTCCATTGTTGTCGCTTTCATGGCGAGAAAGCCATGAGAAAAGAAAGAATATGGACTTATGTCGTTGGCAAACGAGTGAAATTATCTGGGAATAGCGGAAAGAAAACCAATGGTTATCATGTCCGGTCCATTAGGACTGCACGTGGTTTGGCATCGTTACAAGTGTCTGGGTCATAATTTAAGATAGAAGATCAACTTTAACACTGAACCCTGAGGAGCTCCAGCTTTTGTATAAAGTGGCTCGGACAGAACCCACCACCGAGATGAACCACAGAGAACTCAAACTTGGGCAATTTTGCCAGAAGACTTTCCTTTCAGACTCGATCAAACTCCTTTGAGGTGCCGTGGGAGACCCGTGTGTTTCTTCGTGGCTGTGGAGTTCGACCCGTCGAAATTGTGATACAAGGATCGGCAGATCACCCAAGAGAAATGAGGGTTTCACTACCATTGCTGATGACCCCCCGATGGTTTTCTACTTTCGAGGAACAAATGCAGTTGATCGGAGTTAATGGTTTTGAATTCTGCCGAAACTGGGCGATTGGAATTTAGATCGAGAAAAATAGAACGAATCACCGCTTGATTCCAAGTTCTCGTAAAGATGGAAACGAGAAAGATATAGTACCTGACGTAAAAGATGGGCTAACTCAAGTGCCCGCTGTCTACAGAAAAAAAGGTGGCATACCGTCTGACCGTGTGGTTTGTAAACACCCAGATAACGAACCACTCGGCGAATTTCTCCAGTGCTTCGCAGCGGACGAAGTGATGTTTGGATATTCGTGCAGTTAACGAGTACCCTTTCTTAGATTGCCCAAAGCGAGGACAAGAGTCTGCCGTGTGTGAGCGACGCCAACGACAAAGTGGTGACGCCCTCAAGCATGCAGTGCCCATGAATGATTAAACCATTTGGGGATTTGGGATTAACATGTATGGAAAAGTGTGGGATAAAACGTTTCATTCCTTGAAGAGAAACGTTGGCAAAGTTGGGATCAGATACAGGAATGTTCGAAATGGAAATACAGTGGGCCCAGAAGTAGAAGGCCCAGAAGCTACGAAAATCGCACCGGCTGGCTAAATTGTAGTGCCGAAATGTTTTTCTTAAGGTGGATGAGGGATAGGGACGATATACGTCGATAGACCCGGCAACAATACAACGGTTCGGTAAGGTAGTGTAAGGAGAGTGGAGATGTTTGGAGAGAGGAAGAAGGCCGAAGTCATAATAAAATCAAATGTACGGACATGAGTATGTAGCTGGCATACTCCAGATACCACTTAAAATTTCCAGATGTAGATATATATGTTCTGTTGGCATGCTGCCCTCGTTCCTAAGGTTTGCTCAGCCCAAATGACGAATTATCAACCAATCACAGTTTTGGTTCTATGGACTCTTCGACGAAGAGCCCCCATGCACACTCCTGCATCTACAGATTACGTTCTGGTGATATATATATATATATATATAATTACATCGGATTGAAAATAATCATGGTGCTAATTGAGGTACAAGGGCACCAGTCCCACTTAGGCCTTCATTCCTGGAGACCAGCATGCGGTGTGTGCAGAAAGTGATAACCATCTTTGCCCCTCCAGACTGGAAGGGAGGCTGGCTGCCAACTGTTATATTAGGACACTGACTGAATCCTTGCTTCCATCTGGCCAGTATGACAGCAAAGTTTTTCAAAAATTTAACTGTAATAGATGGCGATTACAGCGCCCGATTGTATACAACTTGAAGGGAACAGTCACAACCCGGATGTGTATCTGGTTTCAAATATCTGGATTAAATTATCTAGATGTGTAAGTGAATATAATACTGCAGGTTGATTTTTTCACTATGGGTGATTTTATCTTATTTCATACGACAAACCTATTAATTTTCATTGTGTGATGGTATTCCTGGGAACGGAAGACTGGTTGTTATTTTTCCAATTGCCTCTGGTTAGACTGTGGACAACTTTCCACAACTCTGCTAGCATACAAACAGGCCACGCCAAAGTGGTGCAAATTAATTTGTGTTACTGCCTTTCATTCGCGATAGCCAGAGTATGACTATCCTTTTAGACTGCCTTATCCCCATCAAGAACCTACCGCTAACTTGGCCTTCTACAGTTGCTTTGATGTATACTTAAAAATCGTGCGGACAGTTTTTGCTACTCATCAGTAACATAGCTCGTTTCGCTGAAAATCGTCGAGGCATTCGTCGGAGTGACGCGCATCAAGTTGGCCACGAGACTTCTGCTGATCCCCGAGATTGTTAACTTGGGGCTAATCCATCCAGGTAACGGACCCAAAACATGCAAAATAGGAGGACTAGTGGCTGCGGGAATGGGTGGTATGCGAGGGAGAATCTGGTGCAATTGGTTGATGTGCAAACTGATTTCCGCATACATCGGAACAGGCACGCGCGCATTCAAACAAGCTAATCGCACGATGGTTTGCAGAATTAAATCAAGGGTGGGTAGATGCATGGATTGATAGATGGATGGATGGGACGGAGGGAAATATGCGGGTTTGTGCAAGTAACAGAATGGCTGAGATATAGCTAAAAACTGAAAAAAATGATATATGACAGAAACAAAAGAGTTCCCTAAATGGGTGTGGAATAAGGGAACAGAAAAAGAAACTGTTAGTTAGAGAAGGGGGAGGACAAAATGCATGCAATACGCAGTCAAATTTCGACTATCGTCAAACAGAAATTATCCCAAAGCCCGGACAAACGCGAACTTATATTAGTCAGAAACTGCTATGCACGCTTTTGGAGGTTTTTGCCCATGTCACATGAAATTGGATTTAACGTAGAAATGCAGATTCGCTACATTTGTTTTTAACAAAATACCATTTCATGGAGTACCGGCGGATTTGTAAAATACTTCAAAACTGAAAACAATGGCAATTATTCCCCACATCCTGAAACGATTCATTGCTTATGAAATTTTTGCAACCGAGGTCCGAGAATTTCGGGGAAAGCAATGCAAGAACGACTTGGTATCATCATTACTATCAGTATATGACAGTCGGAACAATAGTACGGCTAAAACGCTCTTGCTTTTGCTTCAATAACTTGTTCATTCCAGTCTGAGTTTCACTCCCAATTCTTCCGCGTCCAGTTTTAGGAATAATGGTCGTGCCCAGGGGAAACGCGATGATCTTTTCTAACGCGGATGACTGACGTAAATTGTCTAAACCACCACACGCTGGAGTAGACGCAAGTACTAATACGCGCAAACACTGCATGTGTCATTTATAAACCGATCCATGTTTGATGAAAGAGAAAGAACTCGTTGTTCCAAAGTTCCATTCCACTACTGGACAGTTTACTGACATCCTGACACCAATGCACGGCCCGACAGCTTGTGGTTCCCGTCCCCGTAGTAATTTGTCATTAGCCATGGTCAAAAACTACACTGTTAGTTCGTCCGTAGAAGGTCAAGTATAGAGATAATGATCTCCCTGGTGGTTATGCCTATCAGATACTCGAATTTCGCATCACGATCTTCGTTTCGCGTTTCGCGCAGTGTCGCGAGATCTAGGACCTAAAACGAGAGTGAGAAACGTCACCACGCCCGACCTCTTGTCGATGGTAGTCCCAACTGGCCCAGTTCCAGACCTCGAACCCGACATGCGTTTACACACACACACGCATACAAACCCACCTTGTTCACACGACAATAGATAAAGGTTACTGTATTGTACCCCAATTTGCTCACCCCTCACGGACGCAGATTCTCGTGAATGGGCATGCCGGCTCCCTCTGTAATGTACCCCGCACACACACACATGAGCGCACACGCGAGTTTGCACTAGGCCGAATGCAGTCGATCCCATGACCATTGACCTATATACAATCACACACACGCGCACACAGATGAATGTATTGCTTCACAAGAAATTTCCGAGAGTGCACGCGCATCGAGCAATCCTGCTTAAATGTGGTTTGCTCCGTTAAACGCACACTGCACAGCATTCGGTCGCACTGTCTTGACGGGGCTGACACTCACGGTTTGGTCTCACGGATGCCCGTACATTAAACGTCTATTGACTGTCCGTCCCCTAGACGGTTGGGACACGACCTCTAATCTAACCCGAACGAACGGATCCTAGACGGGCTTTAACTCGGCCAGGACTACCGAAATGAGCCACATGGAGAAGCTTTACTTAGAGCGGCCAGAATAGTTCCTACAATCATCACCACAAGTATTATGCCTTGGTGAACGACTAATATCGTAAAACTGCTGAATACGATATGCATTGATGACCATTTTAGTAACAATACTTAAATTGATGATAAAAGAGTTCTCACCTCTTCTCTGCGCAATCTTCCTGGAGGTTTCACTGGGACTGGTCGACTTACACTTGGCAAAGTGATATTCGCATCTGGAGAGCTCGGATCCACAAATCGAAGAAGCCGCCCACCCGGCGGAGGAGCTAAATCAAGACCCTGAGCAATCCAAGTCGGTCCCAATGGGCTCTGACGTTCGAAGAAGCGCGGGTGCAACTGACCACCGCAAAATCCAATATGACTACCGTTCAAGTATTCCGTTTTGGTCAATTCAGATGAAAAGTCCACCAATCTGTAAATGTAGGAGAATTGTGAAAATCAATTTACCTATTCACTTCGATCTGGTTGGTAGTTGTATTGAGAACGGTTGACATCCTAGTTACGAGCATACTTTTGGACAGAAACGGTAGCTACTTGATTTTAAGGGTTGTTCATTGATTTTCTGCATTAACTAACCTATGCAATCGGTTCGTTTAGGCTTGCTCACCAGCCCTATTGCAAACACGTTATCGTTTTGCGGACGCGTTCCATTAGAAAAATTTGCCCAGATCGGTGATCACTGTTTGGTTCGAATAAAACACGGAAAAGGTCCGGTCGCTGGTTGTCCGCAGGGGGGAGAGAATCAAAGCGCTAACGAGGAGAAAACTGTTTTTTTTCACAGTCGGTTGTTTCTAATTTCAACGTGGTTTCTGTACTGAACAGTGACTAAATACATTTCTCTTTGGCATGGACATTTATATCGCAAAACATGGGAGAGACTTTTCATTTTCACTTTCCGTAACTTGCCACAGATCAGGGATACACGGAAATTAGGTTGCCAGGATAAGCGAATTTTAACGCGCGTGTACTTGTTTCTTTGTTTACGGGCAAATCATGTAAGTTCACTATTTACAAACATGGAAGAACTTGGTTCACGAGTGACATCTTGGAACGTGTATCGCTAGTCATTTGGGCGTGGAATTAGCGAAATAGGCTTTACCAAGCGAAGAGATAACGTCCAATTTTGTATAACCGATGGATTTGATCAGTCTGTTGATGGAGTTTGTTTAGTACGTTTACCTGCCCTATCATGCACAAAACACCCGTTGCGAACTTTGTTCCCTAATTTCTTTCAAATGTTTACAAAAGCGAGTTATTCAACAAAAGAGAGGTGGGAACGATAGTTTGGAATAAAGGTGAGCTACAAAAGAACGGAGTAAATATCCTGTTTTCTTTAGTCCATTGCACAAAGGCAACTTGTTCTAAGGAGCCAGTTTATCGAACAAGGTGCGTGTCTAGATGGGCTCGCTGATGCTTCAGTCATCATAGAGTATTTGAGCCTTTTGAACACATACTGAGCAGTTGTCCTAACGTTATTAGGCCCCAGTCTCATGCAAAGTTCAATTATAAAATTACACAGCATGGGCATTAGAGTGGAAAGGTGAGCCCCATGGTCATTTCACTTTGTACAGGTCGAAGTACATGAAGTAACACTCAAGTGAAGACCACTTGATCAATCGTGATTTAAACAAAATGAAGGATGAAATCAGTGGGGAATGTAGAAACGCGGAGTTTTCCCAACTTTTCTTGACCAGAATAAAAGAATCCTAGGAAGCGGAACTTCTCACTCGTGGGAGGATATGTAATGCGCGCCCGGTTAGCAGCGTGTGCACTGAACCGGCAGTGAAAGATTACGGGGATTGGCAGAAAATGAGAAGGTTTTTAAAGCAACAGAAACCAAGAAAATATCGATTGAAAGAAGACAGTGTAAAAAGCCGTCGTTGATGAGCAAAAGAAACCCAGCTAGGTACAAGTCTAAGGTTGTCGACCAAGTTGCTGGTCTTCGTTAAACCCTGCAGGGAGACGAAGTTTCAACTACCCACCAAGCCTCCGTGACTGCAGCTGTCAAATGGGAGAGGAATTTGACCTAGAACTGTATAGGCAAATGGAACGGAATGAGAAGGTTCCCGTTATGCAATGGGAAATTAAATTTTGCGCGCGAGACACGAGAATCACGACAAACAAAACAAGAAGACCATGATTATGAAAAAAACTAACAAAGGATTCATCAGATAAAACGGTATTAGCGAGAAAAAGGGGACTCAGATTAGGATTTAAATTGTGGCAGAATACGAGGATGTGTGAGTCTCCAATACAAAGTGTTGCACGGATCGATGAGGATTTTTTTGAACGGATAAAACGCGGGAAAATTTCTACCGGAGGAATTCATGTAGCTCAAAAAAATATGTGCAACTAGTATACAATGGTATCCAAATGGGCAAGTTTTTAAAATACTAGAAAGTTGTTTTATTAGCTCCTTTGGTATGTATTATGGTTTTCACACTTCGCTAACAACATTTACTGGAGTAAGTAGAATCAAGCTGCTGCTATTATCGATGACGGTGCAATGTACATATTTTTCTGATACTCGAACGAGTTGGCTTTCATTTTTGTCACGTGAAATTCTCGCCCAAATAATCACGAGTAATAATTATTCTGTCGCTTAGCGATAATCTCATGCGTTTGAAAATCGCACAAAATACCAGGACACTTACTTTCGACCAATCACCAAATAGTTTATTCCAATTGGTTGACTCAGTTTGGTGTGAGGGCCAACCAAAATTTGTCGCACTTGAACATCATTCATTTGTTTTGGAATAGTCCAACTTTCTACAACTCGTTGATC
Organism: Fasciolopsis buskii; assembly: GCA_008360955.1. Taxonomy (NCBI): domain Eukaryota; kingdom Metazoa; phylum Platyhelminthes; class Trematoda; order Plagiorchiida; family Fasciolidae; genus Fasciolopsis; species Fasciolopsis buskii. The sequence goes on along the minus strand of LUCM01009647.1, from coordinate 167,451 downwards.
ATACAAGACGTACAATTGGCGAGAGTCTTCACCACCAAAATGCAGTGTCACCACGACCTCGATTTCACCGGAAGACGACCAAGAATCGGATTTCATTGGTCCCATCGATTTCTTAGGTGGTCCTCCTGTCCGTCCACTTCCACCACCGGCGATGCCATCCATGTTCTCAGAGCCTATAATTTCTTTCCAAGCTGGAGTCGATGCGTTGATCATTTTGGCTTCAGCTAATTCTAAATCACGAAGAGCAAACGACGGGTCATTCAATGGTCGGTGACTCAGCGGCTCACGAGTGATCAACTCTTTGCGACCTCCTGGGATAAGAATACCGAGGTGATGATCACTGGTCAACCAAACGCGGAACCATTCGGCTGAATTCTGAAGTAAAGATTTGGAAAAATTTTGTTAGTCATCAACGTTGCACTGGTTTGTTGCGGTTCTAATTGTTAACTCACAGCACCGATTGTCCAGGAGCACAGCGAGCGAAGGATACCGAGTAAAAGGTTAAGGTAAAATGTGAGAAACCTATGCAAATGAGTAAAGATTTCAAAAGAAGTTACGTAACTGATCATTGCATTCAGCGATCAAACCTAAAACCTGCAACCCCATGGTAGGAGGTACTTATGGAACTTTTCATACTGTATTCAATAACTTTTTTTATGACTGCCGGCCGTGCATCATTCTTAGCCAGTATTTGACTGCTACCCCTCAACCCAACGCACTCAAATGTTCCAGCTGAGAGAAAAGCGACTAAGGACTAAAATCGATAAACAAATGACGCGGGAAGGATTGGCGGAAATCGACCGAGATAGATAGGAGAAAAAAATCATTCACTGATATACTGAATCACAAATCCGTTAGAGCATGCAAACTTTCAGAGGATGGATCACACGAACCCCAGCCTGGGTTCCCATCCATTCGATTTGATGGCAAGTAGAGGTCCTGTTATCCGTCAGTTTATTAATAGTTACTAAAAAACAGTCCTGTGCACACCCAAAGATCACTACGGGCAATCAAGCGCCTGTCAAATATAGCGAATCACATGGTTTAGCTCGATGCATTCCTTGCTGCTCAGACAACCGTTGCCTTCAATCCAGCTGTCGGATCTCTTTACTTGTGTTTCTACTGCCTCCTAGTCGAATAAATCCTAGTTGCAACAACGTACTCTGGATTTGGCTGTTACCTCACAGCATCGTCCACTCAAACAGTGAAAAGAACGAGGGGTTAGTGAAGATTGACTGAAGAATAGTAAGTTGAATAGCTATACAAATGGAAAATGGTTTCGAACGCAAGAACGCAAATAACTACGGCGCTGAGCCGTATCACCTATTCTATCCAGCCATTGCTTCGGGGGATCTCGTGGATCCCAACCCGGTAGCCAATGCACCACTTAAAGTTTCATGCTTCTCCCCATAACATCAACCGGTCACCTCGAACCAAACTCTAACCATTGCCTATCTCGGACAACTGCTTACAACGAGGCCGTCGTTCTGTTGACATGTGAAAAACATGACCCAATGACCTTAGCTTATTTCGACCCTGTGTCTGTTCTAAAAGCAAAGTTAGGACCAAGTACCTTAGAGTTGCTCACAAAATTCTTCCACCGTATTCTACCAATGCTAAGAAAACAGTGGTGTTCAAATACTGCCCTCAATGGAGAGCTCTCATGGTCGTAGAGCAATACCGACCACACTGTTGCGGGGTATACCCGACTTTTGATCCATAACCGCATGTCATGCCGACGCCACAAATGCACCAAATTAGTGAATGCCAATCAGGCCTTTTGCGTGTGCGAAGACACTTTATCCGATATGTGACCGTCAGATGAGTAACTAAATCTATCCACCTCAACCAGTTGCCCCTTCAAGAACAAGGTTCGGCTTCTATCCAACCAAGTCCCGCAACAGCATTTCACAGTTCCAAAAGAGTCGAACAAATCCCAAACACATAGACCGTTATTCCGACGATCGAGAAAAACTTTCAACCTAATTGAATCTTCACTCAACAACACAACATATTCTTAGTCAGATAGATTACTGTCTGAGCAAATATCAATGCCACTATTTGCACATGAGGATACGACTATCTCCATAACCATCTCAATGACGAAGTTAAGGAAGAAAAGCGTGACGAACGCCTCTTCTTGCAAACACGAACTCATTTTCGTCTGTTCGCATACAGAGTGCAAAGAATGAGTGAAATGAAATTGATTTCTCTAGCACATTCTTCAGTGAAATTTAGCGCCACAGAAATGCACAGAAATGTAATGTTTACTAAACTAATTCCTCTGTCACTGCCATATGAGGATCTATCACATTTCATTCAAGTCATTTTAATCACCGATTCACACCCGTCGTATGGATCTTTTCCCTTGCCCGAATGGATAACAGGAGTTTTGTTAACTCTGACGATAACACTTAACCTTGATCGTTGAAGAAGGATGGTGATAGTCCATCTGGTCTTTTAATAAAAGCTTTCTCCCTGATCATCTGCGTTTCGGGTCGGGTAATTGTACATTCCTGCATCGGTTCACTTGCAAGCATAAGTAGAAGGCTCACTTTGCCCGTGAGCCTATTAGACTGCTCCCCAAAGTGTTCTGTTCAACGCGGTAGCCAACGGTCTTCCGGGTGAAACAGTGTCCCATCAGATTCCCTAATCGTCTCGCTTTCGCTCGACTTCCATGGACCAGGATTCATAGTCAATCGACGAATGTGGTCACAGCTACCTTTAATTGTAGCGTTCCCCATTCTCCTATGTCGTTTCATCCACTACCTCCCACGGTCATTTCTCAGGCTCTCGTTCAGCTGAAATCTCAAGGCTTTACGTTTCTCGTCGTGTTATATACGGGGACGAATTTACAAGCATCCATCAGTGCAATAGATTTACATGATCTGAACTTCTGCGTGGCGGTAGTCACTGGATGCACCGCTTTCATGATTTGCTCCCAGTGCTCGCTCGTATTCTGGGCATTTTGTTGAGTCGATAGCCGCATCGAAAGCTTCGACTAGAATTGAAGTTTTTGATTATCATCTAAAATCAGTGTGCAGGACGTATGGTTTTCCTCCTGATGTGACCACAGCCTGGGCACAAGTAAAATCGAGCACGGATCAAAGCATGCTCGGGGTCCACGGTTGCGTACTACAGTGACCGGTAAATCTCGATTGACGCACGCCTCCCGTGACCGATGCCAATGTTTCGTGGCTGTCACTTTATTTTTCGCTAATCTTTAGGTTATCCGTCTATTTTTTTTGCTATGTGAAGGCACCAGGTTTGGAACACCGACTCTGATTGGCTTTGCGCTAGCGAGTATTCTATTTTGTTTTGAACTACTCGCTTTGTTGTCCCCGGATGATTGGGCATCCGGATGAAATGAACAAGACCGAATTTGCAGCATTATCGTCTATCCCCAGCCAGGTCCCCGTCAGGGTCTAACGTATCGTGCGTTCGAGTACGGGACTTACCAGCTGAACTCGTAGCAGGCTGACATCTTCCGTGATTGCACGTAGTGGATTGAATCGAATTGTCATAGTAACACCCGGATTGAACGGTGTGCCCATTTTGGTATGATCTAATTCCAATTGCATGTCTGCATCCTGTGGTGGAGTTAGCCGCAAACAGTACTGGGAATCGGGTTTGGTATTATCCTGACAAGGTCGGAGTAAAAAAAGATAACATCATTTATTATCATGTACTACTGACGTCAGTAACAAATGGCGTGGTTAAAATTTATAAATGTAGTTGGATTTCGTTGACAAACACTCGTGCCGTCGAGGGTTTCATGACGAACGGATCTACTTTGGTTTCCTTGTTCAACAAAAATATTGCAAATTAATAACAATTGTTGACCGAATAACACCTTTTCGGGGCACCAAATGTTCCCCGTAATCAAAGGCGGAAGTATACTAATCCACAGTTACATTTATTTCTTGCGATCCTAGTAGTGGTCACTTTTTCGCGGTAGATATTCAGTCTGTTTGGGATTGAATATGCTTGTATATATGGTACTTTGGAAAACAGCATTTAATTCCGGTCCTATCACTCTGCATAGCGACATCTCCTAAATAATGATTGATTGAATGGTTGACTAAATGATTGACCATGTGACTAGTCCATCTATTTGACCGTGATGTTTCAATTCAGGTCGATCAATGCTTAATCGATTGCCCGTATTCTTTGTGTTATATTTCTTAAATGCTCGTCTCATTCAGATTTTCGAAGATATCCGACTCAACGTTTATTGGATCTGTCCAACGAAATACTTACCACAACCAGCGTTTCACCACGTTGACGTAAATCCGTGAAATGGGTATCGCCGAAACGAGTGACGGATGTCATGACGTAATCATCCAGATACAAATCACCATCTTGACCGAGTTTATCGTTACCCAAACCGATACGACCTCTGAACGGATTGAGAGACAATCCCAACCTGTTTGGTCGTATAAGAACAAAATGTGTTCATTGCCGGTTCTGTTCTTGACAAGGTGCACTTTTGTAATGCTAAGAATTAACATAGTAATATTAATAATAATCATAATTCTGAGTCACAAATGATGGGGGATATGTGAGATATGTGGGACCAATTTTAACTGTGAGCTGAGATTATCTTTTCCAGTCCTGGGAATCAGTTAGTCAAAAGTCTAGAATTTTGTTCGCGGTGCCATGTTCGATTTCGTGTCTTGGTCAACGGGCAATCGGCTGATACGAAACTTTTGTGCACGAGAAAGTGCATACCAACTGTAAGCTAAACGAAGAATGTAAACTTAAAGCTTTTATGCATGCATATGAAAAAGTGACCAGGCCAAAATGGAGGGATAGAAAAGATTATGGGACGAGAATATCCCCAAAAAACTTTCCTCGATGAAGAGAAGGGGAAAAAATAAAAACAGTCTGGGGAGCAGGTCGTATGAAATCCAGATCGGTCGAACAGTCGTACGAAGAAAATCGATGATAACGACGATCGAGGGTTTCCAAGTTTCCCGAAGAGCAGGAAGATCCAATACGAAACGGCAAAAGCTAGTAGTCATAGGGTCTACCAAAAGAGAGGGATATAAGGCTAATCAATACTGAATTGACATATCCGTTACCCATGTTAAAAGATCACTCCGACTTGGGAAACAATGAACTAATTGTGTCAGTTGCCAGACTGAACAGATAATACGTGTTAGCTTCACGAAACCGATATAGATGCCTCAATTTAGATTAGTAATTGTTTTGTTCAGATAACTGGCGTCGGCCTGATATTTTCCTGAAATTGAAAAGTCGTCTGTACCGCAGTGCGTTCTGTTCTGTTGTATGGTTGCGAGACATGAAGTATGCGTTCCAGGGATGTTCGTCGATAGGAGGTTTTGGATCACCGATGGATACCTTATATCGCCAAGATTGGATGGAGTGACCGGGTGAACGATGTGCAGGTTAGGAATCTGATATTAGATCCCGGATTCTGAGCATACCTTATCTGAACGTATGAAATTTAGTAGACTACGCTGATTGCGTCACGTGTTGCGTAGGGCAAACGCTCGTCTACCACATCGTACCTTATTTTGCGTTCTTCCCACTTAGTGGAAGAAGGGAAGCCAAGTGGAGGTCAATAGATGACGTGGCAACGTGGAACAAAAAAAATGCAATGCACAGCCAACTAAGGTAAATTGGGCGTCTCACGTTTTCGTGGTTGGGTTCCGAAAGACCAATCAACTAGTTGGCTGGAGACACTTAAGGATATGACAGTGGACTGTGAACACTGACGATCGTGTTGCCGTTTTAAGTCGAATTAGAATGATTGAAATAGTGCGTTTGTACAGTTAGACTGCTTCATGTGTTGTCTTTTGGAGTTTTCTTACCTTTTCCCGTTTGTGCAGTTTCATTCCCTCTTCTCCTTGGATATTCTGTCTTCTTACAGAAACGTGATTGTGGGGAAAAGGCCAGTGAAGGTCAGTGAAATTTGCCTTGCTGTCTAGCGCTAAATGATGGTGACTAGCCGATCAACCAACCAGCAGTCGACGCGCTTTTATCCAATTCAGCCAATCACATTTATTCCTTTCACTGAACCATCCGTACCAACAACATATCATTTAGTCACATTTTATGCTACATGACCAATGGCTCTCTGCCGATTACGAAAAGAAGGTTGACGATTGGTGAATAAAAGTGAGAGATGCCAACATTTTACCACTTTTTTAAGACATGTGCTTTGGTGGACAAGAAATTGTCGAAACGATTTAGGAATTGCAAAAAAAATACTTACTCAGCCATACGTCTTTTCAGCGAATAATGGCCAGGTGGAATGGCGCCTACGAATACGATCATATCCTCGTGACATTTTGATGCGAGCAGCGAGTCCAAACGCCACACTTGTTGATCCGGGAAGTTCAAATGAATCGACTCGACCACTTTCTCCTGCCCACTCTCCCCAAATGCATTACGCCGGGAACGGATTGAACCGTAACCAATCATCATGTCTGTGACCGCACGTAATACACGACGTTGTCTTGCCTCTTCAGCTTCCAACAATTCGGAAGAATGAATTGATTGGTACAGTTCATTCCCAATCCAACGAGTTGCTCTCGGCCGACCATCGATCCATTCAACCGTGACACCGAAATCCTAGAATGTAAATAAATTTTGTCGAGTTTATGGATGATGTTTGTGATTGCGGACGAACTTGGGCAACAATGAGCATTAAATTTGCAACTTATGATACGATATTTATCTTGATTTGAGGGTCATTCACTAGTTTGCAGTAACATTGAACTCATCAACGAAATTTGTGGAAACATTGCAGAGTTGTTTTATCATTGTCAGTAATTCCCAGCGGCACCATATACTCACTGCAGTCCAAACTGAGGTAGGACATGAAGTAAGCGAGACGGACTCGAACATCTCTGTCACTAGGCAATCAAAGCCGAGTTGTAGTGGTTTCTTGAACAAATTTATTTTATCGATCGTACTCTTTTGTTTTTTCGTGATATTTTCAGAATAGCTAAAGGAGAATTTTACTGGTTCTCTCTCTTCCGAAGTATTTCTCACTCAACTGTACCGATTCTATCTGGTTTGCTTAAACGATCAGCGAGATTTTCTATCGTACGACTGCAGTATCAGTACGATATTTCTAAGGCACACCAAAGTAATAGAGGAAACAGGCCAACAGACTCCTCACGCTGGAATAGCATAGAATCACGAAATTACTCGGTAGGTTAGGTAAGTATCGAAGTAAGGGACAACTGACTACCATCTACCACCGTAGTGTCAAGCTTGTGTAGGATTCAGACCACTGAATCGCAAAACAAAATGTTTCAATCTTTCCGACTAATAACGATGCAAGACCCACGTAGTTTTGGTTGAATCTCTTCGCGATGGAACTTTCAACATGCATCTTCGACCCATGGAATCCCCATGTGCACAGTAGTACCTAAAAGTTTAACCGGAAAATTTTCATCATATTTCTACTGTGACGTTTCGAGGCCAAGTGCCAAACATTTTTTGTAATTTAACGCCCAAACATGGCGATCTGAAACTTTGCTACACAGATTGAGAGTAAATTACAAGAGTCCAGGAGATTTTCGTCGCCGTCCCCGGGGCACGACCTTCCCAGCCATGGTTTTGGATTTTGCGGCCCGGGCAGTACAAAACATGATTCGCACTAGGCTGGGTAAAATCCTCCGTGGAATCACGTGATGTTTCGTAATGCATTTGCGATCCTCAATTTGTTTTCTTCTATCGTGTTCAATGGACTCTGGATGGCCGCATAGGTAATCGAATAGCACACGATGCGGCGTAATGCAACACGACACAGTGTGCTACTATACTATGCTGGCCCTATACTTCCGTTTGAGCAACTGAGTAGCATGAAGTCTACTGACAAGCCCTGAATCCCGATCGGTCTCTGACCGTGTTGGGACATAGAACGAGAGAGAGAGAGAGAGCTAACGTATGCATAAATTTTCTTTCCCTTTTCTCCTACGCAGCCCTTCCTTTCCTGATCAGGATTTCGATGTCAAATGATATGCAAACGTTACTGGTGATATATATGTAAATATACTGTACTTACAATACTATTCCATGCCTGACTTTACTATATTGTACTATGCCTTATTTTATTTCACTAGACTTTACATTTTGACCTAATGAGATATAAATAGTAGCATGAAACGAAGTTCTACTCACCTTTTTGTAGTCAAAGAATGTGAACGCCATCATCCGATCCTGTTTGGATTCGTGCAACGGAGTCAGCTGGAATTGGACATGATCTTTGCAGAATTGTAGATCTTTTGATGATTTCAACCGTGCGTAACCTCCTGTCCCGGCAAAATCGTAGTAGAATAAACGTTGCAAAACATATTGTGGTTGTGTACCCTGGGCCGGTCGTAATCGAGCAGTGAGCTGATTTAATTGACCTTGTGGACGCCAGGTAAATCCATCACGGACGAGTGGACGATAGTTCAGTCTATCAGATAGAATGTGGATATGTGAATCGGTCTGGTCAAGATAGGCCAAGTAACAGTTTCTTACGCAACTTGACAGAACTGATTGATGCTAAGAAACGCTAATAACAATGACGACTGAGTTTTCAAATTTATGATCGCTCAATTTGACGTTTAGATCGCATGCGCTTCAACATCGGATGAGGTGATATTATCAGTGTACAGGCAGTGACCTCTGCCCAGTTGTGTTCACAATAGTTGTGACTTAGATTCGACTTCGAGCTACTAAACCTTCACACTTGAATTGACAATCACGGTAAGCCTAGGAACGTTACTACTTTAGCCAATGCTACTAATTTTAGCAAATGTGGTTTTGAGACCTCTGAACTGGGAATGACTTAAGATATGATTTTAAAATGGCCTCGCTTGTTTCAGATTTCAAAAATCCGACATAAAATTTTACATCTTAGTAATTTGTACATTTAGTTCATTTCAATGTTCTCGGTGAACAGAACTCGCTGACGAGTCTCAATCCTTCAGGAACTCCGTTGAACATTTTGTGATCGCTTTGTGCACGGTGTAACACGTGACCAGAATGATTATGTGTCCTTCATGATTCTCTTGAACGGATATTATTGAAAGAAGATCATGTGTTCTTGTGGCAAGCTTGTGTTCGTACATTCGTATACTACGTTTTCTTCCATTTTGACCGATATAGTATTTGTCACTGTTCTCACATTCGATCTTGTTCATAACATTTCTTCTATCATCCTTTTGAAATTTTTCTTTTGCGGTTCTAAACGAATTTTCTCATAGTTTTGGTCGATTTGTGGATGACTCGTTGGTTTAAACAACTTTGTGGTCATTTCAGATGTATTTTGACCTAAGGGGAGCACAATATTCTTGCTACGTTTTGCTCGTTCACTTGTCTCGTTGTTCATCCCGCGTACGATTCTTCCTGTCAAGTTCCTTGCACAGCCACGTCGTGGAAACATCTTGAAAAGTTAGTTTTCGTCCACTTTTTGCAGTTCCGTTATGCCGCAATGTTTTTGCTCTGTTGCAAAGTGTTCACAAGTAGGGTATTTTGTGAGCGTTTGGATGGTTGTACCGGAAGCCTAGTATCTGGTCCTTGTGCGTTGGTTTGTAACACACTGATATCTACAGAGTCTTCTTACTAGTCTTCTTACCATTACGGTCAGAAAAGGAAATTTCTTGTCATTTTCCGTCAACACGGTGAATCGGATCCCGTCGAAGATGTTAGCGATTCCCGTATACGTTTCTTCGACATCGGAACAGCTGATAATGACAGAAGTGTCATCGAATATTTGGTTGTGTTTTCAAGGGTTTGCATCATAGATTTCGCAAGAAATCCGGATATCGGTGAGCCCGCAGGCGTTCCTTTCATTTGTTCACAAATATCTCCGTCGAATTTGAAGTACGTGCATAAATATGAATTTGTCAGTTCACAAATAGTTGACGTTTCCAATATACTGTCACGGTAGTGGTAGTCTACCATTTTTGAGTCGAATGAAGTAAACTGCCCCGCGACGTCGAGGGAGAGCATAATCTCATCTTCTTCAAGACTGACATACTTAATTTGGCCAAAAAATGTTGGGCATTTTATGGAATGGTTTGGTTCTCCAGTGAGGGTTTTTGGACATCCCCATAGTTCTTTGGCCAAAATGCTTGTTGGAGCTCCTGGCAGGGAAATGATTGAGCTCGGTGGAATGCCTTCTTTGTGTACCTCGGGCAATCCGCAGAGGTGAGCGATGTTACAGGTACCAGCTCTCATCTTCCAGCATCTCTTGCATATCCTGGCATTTCTTCAGAGTTTTGTTGACCTTAGTTTCCACTTTTGCGATTGAACCTGTATCCAGTAAACGGTAGATGGTGGTATCGTTTAACAGCCTCTTTGGTTTTTCAATATAGTCAGTCGTGTTCGTAATCACCGTTTTCCTTTTTCTAATGGCTGTACGCATCAAGGTTTTTGTCGTCCTTCTTGAGTGCGTCTAGTACGATGCGTCCCATATCAGATGAAACATTGGGTTGTCGAATACGGCGCGTTGCCAGAACTATGAGTAGTGTCAATTTGGATCTCCTCGAGAAACGCAAACGACTTAAACGCATGTTCAAGTTCGGCCTGGTATTCCCTCGGTGTTTCATTACCCAGCTTGCAATTCATTCCTCTTCGGAGAACGTTCACCTATTCCGTCGAGAGGATTCGAGAAGACCAGTGTTGATTCATATTTTATCCCCAGCTTCATCGCCGTCCCTCGTTTGAATTAGTAAAACTGTCCAAATAAGTTCAGTTTCTGACATTGTCAATTCTAGGTCGTCGCCAGTACAACTCTCACGGTTGGCTTACCCTGAAGGTCAAGGTCAAATCTAGGGCAGCAATATTACGAATACAACTGAGCAAAGAGGTCATGCCTACTCATTGATGATATTCCCTTGGTTGACGATGAAACTCCTGTGATCTAAACGCCAAGCTCAACACTCACAAACTTTGAATGCTACCAGCCTGAACCACAGCACACACCAATATTCAAAACCGATGACAACTGAGTTATTTGCATGAGTACTTTTGACAGAAGCAAAAACTGCTGCCACAAAACTGAACGTCATTAGTTCCCAGTTTGGCACTCCATGGGAAGGAACTAACCACTGTACAGTTCACTCATCTCACCAGCTGACCGGCGTGGTATGGGAGCACGGTATTCAAGATGAACGAGGCTATAGTCAAGGCTGGAACGGTGTTCGCTCCACTGTGGCACTTGTGGCATCGATATGATATTTCGCCGAAGTTGAAAGATCTTGTGAAATGCGAGGGGGGCACTGTGCTCACTTCTCCCGTCTGGTTGCGAGACATAGATTTTCCATGCTGAAATTGTTTACTGCTAGGAGATTTTTGGTCGGTCATGTATATATAATCTTGGAGGTATTGGATAGAGTGATCGGGTGAGTGATGTTCAGCTTGAGAACTGAGTATTGCGTACCGATTCTGAGAATATTCTACCACAGGATATTCAGTTTTGTACGCTTCCCGGTTTGGGTCGTCTTTTGCGTATGACAAACACTCGGCTGCTGTACCGTGCGCAACTTTTTTTTACTCTTCCCGTGCGGTGGAAGAAACCCCGACGAAGTCAACAGATGAAGTGGCAGAAGGGAATGAGAAAAGGTACAACGAACATAAGTAAATTAGGTATCTTACTTCTGTGTGGTAGGGACCCCAAAGATCGAACGACTAAATGAGTGGAGACACTAAAGGATATGCCACCGATTCGTAGGACATGGCGATTGTGTTGGCGTTTTCTGTCGAATCAGGTAAATGTTCATTTGTACAAATAGACTCTGTTCCACCTATTGGATACTGCGACGTTCTTTCCTATTCCCATTCATTTAGATCCAATCCCCGTCCAATTTGTATAGTCATTCCTTCCACAGTATTGTGTAACAGTGTGAGAGAGGCAGCAAACAATGGGGCTGGGCCAACTGTTCGAGGTTGAATGGCGATGACACTAGTGAGAATCATGACAAAAGGGGATCAGGTGATAAAGCTACATTACACCGTAGCCCAGCTCGTGTTGTTCGTTTTACTTCGACTTCAAAACAACCGCGGTCTCGAAAGGACGGTAAGAAAGAATTGTCAAATTGGGAGGCAAAAGGATGATCAAATTTCACTTACACTTCGTTAAGTGACTCTCACAGTAAGCCATTTCACACTAAACGATGTCCACTTCATGTGCTTATGTATCTTTGTGCAAGTGTGTGTGTGTGTGCATTCAGTGAGTCGTACGGTTCAGTAAGCGGTTCCCTTTCTACACTGCCACAGCATTATCGGATTGGTCGACATCAGGGTCAATAAGCACTGGAATTCCAAATACTCTTCGACACAGCTAAACCATTTGGTCTCGATACATTCATTATGGATTTCGTCTGCCTCCATCACCGATTATCCTTCAGTTTGACGAGTGAATCAGCACTGTGCCATTGTGCACATGTTTTCAGAATTAACGCAATTAATCACAATTTGGGCGAAACTATTTGTCTTCCGATTGGTCAGATCGCATCTTGCTCTAATTGGTGCGGAAAGCTTTGGATTGTGCACAGGTACTTTCGAGCGTTCGCATCCCAGGCGTCGCTGATTGTCAGCCTTTTACCTGATGATGTGACCGCAGATACACACTGACCACAACTGGTCATAGGATGGATTCGGCAGCTAACATCCTGTGGATTGGACATAGTCTCAGACGGAGAAGGACAGCCCCAGTCGGTAGATTAAAACAGATCCCAGTTGGTAATCACGTGTACATGGCAACACAAATGAAACCAAATTACACTCACCGAATGATTCAGCGTTACGGTGGGAAGCATGATCAACTGATCCAAGTAAAACCAACGTTTAAATACGAACGCTGCGTTCAACGATAGCAAGTAGTCGAACATAATAAAAGTAATAAAAGTGGAACTATAAAGGTTAATTCAAAATTAATCAGGAGGCAAGATATTCCGAGCTGAAAAACATTAGAACACAGATCAAATACTACTGTTTGATTACGTAATCAGGTGAAAAATTGTCCCTAAATGATATCGAGTTGAGTTTGCATGAAAGTGATTTATTATCGGATTATTGGCGTTGTGGCGTTGAACCTTCAAATGTTCCGGGATGGTCGGGGTGAGTATCTAAGACTCCGACTCGGCTATTCGACTTGAATTCATCCACCAGATTGGCTGGTTTTCGGTAATCGGTCCAGGGGAGTTAGTTAAATCTTGATCTCAAACCAACCACGGACAGTCTACGAAGCATGCGGCCGTATGCTCACCGGGATTTGTGGCCAGGGAGTGTGTTGGGCATACAGGATATTTATCTCCATCCAAAGAGCGCATGAACTGAACCATCAGTCACTGGTTCCCAGTAGGTTACGTGATCCTCTAGGTGTTGCTAGGCCTTTGATTATTCTTGTTGGGTTCAGCAGGACTGGGCTTGAAATGAATCAGAATTAACATTTATTTTCGGTTTTGAAATGCTTAGAAATTGTGAAAACAATAGGATTAAGTGTTTTAAAAATCCGTGAACTTACCGACTGCAGATGAACCAGTCGTTTTCGAGGAGGCATTAGGAAAGTGGGATGAATTCCGGGAGAGAGAAAAGAAAATGTATCACTCGGGAACATGGGAGATTCTGGGAAGAACAACCTGAATTCCAATATGACAAAATGATATACATCAAACACAAACTTCCGAACGTCTTGCAAACATCATTGTGAGTTTCAGTTAATCAGGTTATCGACTGCAATCCGGTAAATTAACATAGTATTCCATAGAACCAGTACGTTTGTGTGTGTGTGTGTGTATGTGTGCGTGCGTTTTTGAACCCAAACCCAATTGATGTGGATTGGGAAATACGCTCACTCAGTGCAAACAATGTAATGTACTTGGTGGGCAAATGTATTTTATGTTTGCACTTGTCAGTATTGTTTGTTCATTCACTTCGTGTCGTATCACTCCATTTTCGTCGTGGTCTTCGCTATCTCAGTGCCCAGTCTTTGGGAATTTGACTGAGTGAATCACACGGCTATCACCAAATTATTCAAAATCTCTCACGGTTCCCAATGTAACTTTTCACAAGTCGAATGGAAGTTTGTTGTAGAAATGTTGTACAAACAAGAGAAATTGGCACAAGAATGAGCCTCTGTCGATTAGTTACTGGGACTTAAAATTCTACCACCTCATGATAGCACCCATAGTGAGTTAATGGGTTCAATGGGTCTTAACCAGTGTGTTTGAAATGTTCGCATATCAGCAGGTTTTATGCTCATCGGTGGCTTAGTAGATAGATTATACTAACTGTGAATAGAATCCGACATAAGACTGGCTTTGGTTGTAGACTAGAGCATTGTACACAATTGTAAGCGCGTGATCCTGACCCATTTCGTGGTTAATTCTATTGATCCGGCTATTTAGGATAAAGTTAGTGATAAATTTCGTCTTCCTATAGCTCTGGTTAGCCTTCAGATCTGACGAGATTAGGACTTGAATGCTTCTAGTTTCAGTTCCTCAACGAGCAATTCAGCATCAACTGCTACTCGCTTCAAGAAATAGAGGGACGTGTCATATAATAAATACAAAAGACTAATAGAAGTTAGGCTTCGTAGATGAAATTTCTTGTTGCTTCGAGACGGTTAAATTTGGTTCTGAGATTCGCTTCAGTTGGCTCAGCGTAGCTCTTGAAAGATTGAATAATCGTTGACTAGATCAACAAAATCGTCTACATTCCGTGACTGCCTTTGGCGTTTTGTTTTAACTGGTCGCGGAGTCGCCGACAACATTACGACCGTCCTAACCCTATGCGATTTCATTTGTTTTCAAATGTCTCCGGATGGTCGGGATGAGAATCCGTCTCGGCTAGTCGACCTGAATTCATCCACCAGATTGGCTGGTTTTCGGTAATCAGTCTAGGGGAGTTGGTTAAGCCCTAATTCCAAACCAACCACGGGCAGTATACGAAGCACGTGGCCGTATACACACCGAGATATACGGCCAGGGTATGTGATGGGCATCCAGGATATTTACCTCCATCGAAAGAGCGCGTGAACTGAACCATCAGTCATTGCTCTCGAGTAGGTTACGTGATCCTCTGATCGTCTCACTGTCTTGTGCGTCAAAAGCCGGGAAGAGGATCCCTAAGTCAATCTTCTAATCTTATTTGGGCAACCGGATAGTATCAATCTCACTGAATAATCATGCATCCCTATGGATAGCCGATGACGTGGATAGGAGAATAGAAGAAATTTTGAATGACGGGCTCTGCTCATTAGTTCTTTTTTGTGCGAATATGAATAATATGATTAAAATATCTTACTGTTGATTGATGCTGAAAATTCGTGAGTAAAAACGGCCTTGGGCCTGTGAATATGAATCATTTCTATTTCCACCCTACTAAACAAACCGCGTGGTCGAACTGAATTTTCTTGGATTATACATTCGTAGAATTTGTTTATTGACCTCCAGTTTACGGGAAAACAGTTTGATATCGATTACGATCAATAGGGAATTTCGTTGAAGTTAATTTTTTCCTCGACTAGAGGTTTGTTATGCTTGGTACGAACACTAGTTTCATCCATCGTGCGTTCAGGAAGTGGGGAAAACCCTGTGGAGTTCGTTAACGGAAGGATAGCAGTCTTCATTGCTTCAGCCTACGTAGACGAGTTTTGCTTGGATTAGCCAAAGACAGATCCGCATCGTCACACATTAGTACAGCTATGATATGCATCCATAGGTCAGTTCCCTTCCAGTACATCACACACTGTAATTTGACGAACGAGTGAAAATTTCCTGCCCACCTTTCACACAATCCGGAAAACACGAATCACCAAATCGACAATTTGTGAACCATTCCAACCAGTCCAATGTGATTAGCAAAACGACAAAAATCTTCCTGCGTGCTCAAGCTTTTCTGTCCAGCATGAATGTGTAAGGTATAGTAGGGAACTGGCCTAGGAGGGATAAAGTTCCGTATTTCCTCATGATGTGATATCGCTGTAGTTGGTCAAAAACAAATTTAGAATCAAATTGTTCGGTTCTAACAATTATCCGAAGATCGTGTGAAATTCGAATTTTCTGGGTAGGATTAGTAAAGTTTGCTTTTTTGCACTCTTACGGTGGTAGTAACTAAATGGAGGAGAACACAGGACAAGGAAATAGATGGGAACGATACGCGAACAATAGCATGTGCTTCCGTCTGCAAAATGGACTCGTATTACTGTCGAATAGTAGTAAGTTGAAACAAGTGAACTGTGAAATATTTCACGATCCACAGGGATAAATTTGAATGCTTACATTTGACAACGCAGTCGCTTCGGACGTAGACAACTCGGTGTTGCTGTGGCAAAATCGACAATACTCATCCGCGTCCCGCCGAGACGTAGATTAAATATGCACAATTCCGTCGAGCTCATTGACAAAAGGCGTGACCAGAAAGTTTCCGCAGCATTATCACCCCATGATTCGGGATTTACTAAACGTGTCCCGGATTGGATGACGCCACCTATCCGCAGCTCCATCTGGCGGTCTAGCATCAACCCTGACTCTGGGTGGTCAGCACCAGCCAAAGTGGTGACCTCGCGAGTTCGAGGTTCGAGAGGTCCTTCATCTTCTTCGGGTCTTTCCGTGAGCATCATTCGAGTTTCTCCGAGAACTGAAGTCACACGGACCTGATACCAAACAGATTGTCGAATAGGGCCAATTTCCAGTTTTCCGCCCATCACATTCCATGAGAAACGTAACCGCGGTTCCGGTGCTTCCAAAGTGAAAGCGAACATCTGCGTGCGACCGGCGAAAGCACGTCGACCAACCATGATCACGCTGTTCATGGCTGCTTCAAGATCATGAATTTTGAACCAAAATTCAATGTCAAATACTCGTGACTTTGTCAGAGAGTAAGGTACCAATGAGTACACACAAGATCTTCCCAACTCCATCGGCACGGGATCCTGGGCTAATGCTCCATACGCCACGTCCAGCATTGAGCGAGCCTCGTCGGCCAGTCGTCGCAGTTGTAGTAATTTGGAATCAAGTTGTTTGATAGAGCTTTCAGCATCACCGACTAGTTTCACCAAATTGGACTGTGTTGAATTGGCCTGGTCAACTGAAGCAAAGAAGAAACGGATTTGAAAACTAACGGGAAAATCAGCAGAGTACTTGTTTTATTTTCTTCGAGCTGATAGAACAGGTATTAAATTTGAGAAGTAGTTGCGACATTTAGTACGCAAGTCCGAAGATCAAAATCCTGTTGCCCGAAACAGGCAATAGTTGGAGGACTGGCATAAGTTATGAATAAATGACTTGTAGAAAGGATGAGAATACCCTAAGCAGCTTGCGGTCCCGATTAGGTTAAGTTAAACTGTCGAGTTGGGGTTCTAGAAATTCTCCAAAAGCCATTATTCGTGAAGTTTGGTGATATGGCTAAATGACGCAGTCATTCATGTTTTCGGTTTGTTTCTGTTTCTCCATGGTTTTTCTAACTCAGGATTCCAGGATTTTTCTTCCGGTACCACTTGGTGATTTGAGTTCTTAACCAAAGCCAGACTAGATTAGTTCAAGGTTAATGATTGTACAAACTGGGACTGAAACTAAGTGCTCAGTGATTCTGATTAAACTTTGGGCAACGGAGACTTCGGATCACTTAAGCCCCAAAACCCTCAAATATTAATACTTAATCATGACTGGCGTGATAGAATTCACCACCGTAATACTATGGGTTTATCAAGAAAAACATCCGTTTAATTCGTTACTTTCATTACCATGATGACACTAATTTATTGCTCACCATTTGGGTGTTTTCAAGTCTGTGGATACCAATTTCGCAAAATGTAATCGTACGGTGTGAACTGCAACTCAGCCCGGGCACTTCATGTGTACGACCATCAAAGGACCGATATGCTCCATACTTTCAGGCCCTAGTGCTCTGCGTTGTTTTTGCTACACTTATCTATTGCCACTAAACACCGTTGAGCTACTGTCATCTATTTCAGTAGCTGAAATGAAGTTCAAAAATAAGCTTCGGAAGAAATACACTACTGATCAAGAGAATGCCTAATGATCCCGGGTGGTGCCAAGCTAGAACAGGCGAAATGAAATCCAGCAAACCGCTGTTCTGTAGCATAATGACTGAATCTTTCGACTCACAGCTGTTCTTTTCAGACTTCCATCCCAGTTCGGGTGTGGTGGATGTTCACTAGCGGGGACGAAGCGTCTGCGCAGTGCTTCCATGGTATTTAATGGTGAATTGAGCGAGGATACCGCATGATTAATAAGTTCGTGAACAGGTTACTGTATATGATATGGATCAGAGATTTAATTGAATATATGAGATAACTGGTGATAGCGAAAGTCCCTGAATAAAGTAAAAGATGAGGGTCAGCAGTGAGTATTCTTCCCATTATGTATCAGCAGGGCATCTCGGTGATGAGTGATCAGTGAACAAAATAGTGAACTTGACGGCAAAACTTATGGCAGAAAACTGATATTGATGCTGCTCATTTCCTTGGTCTGATTTTTCCACTCTGATAAAAACTGTAGATAATTACAACGGTCTCAATGGTTTGTGGTTATGCGTGGAAGTGTGGTGTGGTGTGGTACTACTGACTGGAATAGAGTACTCTATATTACGGGCGTTGCTGCATCCGTATCATGACAATGCGTACCGTAGCGTCATCTGGATGTGTTTATATCAGCCATAATAGGAGCTGAGAAAGAACTAATCACCTTTGACCAGAGAAGTCGGAGGACTAACGCGTTCCTAAATGTTAATGTTCGTATGTGTTAGAGTCGATTGACAGGAGATGGGGAGATGGGAGTTGATTACCTGTTGGGGGTCTATCTGACGGTCAGTGCTCGACGACAGTACCGGCTGTTATCCCTGATCGGTCTTGATTAAACCAGGATGGGAAGAATTCTTTGATGTGAATGAAAAACTGCTAAGCATATCACACACACACACATGCACACAACCAGACACAAATATATACAAACACGTCAAGAGAAGTACATCTTTTGATGCCTGTCCCCCAGGTTTCATATCATATCATGTATATTGGCAAGTTTAGAAAGCAATCATGTACCATACTTTATGTTTTCGAACGACCATGAATACTCCCAACTTGTGCTAAATATTTAACCACAGGTACCATGTAAGGATATTCATCAAATTCTGCTGATTGTATTTAGCAATACCTGTGGCTACGAACTACTCAGCAATGATTATTTGTAGCTTTTTGGCGTCCAAGTTCCACGATGTCGGTGACTCTGAAGAGGAATTATTGACTTAACTGCAGTCCTTACTATACCTTAGCTTTATTAGATGACCACATGATTAACTGTGATTCATCCCGCGTCAAGCATTGCCTACGCGGGATCGATTCTGAGGCCGGAGTAAAGAGGATCATAGATCACAGAATCATAGATGACTGAGTGATAAAGCCTGTCACCGGTTGACCGGACAAACAACCAACCGGAAGAGGCAATTCTCCAAAACATTCGGACCAACTTGTTTCGTACAATAGCACAGTGTCAGGAAAAAAATATGTGGTGTCAAAAAAAAGCAATACCGTCGTGATGGTCGGAAATGGATTGGAAGCAGAAAATATTTTATTCCGGAATAAGTGGGACTGATAAAAACGAAGATTTCGATTAATTAGACACATCCCAAATAACAACCAACTTTTTTCCTAAAAGGATTCTTTATTTCCGTTTTCTGATTATGCTACTGGAAAAGAAAGTTGTAGAGTGACACAAGTAACCGACGGTGCTCAAAAGGGTCAAAGTCATGGCTTTTGCACGTGAAGGTCGCGGGTTCGGATTCTTCTACCGCCGGACAACCTCACCCACTTGACAGCCCCTGGGGTAGCAGCGACTCCCTTCTAAAAAATGATATAAATTGTTGTCCTATTAGTAAAAGAAGCAAATGATGAAAGATAATAACTTACCCATAGATTGTGCGGTACCCTGAAGTTGGGCGTAACGATTTTCCATTTGTTGCAATCGATCTGTGAGATCATCCAATTTGACGCGTTGCGTTTCACTTTTAGCCGACACGTTTTTGGCTAGCGGTTCGGTGATGTCTAACACTTGTTTGACTTTATCCACTGAAAATTCAAAGAAGAAATACTCTTGCATGGTATATGAAATGAAGGCGGAAAAGAAGTTTGAAGAAGAATTTCGTCGACTCAGAAAAATCAAATGTGAGCAGTTTCATCAACCCGGAAGTCGATGCAATTAGCGAAAGATTACTTGCTTACGACACTGCAAAATGAGATCAGTTTGTGCGGTTTCGATCAGAAACTGAGCTACAATTTTCGAAGAGGGTAACGTCTCACTTCGTGACCAATCCCCCACTTTCATGCGTTGTATCAAAGGAACGGACTGAAGAGTCAATTGATTCAGGTCGGTATTGTGTACCTGTACAACAGCACAAAACTACCGGGTTTTGTGACAAACCAAGGTATCATCCCAGCAGGAAATTTCACTCAGCAATATTTTCCAAACAACGGATTGGGAGCATTTCTACTCCCAAGTTTTTTCCATCGAATGGCGGGAGTGTCCAAGCGGGTTATCGGCTACGGACATGAAAAGTTCAAACGTTCGATTCCTGTATCCGCTTGTCGCGTTGGCTGTAAATAGAAAGTCGTCATTCAACTCTTTATCATGTCTTGTTGATTAGGACAACAAGTGATTCTGTGGCTGTTGAAATTTCAAGGTCATGGCTGCCGCCACGTAGTTGACTTCATTTGGTGTCGAGGCACAAAAACGAGAAACTATGCACACTTCGTCATACTTGTCCACCAATCCTAGCCTGACGATATAAATATATATATTTCTTTCACCAGAATCGAATCTGTAGCATCAGGAGTGTGCATGGAGGCTTTTCGTCGAAGAGTCCACAGAAGAATCACAACTGTGATTCGTTGATAATTCTTTGTCACTTGGGCTGAGCCAACCTTA
>LUCM01009647.1:47271-145982 GCA_008360955.1 Fasciolopsis buskii | reverse complement strand
TAAGGTTGGCTCAGCCCAAGTGACAAAGAATTATCAACGAATCACAGTTGTGATTCTTCTGTGGACTCTTCGATGAAGAGCTTCCATGCACACTCCTGATGCTACAGATTCGATTCTGGTGAGAAATATCAATTTGTTCGGAGTGTACAAGTATGTGGATGTTTGGACAAGAGAGCATCGGGTAGGCATACCTGACGAGCGACAATAACCGCGAAAGCGGTCGTGTGCTCCCGGACAAATTTTGTTTGCGCATCCAGATACTACTTCCTGCATATATATATTTATATGCTATGGAATAAACTGAAGGTTCACAGCAGTTATCCTTCCTCAGTCCTAATTTTATATTGAGGTTTTTGTGACGAAATACACAATGTTAGCGGTTACTATATAAAAGACAAACATTGCGCAATAATCTTGCTGAATAACTTCATTTTCGACGGTAAAAGATAAACAAGAGACAGATCAGGGAGCGGTCGACTTGGGCACCATAATCAGATGACACAAAACACGGAGATGAGTGTGCACAGGTGTACCGGGTACGCATACCTGATGAGTGACAGCAATCGCAAAATCGGGTTTATGTCTGGGAGAATTTTCGTATTACCTCTACCACTGCAAGCTATGCATATTCCAACCTATGCGTTCATTACGTCCTCTAGCAGATTGGTAGTGGTCAAATCTCAAAGACCAATCAGTGGTGAAAACGGGTGATCACATTAAGTGAACTCTTGGGAGAATGAGCGCATGCAAATTCTTTGATCAGTCGCGGAAAGGTATTCAACTGCTGGAAAGATGAAAGTGCATACCGTGTTCACCACAGAGAGCTGGCTATTCGAAAAAGAAACATTAACGAACTCATGTTCCCAAAAGACAAACCAAAGTACACACATCAAAATCATTCTGCTAACCTTTGTCAATCGTTTCTTTTGAATACGACAAGCTTTCAGTTGCTGTTCTGTCGACCATCACGAGATCGTTTGACACTTTTTCCAGCTGATTCAAAGCCATATTGAGTGTATTGTTTCGCTGGATGAACATTTCGTCGGTCTGATCTAACGAGGCCTCAGCTTTGTCACCTTTGGCAGACACTTCGGTCATCATAGATTGCCACGTCTCATCCGGATCGGCTGTCGATTGTTTCAGTGCTTCCTCGGCTTCCACAGTAGCATTCTCAGCAGCCTCCATATTTTTCACGATAGTCTGATACGCTTCCAGTGCATCTATGGTTCGATTCAGGCGATATGATGGTCGAAGAGTACGCAAAATCGAGTCCATCTCACGTTCCATCGGTTCCAAAACGGTAACGCGCAATGTGGACGGAATTGTGACATCTTTCAGTTCCACCAGGACTACACCGTTCAGTTGCTTTAGTGCCAATTTTGCTTCTTCCAATTTTTGCGCGATATCTTGTGATTTGGTTTCCTCCCACTCATCCAGCTGATCGGTAACATTTTTCACAGAATTCTCAAACGCACGCATGGTAGCTGGATCGATTGCCTTCTGAGCAGCTTTTTCAAGTTTGTCCGATTTTGCCTGCGATCAAAAAAAAGTTCAAACAGTGACGTTCTTTGGGACTATTTCGGCCGTGTGAGTAAGTAGTATCTACAAGAAATTTGAAACTAAAATCTAGATATCGAATAAAATAGTCAAAAATGCCTTTCATCATTTTTATACTAGTGATTCCGAATAAAAGTTTGAGACCCCTTCGGCAATGTTCTCGAGGAATCGAACCCTAGGTTGCTTGTGCCTCTATTCCACCGTGATGATCCCCTGATCATTCTTGACAAAGCGAGAATATATTTGCAAACATTTCAACCACCTCATTACTACTACTGTTGGGACAACCAATGTCCTGTGAAATCGATCATCATGCGAGACCAACGCAAAAACCCGGCCTTGGAATCTGTTTGTAGATAGCTGTGCATTGACTACTGAAAATTATCCGTTGTACTGTACACTTTTTTCTAGTTCTCCAAATGGACCACGGACTCATTTGTTAAATGGTTGTAAGTCGCAGATGTTAGACCTTAGTGATCCTAATCCCCTCCTATTCGTGACCGAGCTAGATGCCTAACTACTGAGGGAGTGGGGCTTGGATAAGGCGATCGCCAACTCGAAGGTCAGGGGTTCGATTGTCACTTACGCCTGACACTTTAATAACGGCTGGCAGTTTGTTGTGATCACCAGTTTCGTTCCCAGCCTTGGTTCTATGACTCGAATTCTCGTAGTTATGACGACTATTTCTCATTCTAATAGCTTTGGACCTTTGGGCGTGTTTCGGATTACTGGTGCCTGAAGCATGGGATAAAATATTCAAGCTTATTTGTTTAAGTAGTGAGAAGTAGAGAATAAATCAATTCGTTTAACCGATAATTTGCTCTAATGGGATCCGACTTCAGTTGCTGCCTCACCGCAATACAGTGTTTATTGTTTGGATGATTTAATTTTAGGTAATTAATGGAACAGGAGAACGAGAAGCAAGAGGTGGAGGGAAATCTTACGGAAGAAAAAATGAGCGGAATGTAAAGAGACTAAAAACCACGGAACGCAGCCAGACTGTACCCGGGATTGTTATCGAACCAGTCTTAGCCGCCAGTCAGTGAGAACCGCCCGACTGAAGCATAGTAGCAGTTGCCGCAGTACCAGTATCAGTAACCAAGGGGCGAAAAACAGAAGAACAAAATAAATGTGAATACAAACACGGGAAAGGGTCGTTTATGTCATTGATGATGTATTTCTTTTAAACAAGTGCAGTCTAGGTTGATTTTCTGTTACGACACAGTAGTAATTATAAAAGTAGTCGTTGTGAGACCAACTCACGGTGGACAAGTAGAACTTTACTGGAATTTGTGAACAATACAACCAGATTCTAACAGACGACAAGAAAATTCAGGTGGAAGCTGTCACTTGAAATGTATTCAGAAAAGTCGGATTAATACAACAGTAATGCTACCTAAAAGAACAAACCCAAAGATCTCCAAACCGAAGGAAAAATTTATCTGACTTGAGTGGGATTCGGAAAATGGACTACTTAAATGGTTTCTTATGACTGTCTGACGGTGTCCCGTGCTAACGATCTAGCCGAAAACCTTCATGGATCCGAAAACCGTGGTCTGAGTAAAAAAATTACAGATATCGATAAGTGCAATAAATTGCAAATCCATGTACTGTTGTCTCGGTGTGTAAACCTTTGGATTGCCCTCAATCGGCCTAATGAGAATAAACCACGAACAAGTAGGAAGATTCTTATCAAACTAAATCAGAAAGCTATTTATCACGTAGCATAGAAAGAGACCAAATGGTTAGATATTTTGCTGGTGTGGATCGTTCAGTGTAATGAATAAATGTGATTGGCTGAATTGGATATGAGCGCATCGACTGCTGGTTGGCTGACGGATTAGTGTGAAGGTTAGGCAGTGTATCATCGGTCACTGACAAGTGTGGACGTGACATATGAGTGGAACGATTGGCCCATGAACACGCACCCTGTCTGCTTTGCTACATGGAATGTGTGAGCTTGCCATTGGTTGGTGGCAAATCATTTGTTTTTGGGTCGATCGAATGGTGACCTTGCAAAAGATGTATTTTTAGGGGGATTTTTGACTGCTTGACGTGTACATAATATAAGTTAGGAAAGAGATGACAACAATTCAGTTGCGTCTGTCCACGATAATAGAAAAGGAAAAGCTATCAGTCCAATTGAAAACAACATATATATGCATATATATATGCATATATATAAATATATATGAGGCGCCCGTTTGAAAACAAACAAGGTACCAACGCAATAACGCGTAAATGAAATTTCTCAGAAGGGCAACAAAAAGAGGGGATGAAATAATAAACCAAAACAAACTTACCGCTTCATTTTATTTTTAACCGTACTCATTTTGTGATTTTTGGGTTGGTTTCCGATTATTTCTAGGTAGATAGATTATACAGACAGGCCATACGGTATGCACGCCACTGACTGTGGTTCTGACCAATATATTTCAGCGTCACCAGCGGAGAACAATGCTTATCTCTTGGGCTCCAACCACGAAGTCGGGAAGCGCCAACCGAGGCCAATGCCGAGACTAATTCCTTATCTCCACCTCGTCCATCCTTGTCGAACACGTGCAAAAAGAGTGCGAAGAGGTAGACGATGGGCAGGCATATGTACTACGTGTCCACACCCGCGAAGGCGATGCAGATTGAATACCTCAGTCAGGGGACGACTCTCTGCACCCAACACACGACGACGTACCTCGTCGTTGGTCACTCGATGTTCCCGCCAGACGTGAGCAATGCTTCGAAGACGTCGGTGGTCGAACACAGGAAGTCGCCGGACATCCTCAACGTGGATAGGTCAAGTCTCTTGACCGTGAAGCAGAATACTAATAACTGTGGCACTGTACAACCTTCTGTTGAGGGAAATTCGAATGTCATAGCGGCACCACAAGTGTCGTAGGTGCGCGAAAGTTGTTTTGGCCTTCACAGTTCATGATCTGACCACCTCTCCAACACTTTGGCCAGGTGTGATCAGACTTTCAAGATACCTGAAGCTAATGAGTACCCCTTACCATCACCACAAAGGGTCAATGCAGATACAGGCTCCTGCCAGCCTTGAAGAAGTACCTTGAATTCCGAAGGTCCAAAGCATATACTCAACAGGATTCTCCAAAATACCACGTCCCCAAACAAACTTATTGAATAAATAACTAACAGTCATATTTGCGATGCTCATTAGGCATGGGTGTGGGAGACATATCAGATGTTTCCCATCTTCTTTTACACACCGATCGATGTATACACATCCCCAACATAAACATCCTTAACTGTTTTCACAATCGTACACGTTTACAGGTCAAATTGTTTCGCCGGGCTGACGCGACGTCATTCTTAATTTTTTTTTACCTGCATGGTGTTTTCAATTTGGACACTTTTTGGACTATTGATTCGGCCGTTAGATCTCTATTAAATGGTGCATTTTAATCCGGATTAGCTTCTCATTTTAATCGAATTCATCTTGCTCTTTGGGTAACTAAACCGGCTCGACCCGGGACCCGTAAGGTGCAAAAGTCACTCCAATCGGTGAATAAAGCAGTTAAATACTGGATTCAAATCCTACTAACGAAGGAACAGAAATACCAAGTCGTCACTAGAATAGGTTCAAAAAAGTTAACAAAACAAAGCGTCCAAGAGAACGAAATGACTTGATAAAATCAAACGTTCAAGGTTTATCGTCAGTAATTCTGACTTTTCCAGTCCATTTGTGACAGTAACTTCAGATGAAAGAATGAGAATGACTATGAGGACGTTAATATTACTTCTACTTATAAGGAAGCCAATGTGATTATAAAATTGTCCCATTAAACGGCAATGAGTTCACAAACGGGTTATTTCGCGTTATCAGTGCATTGCTTTCCTGTCCTTGTGAACTTCTTGTTTTACGGGTTTGCGAAGTACTACTAATATCTTGTCAGTAGGCTTACCTTGGCCGCATTCAACTCGCGTATGGTACTTTGAGTCGCATTTCCAATGCGATAGATTTGCGCCTGTTGAAAATCAAGCAATCTGTTTTGATCTTCCTGGTACGTGGCCAACCGTTCTAAATCCGCGGCGGATTTCCCTGACTTCATCAGCCCCAACAATGAGTCGGCCGTATCCACTGCCTGTTGGACATTTTCGGTTAGCTGAGTTAACCAGGCCTCTGTGCCGTCCAGATTGATCGCATTCAATTCTGCCAACACTTGAGGCGCTTCCTCTCGCCAACGTTGAATTGTTGCTTGATCTGGACTTCCGGTTGGCGATTGCCGTATTTCCTGCACCCAATCAGACACACGACGGCGGAAAACAGAAATCTGTTCACGCAGTTCGGTTCCATTGCCCAAGGTCGCACAACGAGTTGACTGCATTGCATCCGCCGTCGACTGGATCCGATCCAATTGTTCGCGAAGCTGGACTATTTGTTTGGCCACTTGTTTACTTCGTGTGATCAGATTTTTCTCATCCTGTTCCCGGGTCGAACTGAATCGTTTGCGCATCATTTCGACTTGTTGCCCCAGTCGAGCCAGACCACGATAAGCCAGACTGGTCACATTCAAATTATCAATTTCATTCATCACATTGTCTGCTTTGGTGAATAATTCACCGGTACACGGTCCACGACAATCTGGTCGAGTGAAAAGTAGAAAGAAAAACAATTCAGATGGGGTGAAATCCCATCAAAAATAGACAGAACAGATTCAGTAGTTATCCATGGAAGTCACCCGGATTAGTTGTATCCGTTTCAGTTGATTCTGTCTCCCCGATGCTTTCTTGACCATAACAGCACATTGAGCAATGTTGATTGATCTCTGTGGTAAAACTGTGCAAATCTAAATTGACCTTCGTTGCCAATAGTTCGGCACTATTTCAATGCTAGAAAAGGCCATTAACAACCTCGGTATTTCTGATTTTGTTGCCCATTCAATTCAAACTAATTATTACTTTATTTACTTCATCTCTTGTGCCTTACAATCTCCAAATCATACACGAGATGGAGTGTCCATTTGCACCCGGTCGGACAGAAACTTCTAAGTAGCAGAAATCTTCCTTTGTTCAAAAGTACACTTGTCTAATCTGCTTCCCATTATGTACAAACTCGATGACATTCTATTGACTTGTCGAGAGCGAATATTTGTTTCCAACAGAGGCTAGTCCTTCCATGTTGTTCACTGGCACAGCTGGACTAATGAAATATCTTAGCATCACAAATACGTAAGAGTTCAACTGATCCTGGCACATTTCTACTGCATTCAAAGGAGTAACTGGTTAATCTTCCAAGGTCTAAACGAGTTCTACCATTTTTAAGTAGACAGTGCATACATTTTGGGATAAAAACTGTAAACTAAAAGTTTTCTATTCATCCGGAAGCTACTGGTTACAGTATGACAGTGACAATCTAAGATAAAGCTTACACACATTTCGGCCATCTCCAAGCCGTGGAAGGGCGTATCAGGCCTGATTCTGCAAGCCCCGTGGCACGGCTTGATGACATCGTGAGAACGAGTGCGGTTTTTTTTAACTCCTTATCCTCATCAAAAGGCGAGGGAGGGGGATTTTAGTAATTTCGTCTGACTTTGGTCTTCCCTGTGGTTGAAGAATGCTAATTTACAGACCAGGGCGTTTCCGGAGAGCTTAGCAAACATGAAACTGTTCAACGAATTCGAACAACAGTGGAAAATTTCCTTGATTTGTCCCAAAAAATTTTGCTGTCATTCAAAAGTCCATTGGTTATTTCTTATGATTTGTCGAGAAGGTTTGAAGGCTCAAAGCGGCTCGTTGTAAGCGGTTAAGCTTCCGACCAATCTCCTCTTGCCGTGGTATCACATCCACCATGAATCCTCTCGGTCAGATGATACAATCCCCATCCAATCCTCCCACCAGATCGAATGACTAATCAGTTGCTTCTGACCTTCAAGTTGATTTTGTCAAATGAAATGCCTTTTTGGTTTCTAATTATCTGTCAATGGACATTTGGTACATAGTCTAGCTACTCATACCAGTTTGCATTCCACCCCGCGGAATGGTGCTCCTTTTTGTTCCCGTTCTTATGGGAACTCCAAATCTGTTATGAATTCTGCTTTCGAACTGTTCAATCTCAAGACGATCGAGTTCAGTTTCGTCTAATAAGTGACAAGTTGAATCAAAGAAACTGTTGACGGATCGATTGCTTTTGCAAAGCACAAAAATTGGTCGACTGCATTGCCAGTACAAGGCTATGTGCGGATGTTGCTATTACGCGAGTCGCACAGCACTAGGGTCCGTAGTTTGTCATTATAATATGATAACTAGCTCTATTAAACAACATAAAATCATACTAGTGACACAGACTAAGTACCCTTACTCTGTGGGTCGTGTCCAAACTCTTCTTGGTACTTAGCCTACTTAAAGAAAGGCCATCTATCAGTAGTAGTCAATTTCCGGGCTCCGGTGGACCATGCTCGTGCAATTCAGTAACGGATAGGTGCAATATCAACACGTCACCTATATTAGGCAGACGACTTTGTGTGCCTGTGCAAATCCGCGGACCATGCACAACGCACACTAGACAGATTCTCGAGGTCGGTTGATCGGTTTGGCATGTTATGCACCTGGACTGGACGACAATAGTGCTGAACGGGCTACTGGATGAAGAGGAACTAACGATTGTGGACCGGTTCCCTTATCTTGGTAGCTGCGTGTCGAACGATAGTAGCTCAACAGTGGAGGTAAACACGCGTATATCCAAGGCTCGAACAGCTTACGCTGGACTGAAGCACTTGTGAAGTTAGTCTGATATTTCGCTGAAGTTGAAAGATCGTGTGTACTGTGGTGCAGTTTAATCAGTTCTGTTGTATGGTTGCGAGACATAAAGTATGCATATCTGAGATGTTCATTGCTTGGAAGTTTTCCGCCATCAATGTCTTTCGTATTACTGCCAAGAATGGATAGATTAACGTGGTGAGTAATGTGGAGGTCAGGAATCTAGTATTGGGTGCCGGTTCTCAGTGAATGAAGCTTCGTAAACTACGCTGGTTGGATCACGTGTTGCGTATGACAAACACTCATCTACTATGCCGTGCCCTAATTTGCACACCTTCCACCACCTGCCATGTGGAGGTCGACAGATGAGGTGGCAACGTGGGTTGAGAAAATGCAATGCACAGCGAACTTAGGCGAAGTAGGTGTCGCAGGTCTTCGTGTTTGGGGTCCGAAAGACTTGTCGACTAGTTGGCTAGAAACACTGAATGCTATGGCAATGAACCGTGAACAGTGACAGTCGTGTTGCCATTTTAAGTCGAATGAAAATGATTGGAAGAATACGCTTTTACAGTTAGACTGTTCTGTGTGTTGACTGCAGCAGCATCATATCTTATCCCACCTGTGTAGGTTCACTCCTTGTTCCCTTTGGATATTCACTCTTTTCATAGAAACATGTAACTTTGGGGGCGACGTAGCAGTCAGTGGGGCTTGCCTGGCCGAACGACGACAGTGATGACGATGAATATCAACAGTCGGCGTTGTTCAGCAAACCATTGAGAGCCTGCCAGGCAGACTAATGGCTAAGGCGTTCGATTCAAAATCGTTCTTTCCGAGTTCACGTCCAGGTTCAGACGCGGTGAATAAGCATTGCTGGTGATTTCTAAAGGGAATGAAACAGCTAAGTGCTTCTGTTGTTGCTTAATGAGGACTTAAGTGCTGATATCACGTTATGAATAATTCCGTCAAACTAACAACTTTGTTCAATACTACGTGGCTCTTACACCAGGGTGCAAAGTTCTCCAAGTATGTCATGTTGATGTCAACTAAGGAAAGATATTGCCACACAATATGGCAGATAAACAGAAAGAAATTACAGGCTAAAAATCGTCCCGAGTTGATAGAAAAGTTGACCAGTAATATGAAGTTCAATAAGAACGAATTGTCAGCTGCACCTTGATGAGAACTGAAATTCATTTTTCCGTAGAATTCAACTAGCTGATTTTCGTCTTTGTATCGGCCAAATGAAGATCGATAAGTGACTTTGTTATAATTTTCATCCAATCCTGGCATACAGACACCCATGATGGAAGATGGGTTCATTTGGTCATATGCCTTTCAATCAATTCTGGGAAGCTACAGTTCCAAGCACTGTGATGGGATTGTTTACAAATCTATGCATGCGTCACTCGTCGGATGCAAAGTACAAATAATAACAATGAATGATCCAAATACGATCAACTTACCAATACATCGACCTGCATCGACTACGTGGTCCGGTTCACATTGGTCACATCGTCGACCGTGTACACCAGGAGCGCAACGGCACTGGCCGGTATCCTGTGCACAATTCGGACTCAAAGCACCGGCCATATCACAATCACACGGCTGACAAGCAGTCATACTCATCGGGTCGCCAAAGTAACCCGGAGAACATATTTCACAACGTGCACCACTGTAGCCCGGTTTGCATATACACTGATGTGATACATAGGGACGATCTGGGATTGGAATGCACGTGATTGCGTAACTACAGATGCACAAGAGACGGGGCAAGTTTCAACCACGCGAATGAGATAGAACAACATGTGAGAATTTTGACACGTGCCAGTCGAATAAACTTGCTCCTGATAGAATAATTATTCAATTACAGGCACTTCACATGTAAAAGTATTGGAAGCACTAGTTAAAGCAGTAATTTCATTGGGCGCGCAACTAATTAACAGCTACAGTAAATACAAGAACATAGCCCCTACCCATTGTTGCTTGGATAGGTTCATCGTTAGGCCAGCGAGAGTGACTTGCAACTGTTTCTTTAATAAACTAATTTTGGTTATTAGATAAGTGTACCTGGTTCGATTGTGGTCATTCACATGGGTTTCCAGATGCAAAGATTGGAAACAAGTTCTCCGTGAACTACTTTGATAGGCATCTGGATGGTCGAACTGATGGGCTACGTTATTTGGAATCAAGAATACACGCGTTAATCAATTTGGTCGATAAGGCATGCAAAGCTTCAAAACTGGCCATAATCAGCTCGGTGAAGAGAAAGCGGTTTGTGTTTGAAACTATGAAGCACATGCTATTGTTTTCTGACTCGAACATCTCCGCGAAGAGCTTCTTTATCAGAGTTTAGTTCAGTTAAGTTTAGCTACAACCCACATTGCATTGAAGTGCCCTGGTTTTATTTGTCATCAAAGTGACGTAAACGAATTTTACGGTACAGAAATTGAAGTAATGAGCCGGAGTTGTAGATACCTGAGACAAGTTCCTAAATGCATAAACCCCGATGACTGCGGTACTCGGGCTTATCATTTAATACCTCCAACTATCGGTCCATCTTGTTGAATAGGTATGATTTGTATCACTTCGTGAACCACCCATCATCTAGTACCTGCTCCATAGAACATGATGGAGAAGATATGTCGGTGAGCATAAAATCTTTAACACTGGGCATCTTCTGGTGTCTAAGGATTACCGAAAAGTAAGTTCACTCTTTGTAGAAGGGCAGCGTGCCGGTCCTCATCTAGGTTCCGTTTGTAATGCACGTGATTTAGGCTCTCTTCGAAAGATTGAGTTAACTACGATTTTTTACACCCGACCTTTAGCCGGCGGTGGCCAAGCGGATAAGGCCGTGGCGTTCGGACATGTAGGTCGCAGGTTCGGATCCTCCCACCGCCGGTCAACTTCCCCACTCGACAGCCATCTGCCAACCGCGGCCTTCGTCCCGATAAATGATGTGAAATGTTATCGTATTAACAAAGGAAGAAAAAGATAAAAGATTAAAAAAATGGTTGAGTATTATTCCAACGCCAGAGGCGTCCCGAGTTAGTAGGCTTCAATCGGGCCTTACATCTACACGGAGACGCTTCATTCGATATGCCATTCATCACAGGTGAGGTGCTGCTATCTAGACTCTACTATTCCTAACCATAATAACGTAAGTTCTGAAATAGTATTTCACATTTGGAATGTGCCAAGTCAAGTGAAACTTCGAATCTTCGCTCAAAATCAGAACTCTTTTTGCATGATCTGTATTGATTTACGTCTAAGCAAATGTAGATGTCATCGATCCCATTTGTGGACAGAGCATTTTCCCGTAATCGTTTTGATCACACCACTTAAAACAAATAGAGACAGGACAAAATGACGAGAACTTCTGGTGATGAAGTTGGATGAAGTATCGCTATGGGTACAAATTCAGTCTCGTCTAGTCACACAGAACATTTAAAAATGCGAACTAATTTCTCCTGCATATGTTTACACAATAGACGGATTCGAATAACACATTTTATTGTCAACAATGGCCGAGATTGTGCGCATGCAAACATTATGTCCCTGTTTTAAGATAGCTCACCTAATAAATATGGGGACCCAATAAAACATCGACTGGATCGGAACTCGCCTTGTTTTCACTTTCTGATTGACAATGGACAATTGAACAAAAATGCTCACCCTCAACACCATTAGTGGATAACTTTTTATTGGTAGTCTTCATCCTAAATGCCGATTGCTAAAATACACTAATTGGTCACAGTACGGATATAAACAGTACGGATCTGACGTACTCTGTCTGTTCCGTTGGACATTGACATTTGACACATGGTACCCCTTGTGTCGGATCACCCATATAACCGACAGCACATTGTCCACAGTCTGGACCCATAGTGTTACCTGTACACGACTCGCATACTCCGGTTATCGGATCACAATGCGAGGACATGCCATGACATCGACATTTCTCGACACCACCGGTCCAGACAATATTTTCCGGTCGACTAGGTGGTCTCAAGTCCGGTTGAGGTGGCAAAATACTTGGTCCGGGTTTGGGAATTAGTTGCGGGAAATAGAAACCGGGTGATGCGATCTGAAACGGGACGAGACAAACATAAGGTCGAATTGGACGTAAAGACAGAAAAAAAAATCGGATAGCTCATGTTTGTCCTGAAGAACATTCTCGTAAAACTTGTAAGCTGTTTGCATCTAAACTCGCCCAACTCGACAGATAGAGCAATACCGACGGATTAGTTCACCCGAGACGATTCAAACAACACGATAAAGAAATCCTTGGTAGTCAATGTAATCTCACCTCCTTTGACTGCTTCTGGGCTAGAAAATGAGATTTCCATTGAAATTAGCCAAAAACAGTATTGATTGCATTACAAATGTAAACTTTGGACTCATTTATTCAAACAAATGTTTTTTATTACCTTAATACATCTTCCAAATATCGAGTCCACCAATGTAGTAAAGCACGCGTTGTCTAAGCAATTTGTGTTTACGTGCAAAAATTTCGTACCCCAAATAGCGTGGGATGTAAACTTGCCCAATAGCCTTTTGAGAACAGGAAAAATACAGAAACGACAACAGGGCGGAGTAGAAAGTCCATCTTGGAAATCAACATGATTTTCCGAATTCAATAACAATCAGGAAATAAGTGACTTAATAAAACTTGAACAAGACTTGACAAAATCTATCAGTCAAACCGATAATAGACTTTCTTGAGCAACTTTTTCCAACATTTGAAGTCCTTTATTAGTGAAAAAGTGCACACTATTTTCTAGGAGACAACCGGGGTTAGCAAGGGGTTGTGAAGCCGGGAATTTGATTGGCTGTGGAAGGATTAGAATGCATGACCCTTATGCCTAAATCCTGCCACCGAAACGCAGCCGGACAAATAGTGACGAAAATAATTTTCCCTAATGGGGTCACAGATTTCCGACCATAAAGACTGTCTTTAATTTGACTCTGGTGATTTTATTGAAGAATTCACCAAGCCAGAGGCAGACAACTTTATGCCAGCCGGCAAAACAAACCACGGTAAAATGTTTCCTGCTAAATCAAAGTCTTCGTGAGCCGTGACACAGTGTGTAGTCTTTTGCAAAAAGAACGCACCGCCAGGTTGAAGGCAATACAACATGACCTTTATCAGTAACGTGAGCATCCCAACAACTCCGCTAAGTAGAGCAGCGTTCGACCCCATCGAAGGAATACAGAGTAACTGCTTCGTTAACCCCAACAGAATGATTTCGACCAAGTCAGATCACTCCCACAGTTTGGGCAAATGTCTTCACTAATCCACTTCGCACTTCATATTCACGTATATCTCACACTCACTTGAAAATGTCGATGGTAGACATGCATCATGTTCTGATATGAATGAAACATGAGTCCGCTGCTTCCTGAGTGCAACGTTGACCGGATGACCAGAGTTTTCGATATGACAAGTGTAATGCGAACGACAATCAGCCAAACAGACAAACAGATATCAGCCGCACACACACACACACGCACACACACACACACACAAGCAATTGTGAGCCATACAAATGACAGAAGAATTAACCAATTGTACAGAAGGACAAAATGGTGGTACTCTTTCCCACATCCAAAGCACAAGCGAAAATCGACTGGTTGTCCACGTAATCAGTTTTGTCAAGTAAAATGATTCGTTGAATACGGTTTATTGAAATCTAATTTCAGCTTGAATGAATCGAATGCCTTGCCTACGAGACTAATCCAACTGGATCCCAACGGTTTAGTGGAATGCAATATTTCACACAGCAGCATCTATCCGGCAGTGCTATTGAACAGCCACTAGCTCATAGTGGTTCGTAGTGATCGACAATTGAGATCATGATCCTGACAATGCTTCAGCTAGTCACGTTTTCCTACATCACGAACAAATACCCCAGGCCAAGTTTTCCAACCTCATGGTATTAAAATCCCACATGAACGGAACATTTTATTCCTCATTCATCTATTGAAATGGGTTGGGCTCGCCTCAACATTTCACGTGTCTCAGTTTGCACCAGCAGGGACTTTGCAACAACGTGCTCTGACTTTGGCTGTTACCTCACAGTATCGTCCACTCAAACAGTGAAAAGAACGAGGGGTTAGTGAAGATTGACTGAAGAATAGTAAGTTGAATAGCTATACAAATGGAAAATGATTCGAAAGCAACAACGCAACTTACTACGGCACTTAGTCATATCCCTTTTTCTATCCAGCCATTGCTTCGGGGGATCTCGTGGATCCCAACCCGGTAGTCAGTGCACCACTTAAAATTTCATGCTTCTCCCCATAAAATCAACTGGTCACCACGAACCAAACTCCAACCATTGCCTATCTCGGACAACTGCTTACAACGAGGCCGTCGTTTTGTTCAAATACTGCTCCCAATGGAGAGCTCTCATGGTCGTAGAGCAATACCGACCACACTGTTGCGGGGTATACCCGACTTTTGATCCATAACCGCATGTCATGCCGACGCCACAAATGCATCAACTTAGTGAATTCCAATCAGGCCTTCTGTGTGTGTGAAGACACTTTATCCGGTATACGACTGTCAGATGAGTAACTAAATCTATCCACTTCACCCAGTCGCCCCTTCAAGAACAAGGTTCGGCTTCTATCCAACCAAGTCCCGCAACAGCATTTCACAGTTCCAAAGGAGTCGAACACATCCAAAACACATAGACCGTTATTCCGACAATCGAGAAAAACTTTCAACCTAATTGAATCTTCACTCAACAACACAACATATTCTTAGTCAGATAGATTACTGTGTGAGAAAATATCAATGCCACTATTTGCACATCAGGATACGACTATCTCCATAACCATCTCAATGACGAAGTTAAGGAAGAAAAGCGTGACGAACGCCACCTGTTGCAAGCACGAACTCATTTTCGTCTGTTCGCATACAGAGTGCAAAGAATGAGTGAAATGAAATTGATTTCTCTAGCACATTCTTCAGTGAAAGTTAGCGCCACAGAAATGCACGATTGACTGAATTGAACGCCACTTCCAGATCAAGGAAGACAGAAATCGTGGGACTACGGAACATGTGACTATGTTCTGAGAATTGTCGCAAAGTAAAACGTTGATTCATACAATGCCGACCGACTGAGTCGTGTCGGAAAATGGTTTTGATTCTCACTCGTACACCGTTCTCGAGTGCCAGATCAGC
This sequence comes from Fasciolopsis buskii, assembly GCA_008360955.1. Lineage (NCBI taxonomy): Eukaryota > Metazoa > Platyhelminthes > Trematoda > Plagiorchiida > Fasciolidae > Fasciolopsis > Fasciolopsis buskii. The sequence goes on along the minus strand of LUCM01009647.1, from coordinate 130,525 downwards.
GGCAAAGGATAATGCCCGCAAGCAGTTTGGATTCAATGTTTAATAAACTAATTCCTCTGTCGCTGTCATATGAGGATCTATCACATTTCATTCAAGTCATTTTAGTCACCGATTCACACCCGTCGTATGGATCTTTTCCCTTGCCCGAATGGACAACAGGAGTTTTGTTAACTCTGACGATAACACTTAACCTTGATCGTTGAAGAAGGATGGTGATAGTCCATCTGGTCTTTTAATAAAAGCTTTCTCCCTGATCATCTGCATTTCGGGTCGGGTAATTGGACGTGCCTGCATCGGTTCACTTGCAAGCATAAGTAGAAGGCTCACTTTGCCCGTGAGCCTATTAGACTGCTCCCTAAAGTGTTCTGTTCAACGCGGTAGCTAACGGTCTTCCGGGTGAAACAGTGTCCCATCAGATTCCCTAATCGTCTCGCTTTCGCTCGACTTCCATGGACCATTATGCATAGTCAATCGATGAATTGGGCCAAACTATCTTTAACTGTAGCCTTTTCTATTTCACAACATCTTATCCCGCATCGAGCTCTTGGTTAGCTGATATCTCAGTGTTTTACTCGTCCTATTATGATTTTTGTACGGGGCGGCAGATTTGCAGCCATCCATCATTGAAACTGATGTCGAGAGTAATCATTATTTCTTAGGCTCAGATGACCTGAAATCCTGGGTACAAGGGTTCTTCGTCTCATCCCCGTTTTCACTCGGATCCTGGGCATTTTGTTGGGACGAGAACTGCTCTGAGAGTTCCGGCTGGAATTGTAGTCGGAATTTATCGTCTATAATCAGTTGTGCAGGTTTTCGTGTTGGTGCGATCACAGGCTAGGCCCAAACAAAAGGTTAGACCACAATATGATCTGAGTCTACCGAGGAGGACCAGAATGATCGGCAATCCTTGTTTGGACCACACTGCCAGAGATCGATAGTAATGTGATCAGTCCGAGTCTCATTCTATGAATTCGAAGAAGCGCATCACGGGAACCGATGTTGCTATTTATGACAAACGGTGAGGTTCGCCAGAAACAGTCCGTGGTCAGAATCAACTTGAATAATGCGATCACCGTTATCAGAGAGATCGGTTGGGAAGTAAAACGAGCCCCTGATATATCTTCCTCAAGTGGGACGTTGAAATCACGATAACTATAATGTCCGGTGAACCGACACTTAGCAGTCGAGCTAAACCCCAGGATACCTTGTCCATGGCGTCAGATGATCTGCAATCAGTGAGTGTCCTAACAGATACGACGAACAAATAACGATGCTTCAGTGAATTGCTTTTGACACATACAAAACTGTTCAACTGTAATGAACACAAGCGACGGTTGACTAGGATCCAGTGTAACAATGCACCTCGGTCAGCTCGATCCTGATACCAGCGTGACTGTGTGCACTGGAAACTAGATCATCGGACACGCGAAGAGTGGGGCAAGCGAAGGAAGTTGTATGTGGACTACGAAAATGGTAAGAAGTATGCGCATTTAAGAACCAGCATATAAATATTTACAAATTTTCCAGTACACTTTGTTTTCTTATTTTGTTGGGCGTACGGAAACAGATGGTAGCTAAGTACGATGAGCACTGAGGTTCAGATGATATCCCCAATTTAGTTTCTGAACTTTAATTGACCTTACCAAATAGATCGATCCGGTCGCAATCTTTCGTATCATCTCTCACATGGTCCCTAGCACTAGATAACTCGCGGAGGACAGCGCTAGTAAATTGCTGGGATCCAGTGCTAACCAATCTAATTCCTGGATGATTTTCACAGAAAGACTTCTTACTTTTCGCATGAATCGGTACAATCATCGGTTCACTCCCTTCTTTATGGATTTGTTTTCTTTTGCCCAACATGATTCCAAGAGTTTTGTTGACTACAATGATAATTTGTAAGCTGAAGTAATGTGTCCAATTTATTTCCCATTGTTTCGCTAACGCGGCTGTCAAAAATTTACCAAGCGGCAATTTTTTCGTGGTATTCTGTATGGTTTCAACATCAAAAGAACGAAATTTGTTTAGGTCTTCCGTCAACACTCACTCCGCTCAGTGCAAAGGACCGTTTGGTCTTGATTGTACTTCGCGATGACCGATATAGTATGGAAATATTTACTGACGTGTAACTTGTGAGAAGTGGTAGACAGGTACTGCCAAGTTGTCCAGCCGCCAAGCAATATGGTTCTCCGTCGAAACCTTCGGTTTTAGCGCAAGCCTGTCTACAAGGCAGCGGGGAATAGCTGAGTAGGAGCCCATCTGCGACAGAGGCCAAACCTAAACTCTAGAAATAGGAGACAGCTTCGTCAGACCTCCAATCATTGATCCTCCAGGTGTGATTGTATCTTCGACTTGAGATAAGTCGTTGCACCAGGTCAAGATGCAGTCTTATTGAGACGGCGCATCGTGCGTGTTCACACCCAACTGCCCCTCCCAATAAACAGAATAGTTATTTAAGAGCTGGCAGACAGTTACGCTAACAGTAACTTTGATGTGAAACATTACGTGTAATAGCACTGACAAAAATATTAGCGTTATTCTTAATTTCAGTGAATAAATTCGAAGAAAATCAAACTTAGGATCACTCACTTCGCAGTGATCACCAGATGCTGTTTTCGCGCAGTCACATCTTTCAATCGAACGAATAGGAGTACCGGATAGAGTGGTTGTCTCCGTCAGTGCTTCGTAAATCCGATATCGCACGCTAGACGGATGGGCAAAATATTGTGAGTAGAAAAGGCGAAGACGCAGGAGTGAACGAAATTAACCTTCAGGGAATATGCCGTTCTCGCTGGGTAAACTCCTCGATCATTTTTGCAGTTATTCAACGGATCGCTTCACCTACCACCGCACACCTTATTCAATCAATCAATCAATCAATCAATCAATCAATCAATCAATCAATCAATCAATCAATCAATCAATCAATCAATCAATCAATCAATCAATCATTCATTCAACCAATCAATTAATTAATTAATCAATCAGTTAATCATTCAATCAATCAATCAACCAACCAACTGATAGATCGACCAGTCAACCACTAGAACGATGAATTATATCTGACTAACTGTTGATATATTTGTCTATTCGCATAAGAATCACAGAACGCACCTGACCATTTTGGGATTGGCTTCAGGCATGAACAAACGCACGCTGAACGAAGTTACGTTAAACAAAGCCACCATCAGTTCATTTCTAGTTGGACGGACACGAGTGTTGTGGTCAACAACTTTCGTTAGAACCCAATCGGATTCGCGAAGCCATATTTTTCGAAATCCATCGACAATGGTAGTCTGAGTGTCTTCCTGTTAATAAGAATAGAAAATTTTGTGTAGACAGGTTAGATCAGAGAAACAATGTCCGAAAATACGATATAAATCATGGCATAGCTTTGGATTATTTTAAAATAGGGCAATTGTCAGTTTTCTTCTAGCTTTTGCTTCATGTATCAATAGAGTAAAAATGCACGTTATTTTCCTAGCAAAGCGTGACTAATTAATGACTCCTAAATGGGGAAATTTGTCGGCGGTGAGTAGACTCGAACGGCGAACGTCAGGTAGAAAAGTCACTGTTTCCGGCGGTCGGGCAGTAAGTTTGCCCATACACCCATGCTGTTCGATTATATTTGGAATCCTGTCACAAGAGAACAATGACCAGTGCAGATAAAACAATAGACTGTCCGAAATCCATAGTGTAGTCAAAGATCAATGACAAACTGAGCAGGCCAATGCTTTGATTTACCTTTCTTCGAATTCCAGAATTCAGCTAAATCACGACCAAACTTGAAGCACGAAAATGGAAAATTTACGATGGCAAAAAATGAAATGAACAAGGATGAAAACCCTCAGAGTTTACGGGTGTCCTATTAACCAATCTACTTTCGAATGAATGTGCTCCGTTTGATTCAGTTGGACATTGGGCCGGAGTTTTTGTACAAGCCTAGTACAACGGGATCACAACGAAAATGGTCAGTTCTAGTTGTTTCCCCGATTACATTTTGCGCATGATTAGGACTATTCGGACAGTTCAATGTCGGCTCGGCTTTACGCAAAATTTGGCAGTCTGTCTTGTGATAAGTGTCAGCATTTCTTTACTGTATGTCATTATGCACTTTCGGTTTTGCAATTGCTGTTCTATCCGATAAACCTTAACACCAATCGTTAAAATGCGTAGCCTTTCTTACTACACTCGAACAGCACTTTTTACACACAAGCCTGGGGTCATTCGGTCAGTCTTACATACGGAAAGTATCAGAATCGAGTCCCGCAACCACGAGCTAATAAGTGATGTCCATCGCTATGGCAACCAGATTTTGAACCTGGGCTTCTAACTAGAAGGCATTTTTTTTTACTTTATCGCCAGCTTCTCTTTAGACTAATCATAATTACCGAGTTAAGTCTGTCCGGATCTTGTCCCGATAACGGTCAGCAGAGCTTTACAGCTTCGAAGGCATACTGTCCCTTTAACTTCAACTGAATGCCTTTCAGCAAATTAGATCAATTCAACGGGCTTGAGAAACTGCCCATATTCAGCTCACTCTGCATTTTGTCACCCATACAACTAACACGCAAACGTATTAATGTTTACGAGGTCGTGTTACTGACACTAATAGTACTGGTAGTTTGGAGAAATAATTGCACTGGTAACTCTTACAGCTGGTTGGTATTCCAACTGCAATGTTCCATTAAGCGCGGACATCTTGGCATCAATCCGATAGGGCATTCGCACAATATAGGCACCAGCCTCGTCACGACTGAACGTTGGACCAACTGTCATCAGTTCCAGGGGATAGCGCGAATCTGGGGCATTCAAACGGCAGTCTCCGGTGCGTAAGCATTCCGTGGATACTTCAATCATCACACTGCCATAGTTACGCATCTGTGCAGTAAAAATCAAATAACAATATGTAACATTTTGGGTGAGGTTGTAATGTAGATTGATTGCAACTGCAGAAAACTTCAATGGTATGACTATAAACTATAGCTTGACCCATAACAAACAGATAGGCTTATGGTGAAAATACGGTTGCGATTTTGAATGCGTGTGGGAAATCGCAAATCTCAAATAATCCTCTTTGTTTGTCTGTTACCTTTATCACTTATTTTCATAACAGTATACGATCAGAAGAGAGCACATTGAACTCGATCAACTTACGGGCCACATTCATTGACCGCAGTCTAAAGAGTGCTTAAAAATATTGCAATGTCGTAGCATCTATGCACACACTGCGAATCGGAAATCATGTAGATGCTAAGAGAGCCTAATGTTTTTAAAACATCCATCATCTTTGGTCCAGTAGAAGTGGCTCTTTGGGTACTTGAACTGTTTTGTGCGTAGCTGGTAATGACGACCTTGAAAATCAAGGCCGTACTAGGTGAGATACGATCACAGCGGCTGAAACATGATAAACAAACAGACAAAAGATATGCTTGATGCATGGATGCAGTGAATGGGGTAAGCACTATGGCCGCTAGGGTCCCTTGGGGGCAGGATGGGAAGAAATACCAACCATGGCCCGGAAACTTGGAGGGGTACAAAAAAGCAGAATGTCCCAATAGGTTTGGCGGGGTGACCAACTGAACGGGGGCGCCTTGTCATCTGACAGAAAAAAGACCGACACATCTGAGAGCTGAACTCCTGAATATTTTGGGGTGTCAGACGCTTAATTCCTTTGGTCACCCGTGGTCACGGCTGAACGGATCTTTCGTGGCTCATGAGATAAATTCTCATGACGAAACCATCATTACTGGTTCACATGTTAATAATTCTGCAACAATCCTATCATGGTTTATGTAAAGAGGCATATTAATTTGGATTGTGACTGCACAAAATCACGTGATAAGGTCGATTGATATAACGGTGGGCGGAGTTAATCAGCTAACTGACAGGTCACTGAACGATAGCCATAGGACACCATTGTAAGTGATTTATTTTGGCTTAATAAGCGAATTTTTGTGCCTGCTAGATTTGGGCTTTTTTTCACACTGGAGTTAGTGAGAGCAGAGTGAGTGAACGGACGCACCAAATATTAACGGGTCGACATCAGAGGAGACGTATACTTTTTTGTTTTGCAACAACCAGAAACTAAAAAAGAATCTCGAATGCTTGCTACGCATTAGTAGGAAGGCCAGAAGTAACTTATTTCCCAGTAGTACACGGTAAATATGACTCCAACGTGTTCTCAAAGCATTCCAATAGCTTTGTAGCTCAGTTATTCCGAAGTCAGTTGCGTTCTTGCTTTCGAAACCATTCTTCATCTGTGTAGCTATTCAGCTACTATTCTTCAGTCAATCTTCACTAACCCCTCGTTCTTTTCACTGTTTGAGTGGACGATGCTGTGAGGTAACAGCCAAAGTCAGAGCACGTTGTTGCAAAGTCCCTGCTGGTGCAAACTGAGACACGTGAAATGTTGAGGCGAGCCCAACCCATTTCAATAGATGAATGAGGAATAAAATGTTCCGTTCATGTGGGATTTTAATACCATGAGGTTGGAAAACTTGGCCTGGGGTATTTGTTCGTGATGTAGGAAAACGTGACTAGCTGAAGCATTGTCAGGATCATGATCTCGATTGTCGATCACTACGAACCACTATGAGCTAGTGGCTGTTCAATAGCACTTCCGGATAGATGCTGCTGCGTGAAATACTGCATTCCACTAAACCGTTGGGATCCAGTTGGATTAATCTCGTAGGCAAGGCATTCGATTCATTCGAGCTGAAATTAGATTTCAATAAACCGTATTCAACGAATCATTTTACTTGACAAAACTGATTACGTGGACAACCAGTCGATTTTCGCTTGTGCTTTGGATGTGGGAAAGAGTACCATCATTTAGTCCTTCTGTGCAATTGGTTAATTCTTCTGTCATTTGTATGGCTCACAATTGCTTGTGTGTGTGTGTGTGTGTGCGGCTGATATCTGTTTGTCTGTTTGGCTGATTGTCGTTCGCATTACACTTGTCATATCGAAAACTCTGGTCATCCGGTCAACGTTGCACTCAGGAAGCAGCGGACTCATGTTTCATTCATATCAGAACGTGATGCATGTCTACCATCGACACTTTCAAGTGAGTGTGAGATATACGTGAATATGAAGTGCGAAGTGGATTAGCGAAGACATTTGCCCAAACTGTGGGAGTGATATGACTTGGTCGAAATCATTCTGTTGGGGTTAACGAAGCAGATACTCTGTGATCTTTCGAAAGGTTTGATTATTGCTGGATTTCATTCAGGACGACGCTTGAACATGTTTAACTGAGTAATCCTGACGGTGCTTGTGTTATAGCAGCAGCACACTCGCTTTTTAGTTGAACTGCCCGGATTCATACCCTAGGTGCGATGGCGCAAGGGGTTCATTGTTGAGGTCTTCTGGGAGCGAAACTCGAGTCTGACGATCCTTTTGTTCAAGGTTGATCGATGCCTTGACGTTTGTACGCTGCGAGTGAGGTCCAAGATGACCAAAATTTGTACGTGTTATTGTTACCGATCAGGTACCTGCTACTCACAAATGTTCCAATTCGAACCGTGAGAAATCATTACAGACGCATAAGCCGTTCGTTTATCGAACTTCTTAAATTTACTGAATCACTTTAAGCTTTTGTCGACGGATGAACCAACGGTCCATATTGTTTGACTGATCCCATGTCATGGTGGATTTTATTACCGAATGAACCAAACTCGAGTGACCGTGATAGAGTTCTCGATCTTTTGGCTAAATTTAAAGTTTTAAAACGATTTTGTAAACGGGCCAACAGATCCGAGACTCCCTTGGAAACCACTGGTCTTACCGGATAACATCATGATGCAGTCAAAAATGATTTTATCGAAACGCTGACCAGATAAATCCCCTTTGGAATAAAGTATGATGATTAGCGGATTGTAGGAGGTAAACTGGTCGCACGACAGCTAACGACCGAAGACGATCGAATGAAACACGATTGCCACAGAATGGTAAGGAACGAACGAATTAGAATGAAAAAGATAGTTCGGGCCTGTCATCTTCTTCCCGGCCTGGGAATAAAGTCTAATTTGTTTGAATCACCTCATTTGAATTTGAAAATCTCTCAAAGAGGATTAGGGATACATGTCACTCCCAATCCGTGGGAATATTGGTTGCTGATGTCCGCAGGCTAATCAAGCATACTGAAGTCAATCCACTGTAAATTAGATGAGGTACCAAGGCACAAAAAAAACGGATTTTTCACGAATGGGAAAACAGAAACGTTCTACTAGGGGATCACTTCATATGCCGAGTTTGAACTTATGATAGTAATCACATGGGATCTTATTTCTAACTTACCAGCGAGCCTTTTAATTCTGGAATTTCCATGAATGTGGGTCGGTGTGCTGAAAAACGCCAGTCGAACTGATTGATACCTACTGACAAGTCCGTGGAAGCCTCGGGTCCCAGACCGACAGAAAGTTGAATGAGAGAACCCCCGGGAACGTTTTCCAGATCGCTTGCAATGATCTTTGATAAAACGAAGGACATAAAATTCGAAGCCATATAGGTTATTCCGGTGTATGCCATTCATCAGAGTTCACTATTAAAATGCTAAAGTTACAATTTGCGCTGGATAACATCATTTCGTAACACTAGATTGAAATCGTTCTTTTCGATTCGGATACAACTGGGCCCCATTTGGGTCCACTCTACCCCGGTTTTATAGATCCAAGTGTATCTACGAATCTACTCGCTCCAGATCGATCAGTTACACCAATCAACAGCAGGACAGGAGGAGAAATAAACCAATTTGCCTGGTTAAGGAAAGTTGCGTCGAAGACCGCCCAAGCAGTTCTGATATCCAGTCCAAATAGATGTGTCATGTAAAGTTAGCTGTCCAGTTCTTACCAGATAGCCTTAATCAAATCCGGGTAGTTATTTCGTGTGCATCCCCGGGGATGTGACCAAAGAACTTCACATTTAGGACGTGAACAAACAAAACGGTTTCTTCATAAGCCCAATCGGTTATTTTTTCGTATAAAATATGGCAAACTTGGACTCGATATGTGAAGTAATCAGCATCACAATTGTACGATTGCAAGAGAACATCGAACAGTTGCGGACCTCACGTTGACCAATATTTCTACTCACCAAATCAGTGTGCTTTAATAAATGAAACAAACTATTTTAATTACCTGTTTGTTATAGATGATGAACATTCTAGCATTTTTGGTTTCGCAGATTTCAGTTTTGTGGTTGCTTCTTCTAGAAGAACCTAGACTTTTCGGGTTGGGGATGCCTTTGGAAATCCTCTCTCCGTTTTCGATGTGACTCCCTAGACAAAGGGACATCCGGCCCGTTCCATTTCGTCGTACGACTACCCACCTTGAAGATCCAAGCCCGCATCCTTGTGCCTCCAACGCCATTGTGTTAGTAATCAGCTAGGCAGCAGGCTTTGTTTCACTATGCATCTCGGGGTTACGCATCCTGTTCTGTTGTGTGAAATGCACCGACGTCTAGTCCAATTTGTGTTCCTGTGTTTCAGCGTTCGATCGTTTCTGAACCACCGTGCTCCTATGTGACATTTAATGTTGGCGTTTTTTGTTTCCGTATTACGTGATGCTTAGTCCAACTGGGAGAATGAACACTGTAGGCTGGTAGTCGAATCACTAAGAATAATACTCGTCTGAAACATCGTTTCAATCCTACTTTGCGGATGCAAAGAGGGTTTAAAAGAGAGGATTCTGTAGACGAATGAAAGACTCAGCTTATCACGTTGTACGGCGCAGACTATCTGGGAAAATTCGGCAAATCCAACGTCTATAGATCGTATTCCAACTAAGCATTTACTATTCTGACTATGGTCACTCTTTACGACCATTTGATTTCACCTAGTGTGTTTTTTCATTTATGCTTGGTCAATAATACAATCTAGTCAGAAGAAGAAGAAGAAGAAGAGGAAACTACTTTCCGCCTTCACTCGGCTAAACCGGAAGACCCCCGAGTAGGGGAACGGTAATGCCTGATGAGGATTTTCGGCAGATATGCTTACGACTACGCTATGGATGAACGTGCTTCTCGTGAACTAAACAAATAAACTGGTCTAAACGAGTGGCCTGTAACCGTTCTGATCATAAAACCGCGCACACTCGTCTCTATGGCCACATGGGTCAGTATTTTTGAAGTCGATCTACCGACGTATTCCGTTCCACTGGAGAACAAAAGGAATTCGAGAGTTTAGGTAGCTTGTCATTGAGTTTTAGTTGTAAATCGAGCTGTGTTAAAAGTTAGTCAAAATTTTCCCACTTCGATAGATTTGCTTACTGCACTTGATATTCGGCCGATCAATACGTCAACGATTACGTCTCGTTTACATGTCAGGCTTGCATAGACGACCTGTTTTGGTACTTCAAAATTTCACGGTCGAGTGCACACGTTCATATGATTTCTGAGGAAATGATCGAGTGAATTACACACAATTTCCAATACATTTGAAAGTTTGTCATCCAGAACATATTTATTGTGTTCAGTTTGTCAAATAGCCTACCACGTTTCGCTTTGTCGCGGACGGACAAAACTTCCGAAGTGAGCGTACTGGCACCGTGTGATCGTCTATTAACATTGCATCGGAATTGTGAAATCCTACCAAAAGTGTTCGCATGTACTGTTTGGCCTGATGAAAAGTAGTGATTGCTGAAAACTGTTTCCATGGCGTAAACTGCGTGTGCGGGTTTCACTGGAAGGCGTCTTTTTATTTTTGTTAAGAGTTCATCTACGAATTTCCCAGTTAAAGTGGGCGCAGAGTTAATGGTCAGATTTTTCCCAATACAGCTTGTTCGGTCAACAGGTTTGCTTCCTGCATGTGGGAACGTGACAAATTGCCGACGGAACGGAGTCAACCGCAGAGCGGCACCCTCCCATTTGGAACCCCGTCCCCGGAAAGCAGATTCTTCGGCAAGGACAACCGGCAACCGGCTAACCGAAACGACCACGCTCGATTCACAAGACAGATCAACCAAAAGGATCGAGTGATATAGCAAAGATCGTCAGCGCGGTAGAGGAAATGTCAACCCATTCAGTTGTACAGTCGAGATAGGATGGTCTGAAGACACGCGAAATCGGTGAATCAAAGATGAGACGGTTGGAAAACAGTTTGCTTACACCTGGCACCCAAAGGCCGATGGGGCATGACTGTCTCATCTCTAATTAATTGAACATTACCTTATGCACACCGAACAGGATAAATCGGAAAGGGAAAACACTTCATCTTAGAAGAAAAATTTAACAAAAAATAATCACTAGTCTGTCGTATTTCATCGTTTAGATGTTGGACACTGAAAATGATTTGCTCTGACGATGATTTGCTACCTGGTAACATCGTGTAATCGAGAGGAAGTACAATATATGGATAAAAATCACTAAGCTTACGCAAGGCAAAAGTCCATACGTGATAAGAGAATTCACAAAAACCAATAGGACATTTTGAATTCGAAAAAAATTAACAAAATGAATGAATGAATTAGGCAAAACAAAAAAAAAACTTCAAAAATAACTTACATCAACTCGACGCTCTTTCCCCGGCACTGATCGATAACCTGTAAGCGGACTACATTTGGGAGGCACGTTTGTGGGAAAACAGAAACAGGAATAACAACCCAAAGGATAGTCGTTATTCAATCCAAATGTTCCCGGTTTGCACCGATCACATCTCGGACCCTGAAAAGATGAAATGAATTGATTTGTACCGGAATCCAAATATACACAAAACAGGGAATGTGGTTTTCTTTTGGATTACAAGTTCTATGTAATTTTAGTGTTTCTCATCTGGGTGACTAATTCTAGCGGCTAGAGTCGGTTGTCTCGTCTCTGGTTACTTAAGCAAGACTGATCAAATAACCTCGGGCCGGTCAAAAAGATTGTCATTTGTTTGTCGTAATCAAACAATTCACATAGGCCAGTTCACGTTGAAGCTCACTAACCAACTGTCTCCTGTCTCTGAACGTGCTAGGAAAATTAGACCACGTTTACTTTGTTTCCGAGCTGAGGCAAATGGTTCATGTTCCATCCCGCCCTTCGGTTCGCAGTCGATCGTATTCTGCGTCCATGTCTCGTTCACCTGATTCCGAAGGAAGTCGTCAGTCAGTCTTCTGCGGACATACACGACTTGACTGTCATACGATTCCTCCTCACGGAAACAAGGTGGTGTTGGATTTCTCGCATCGGCTCATAGCCTCACCTTACCTTGCACCGGAAAGGATTTCCCCTTAACCCCTAAGGTCTACTGTGCTGGACCGGAAAGATCGGAAGCCGTGGTCCTGACAATTCAGGATGGGTCGAAATTGTTTAAGCTTCCCACGGGCTGTGTGATAATGAGCCACCGGACGATGGCCATTTGCCATCGACCAACAAAGTGACTGGAACTTCTTGCAGAATCTAACTGACAGGTTAAGAACTGAAAACAGGACCAAATAGTTGAAGACAGGAGGCTCAACAAGGCGAATCATTTTTGCCCTTTATTTTCCGCGCGCGCGCGCGCGCGCAAAAGATAGAGGACGCAAACATTCAAGGACTGATGTTTGGAGCACTGGCGGGATTTACATTCCCGGTCGGTAGTTGATTGTCGACGCCCCCTTCTATCAGTGCTGACGCGAACGAATCACAATGTTTTTTTGATAATTGTGACTATTTTTATACCGGCAAATTTTGAAAAAATTGTCAATACACCTGTTGAACCTGGCCTGGTGAAACGTCTGTCTTCGTTGCATAACTACAAATCGAGCAAATTTACCCAACTTGGAAGACCATTGATTCGCGATCCTCTATTCTTCTGGCTAATTCATCATGAGTTTGTGGCTCATCGAATCAAAGACTTTTTGGAAATCCCGCTAGCCGAATTCGGCTCCCTTCTTTCCTTGGTGTGCTGTCAATGTTCTGTTTCACTTCATGTATCCCAATATCCTACCGCGAAGAATTTTCTTTGACTTTTGACAATATTAAAGTCAAACTAATCCGTCTGTAACCGATGCACGTGTTTATTTCTGACCGTGTAAACGGAACTGTTCATCGGTGGCAGTATCCTGGTACTTCTTCGTCGCCTATTGTGGCGTTCAACAACCCGGCTGGGATTTCTCTAAATATAGTTGAAAACGATTTAATGACTATCGAAATAAGTCTGCCCGAGACGGCAGCTTTAGAGGTGTCTAGCAGCTGATGCTTACCCACTGCCTCGTTGAATTGATTATTTCATCCAACATCTATGGACCATTTTTGGACCTAATCTAGAGCTGTCCTTGTGTACTTCTATCCTCCCCAGATACGCATTGCAAATTTTGAAAGCCTCTCATTCCTTTTACTGGATGTCCCTTTCCCGTAATTTCTTCTTATTCTTGGTACCATCTACTGTTTCTTTTTTCTACAGAGTACATCTAAATCAGACATAGTTTTAGTACGCCTTGGGGTATTCGATTCTCGCCCAACGTGGTCACTGTATCTATTTCTACATTCTTGCGGTACTGATTATTTTGTACTATAACGTGATCTGATACTGATGTACTTCAGAAAGACCGTTTTTTCTGTTCTGAAGGATTTGCCTACGCGGGTTGCCCACCATCTGGATGACCTGATTGGTTGGGCCCCTTGTAGCAATACAGTTATCTTTTATTTCCATTAGCTCACCTATGACCCAATGACATTCTATCCAACTCCCTGTATCATCCCGACCGCGTGGGCTCCCAAAACCCTTACTACATCCACGTTTATTGAAGAGTCCGGGAAATAATGTCCCGGTCTATCCATGAAAATGAGCTTGTCACTTTGATCATTTGTTTAAGCGTTTTCATGTCTGGTAGGTTTAGAGAAGCGAGTGGGATAATGTGATAGCTTTATAACCAAGTTTTGAGACATTTGGATTCCCAATGTAACACTGATTAAGATGTGATTGATCCCGGTTAAAAATCAACATTCCCCTGTGAGTTCTTGTTTCGTCTCAGCGATTCATGTGATATGCAGACATCAACTGCCGGGGCTGAAGATCATGGATAAGCCACAGGGGATCACGGGAATCGGTTGAAATTTAAAAAAAAACGTGTTAACAGGACTAATAGCCTATCAACTAAGAGGATCCTCAAACCGGTCTAGTCTACCGCTCCTCTACTTCAGTTGATTTCGATCACTCAACATTTTGCATAAACACCCATCGCAACTTAGGCAAACTGAGATGATTCCCCACGCGGAGAAATCGCCGGAAGTTGGTGGAGTAGACCGAAATATACAAGAGCCAAATGATCGAAGCGCGATTTGAATGAATAGTAGTACGAGCAAACGGTTTGGAAATTGAGAAAACTCACTTCTACATTGAGCTTGCAAATGCAGCTACCATTTATTTGGTTGCAAGCTACAATAGCTTGGCTTGTGTCATTCCGACGTTGCGTACCTTGCGGATCACAGTCACATGGACGACAGTTCGGAAAACCGTAGTGCCCAAGTTCACACTCATCACAGCCTCGACCGGCGTAGCCAGACTCACAGATACACTGGCCGGTGACCGCATCGCAAGTGTCCGACGTTGCCAGGACGGCGCCACTGTCGGAACAGTTACATGGCTAGGGTGTGGAGCGATCAAAGAGCACAAGTAATTTTGCCATATCAACCAGGACAAATACACAATCGGCAGTATGACACAAAGAAGGAACGAAGAGAGAGGGAGAGAGAGAGAGAGAGACAGCGAAGAACAGTAAAGGTTGAGACATGATCAATTTGATGGGATTGTTTTGTTCAAAGTGGGCTAATGAAATCGAAATTGTAAATTACATCTGATTCAAGTAATTTGGCACCTCGCTGTAAAAGTTTTTATTTCGTCTTCCGGTTGGAACAGTTCGACAGATTAGACGAGCATGGGGTAAAACGTATTACTTTTAGTGTCGATATTTTGACTGAATCAAGAAAAGATTGGTTTGGGCAGGAATGAAATGTCAACATGCATGCTCACACGATTTTCTCGTCAGTGTTAGAACATTCAGGACGAGAAAAGCGACTAAAGGAATAACTGGATACGAGGGATACGCGGAACCCAGCAATTGATGTGATCTATGGCTTCGGGTGTTTCTATCTAATAAAATTGGAATGGGAAAAGCCCGGGTCTACGTGTATGTCACAAAGTTTATCGTCTTGCAAATTCTTGTGTTGCAACTTCCCCGAGTAGTTCCCCTTTTGGATTACCGTTTGTTGTGTAATCGAATAGATAACTGTCCTCGTACAAACCATAAACATGAGCCCTGGATATACAGAGCACGTCACAATCATCTTTCTAATTTTCGGTATACTTACTCAGCTCACCAAGTTCCGGGTCGAGGTTCGGAACAAAAAAAAAACACAACTGAATAGAAGCAGACGACTTGTTCTGAATTTTTTTGGGCTGTAAATGTGCCCTACGGAATTGGCAAACTGTGAGATAAAGAGAGTCCTAGAATTGTCTCGGTTGGGGTTGAGAATCCTCATACTGAGCTGCCGCAGACGGTCTGATGGATGCGGTGTGCAAATATCGCGGCATCGAAGAACTTGATGCCCCCCTGCACTCGACGGGGAAGCATGCAACACCACGGCTACTGATCCTACCCTGGACGAAAGTGTGTAGCGTGCGGACTAAGGAGTCATTTAGTGGTTCTTCATTGGTGAATTACTGAAGCTAGTTGTTATGTTGCTGAGATTTCACACAATGCTTTGTCCACTTTTCACATTTCATATCGATCTCGAAAGATGCTTGATGTCTGCTACCCAAATGCATCATCTTAGACGAACAAAATCATACTTGGTCTGGATGCTGTTTGAATTTGATCATTCTGATTCAATGTGTTGCCTATGTCAAAAATAGTCAGCCGTTCAAATTTGGTCACATTACTAAAAATTAGCATCAAATTTTAGTCAGCTGGTCGTGTACCTTGCATCCTGTGATCGGATTGTAATCGTATGAGCCAGGAGCGCATTCCTCACAACGATCGCCTTGTGTGTAAGGTGGGCAGATACATTTCCCAGTAATCTGGTCGCACACTTGCCCGTTCGGACACATCGGACAAGCTGTGAATAAGAGAACCCGGTAAAGAACGACAGAAATTGATTAGAGGATGATTTTGTGCGAGTATGGGCAATGCTGATTGATCGAAGTGGACCTATGGGCAAATTAAGGAATGAAGGCTGAAGAGAAGCTAACTATCTCCTTTACTTTCGTAATGAAAACTGGGAATTCAGATATATGTTGCGATTTATGTCTCATGTGGAATGACCTTGAGACACCGGCCTCGCACCAAGTCAGTATGACATAAACCATATAAAATACGAATACTATCAGATTCACATGTTTAGCGCGGGTTTCGTGCCTTTATCTACCTGATAACTGGACCCAGGCTTGCCTACAAAAGCATTAAACTATCTTTTCCGGATGATTCGTCATGCAGTGTGAACCTGCAGTTTGCCACTGAAAATCATGGAAGCATTGTACAGCTGTTTAATCCTTATTAGGAATCATCAGCAGTGCATATCCACTCGGGAGGAAGTAGGACGTGAACCCGGAACGAACGATTATTGGTCGAACGCCTTAGCCAGTACGCTAGCGTGGCTGGTTCTCAGCAGTTCGTAGAACATCAGGAAGTTCGACTCAAAATCGTTCGTCCCGGTTTCATGTCTAAATTCCGACAGGGTGAATATGCACTGTTGATGAGTCCTAACAAGGATTAATCAGCTTTATGGTTTATCAGTGACAAACTGGATGTTGCTACTGCATGACGGATAATTCGAAAAACCAATTAAAAATTCAATCTACTAACAATTATCAAGTAGCATTAAACTGTCAGAGTGGTTACATAAGTACAAATACAATGCCTCATTAATGTGATGTGTTTCACATTTGTTAACAATACTCGTTACTACTTCATTGGTTTAAATAAAGTGGTCTCGACTCGTTGATGATATTCATCAATAAAAATAAATTTTAAACGAATTAATGGAAAATCTGCCCCAGCTCAGTTTATAGCTTAAGGTGGTCAAATCTTACGTTGACATCCTGAGGGTGAGACACCGAAATAGCCCAGTTCGCATTCTGTACACTGCCGACCGGTCACGTGTGGCGCGCATTCGCATTGACCGGTCTCCATGTTACACGAGGTTGCCTGGCTCGCCGTACCCGAGAGCATCGTACCAATACCGCAGTCACAGGGCAGACAATTCGGTCCGGTTATATTCCAATAATAACCGGCCTATCGTAGAACAGTGCATCGACGGATGGATATAATTGATTATGAATGCGAGGGAATAGGTCATCATAATAACACTATTAATTATCATTATTATTAACAGTACTAGTGTTATTGTGAACACCATGTCCTGATGTGAGTGGAGCGATAGCTTTCCGTCTTCAGATAAAGTTCATAACGTAAGCAGAGCGAACAGACTGCAGATTTTGGTCAAATAACAATTCGTAATCTGAACGAGTTGGTGATACGGACTAAAACCAAATCCGGCCGGGCAAACCTTAGATTTGGGCAGAAGCCGACTCTTTTTCTTTAATTGCAAGTGAGGTGGAGTGATAACGAGGTGGGACCGTATTTTTCTTCCGGTGGAAGAAAGTGAACCGAATTGTAACCAACATGACGGAAGATTCAAAAAGAATTCTTTCAGCAAATTTACGGATCGTTGGCAATAATATTAAGAATTCATTTCACTAAGTCTTTCCAGGTTGAACAATATCGGAATCAGTATATACTCAACTAGTAGATAGATCATAACTGACTAATTTTTTAAACACTAGCGGTCTTTTGGTCTTTTCAAACCGGCTACTGTTAAGTGTAGCGTTCACATGACGGTGGTAATACCGTCTAGAGACTTCGAAAATTCTGCGGTAAAATACATCCCGAGCAAATACAATGGATTACAAGCCGATAAAGAGCAAATGAAACAGTGTTTCGATAAACGAAACTAAATGAATACCTCGATGGGGTGGATGCCAGATTGGACAAAGTGGATATCTTTCTCAGTTGTGGTGACGAGTCATCCGATCGACCGTGGACAACTGTGAACTGAATTCGTCCTGCTAAGGGCCCTCGAAGATCCATTGCAAGCCGAAATCATATGAGACAAGTCTATTCTATTCCATATATTTTAAAAAATTGCAATCAGTTTTTCATACAAAATGTGGTTATCTGGGCCGATGGCCTATTCAGAACGGCCTATCTAAGGTGCAAACAACTTGGATTGTTGGGCTAAGTATGTCTGAATTCACAAGTCGACCGGGTGGTGTGACATGCATCAGCCTTACTGTCACACGCGGATGAGGAAATCCTACGACTGGGAGCTAGGTGGAAAGACCAAAATACAATTTGTACCACTGGTCAGCATGTAGACTGCCAATCACAATGTCCCGTCTTACCTCATCCGGACAGATTAAGATCGCCGGTGATCAAGGGGTTAATGTCGCAGACTCGATTACACCTATTGCCGATGAACTTCCTCATTTGACACCCGTTATTTCATCAATATGGAAAACCAAAGATAAGAGATCAAATATCTCCTCAGTGGTTTGAGCTATACTAATTCATCGCCAAATCTGAAGCAATTCAAGTGTTTTATTTTTCAAATCCAATGAAATTTTGAATGCTGTATAATGAATGAGTCCAGCAACATAAAATTGCCCGTGTGACTAGAACACTTCATTCAGCTGTGTTGAAAAGCTGATTGACGTACGCCTTAAACCAAAAATACTGGACCAATCCCGTTTAGTAGTGACTTGAGTGACATATGAGGAAATAATGGGATATTGCATTACTTACACGACACAAATCGCAACTGTCACCAATCACATTCTCACCACAGTTGCAGCGACCACTGATTGGATCACATAGGCGATCAATGGCCCGATTGGAACAACGGCATTCTTTTTCATTTTGGTTTTCCGGTGGATATTTGAAGGTGGAAAAGACCAAGGATTGGAATACTCATTACATGTAAGATTAGATAGTGTACATAACAATAACAATGAGACCGAATCCCAAAAGAATTTTTATCCCCTAATCCGATTCGGGAATAGATCAATACTATTGACTGATTCTGATTTGTTAACCTCAGCCTACCACGGTAATCTATTGCCCTCCCCGCTTTGCATTTCCCGTCGATGCGACATAGATGAGACATGAAATTTCAGAAAGCGAAATGAAGAGCAACATTACAAACTATTACAAACAGTGACCAATGTCGATCTTCTTTTGCACAATGTTCATGAGTTTTTCAATGCCTCAGCCTTGTTCTCGACTCTAGCCTGACCAAGCCCTGTTGACATTTGTTTCCGTCTTTGACCATGAACTTTCACACGTTCTCAGAAAATATTGGCCGTCTGACCGATTCGAGATCACGCACTCATCGCTAAATTTACTATTGAGACGCAGTTGTAATGCGTTGTCCCCGTCTGCTTAGGTAAGCCTGAACAACAAGCATGTGAGATTTCAGACCTGTATATTGAACGCCTCTGGTTGAACAAGCCCTAAACCCGTGATGTGTTTCGTTCGGAGAATTAGTCAACGCACGCACTCATGACCTATCAGTCGTCCCAGCCGCATCAACAAATAGACGGACACCCTCGATCTTAGGTCATACTGGCTTTTTTGAAGATCTATGTCCTCATTATTTGTGCATGTGACCTCCCCATCCGTATTCGAATTATGTCACTTTTCCGTACCGGCTGGCCTCCCATGTCGTTGCACCAACACACTCATACCACACTTGCATCTAGACGACTCAGATGTCGTTCGTTTGATCTGGTTCGAGATGTCATTTATTCCACGTCCGATGTCCTCGACAAGAGGGGAGATGTGTCACGTACCCCTAACCGCAAAAGCCTTGTCCCCATGAGAAACGGCTCTCCTGTGTGCGTGTTTGTGACCCACACAGGATTGGTTGTTTACCCCGGATTGCTAGTTAGCACTTGGACTAACGAATAACCAAACTTACTGTTCTTCTATTCTCATGGCATGCACCTTGACTGACACAACTAAATGCTTCTCGGCAGATTATTAGTAAAGATACCTGTTGCCTATCTGCTCCTTGTGTGTACTCCATCGAGGTGCCTTTGGACAAATCATGGAATTAGATACCTCACAATTCTAGTACTGTACCGTCAAAAAGTTTCAGTTTCCACTATGCTGGGAATCGGAGCTCTGCGCGTCTTGCCACTGTGTGGTTGAGACTCAAGGCCCACGACCACCAAAATCCATTATTCCTTGCGAAATTAACAGTCCGAATAAATTGAGGCCCTAGTTACATTCAGTTCGCAGTACTGATCTGCCGATCGTAATAAGTCACCGGAATACACCACTTTCAGCCGACGAACAGAGGACCAGTGGAATTTTCCATAGTTTTGAGGTTTCACACGCTCAAATGCATCACCGTTAACTTGGTGGAATGACCAAAAGCCGTGCAAAACCGAAGAGTTACAACGAAATGTGATATCTATTGTGACCTACGTGTTATGTAACTCATTTATCTCCTTGTCCGTCAAGCCTACGTGAACATCTGGAAACATTTGATAGAAAAGAAAACATCTCACGTCCGTTCGATTTCAGAAAAGCGGTAGTTACGTGCCACAGCATCTGATGCTTGTGCACGTTTGCAGTGAAGATCCAAATGTACAATTGTGTTAATCTCCATAAAAAATTACAAAAGTCATTTCGGACGGTTCATGGAAAAGCAGATCAGTCTCAAAAATATTAAAGTAAGATGAATAGCCAAGTTGGCGAAGAAGGATGAATCTTGAACTGCGTCGCATAAGCCATAAATCGAAATGCGAGCCTTTCAAACGGTTGCACCAGGCTCCTAGACTGTGATTCGAAGCTCTTAAATAACAGTAGTTTCTTCTTCAACTATGGAAAGTGCTGGTGTTCTCTAATGGTACACAATGATTTGCAGACGACGGCATGTTCCGTATGGCTTCGAACGATCAAAGGTGTGCATAACCGAGGTTTCAAGCAGGAGATCGAGTCGAACTGACATAAATTTTCTCAAAAGCCCTGAGCGCTTTCGCGTGATCTCCGAATATGTTTGCAAAATATTCTGTTGGCTCTCTCAGCTGCCTAGAAAAATAGCATGGTTTACCGACGAAGAACCGAAATCGACAGGCTACTTTACCCGTTCACACTGGATGCTTTGATTCTGCGTCGAAACACGGGCACTAACTATATTGAAAGTGTAGAAAATTCGAAATGTATTTCTACCGGAAAAGATCGGTTCACCCGAGCACACTGATTCGCACGTCGAAGTTACACCCTTTTCACAGCACACGTGATGTGGTTCCACCGAGAATTCAGCCTTGATAACCAAGGAAAGTGTCAGTAATGAATAAGATTTCAGGCTCAGCATTACGGCCTGTTGAGGTTGGCGTGACAGTTCTGAGAAGTAGTGCATAATGGCAGTGTTCTCAAATAATACCCCAACATTTATGCTATATGGTTATTTTGGTGCGTTCACTCACTGAGTCGGTGAAACTATAAGAAGACGGTTGTCCATTCGATTAGGAGGCTGGAAATAACGTGTTTTCTATCGCTGATTTAAAATATTACCTCAGATTTGAGATTATCTGTTCCCAAAGATAGGCGATAATATTTTAAATGCTGGCAATGTAGGCATAGTGATAGGAACATAAAAGTATCAAAATATTTTGTTCCCGTCACAAATCGCAACACATACCTTGACATCCATTGGGCCCCAAATTGAAATAGCCTGGCATACATTGGGAACAGTCCAGTGTGCCCGCGACACCCGGTTTACACGGACATTGTCCACTGATCGGATCGCAGAGTGGATGTGCAACCGGTCTGGTCCCAATCGGATGACACTGACAAGGTGGACAACCTGCGTCCACATTCCCCCGACCAAGAACGCATCGCTCGCATCTGACACCTTCGTAACCCGGATGACAAGTGCATTGACCATCCCCGGCTCGACAAGTTGGTGAGACGCTACCTTTTTCGTGACAATTACAAGCTACACATGTATCGATACCATGCCATTGGTTTGATTTCCACGTTCGGTATTGATTTTCGAATGCAACGGGAAAGATAAATTTGAATGAAAATTAATTTGGAAGAAAAAATTGCTACCCTGATAACTTTATTCAACAATTCTGAATATTGGTGCTTTGTACCTCAGGTTGCGAGTTTTCAAGATTTTGTGAGTACTGATTTTTTGCTGGGGATAAGGAATGGGTCAAAAAATTATCTTCCCGAATCCTCTCGCCGGAAGAGGTGAACGTTCTTCAAAACGGACTGAACTACAATCTGGTTAAGGCAACACGCGTTCAAGCCGTTTAGGTTTATCGAGGAGACCAGATCTGAGTTGACAAAACTCATAGTTACGGCAACGCATCGTATTCGACGACCCGATGGTTTATCTGATACGGGATGCACCGTATTAGACACACGCTCAAGAAGGACGCAAACCATCATCTTCACGACCATTAAACGAAGGAAAATGATTGTTATGAGCTGACTAAACTGACTAAACGATACTACCATCTACTGTCTACTGGATACAGATCCAACCGCAAAAGCGGAAACCAAGATCAACAAAACCCTGAAGACACTGCAGGAAATGTAAAGGATAACCAAAGAGGAACTGTGAAGGATGAGGGTTGGTGCTTCTAACACCGCACAATTCTACGGACTGTCCAAAGTGCATATGGAAGGCATTCCACCGAAGCCAATCGTTTCCTTTCCAGGAACTCCGACTTAAAACTTAGGCAAAGAACTATGGAAACACCTAGAATCCTTGACTGGAGAATCAAACCAGTCTGTTACGAGAAAGAAAATGGAAAACTGAAAACTGAAGTTGTAAGGTGAAGTTACGAGCTAGTGTTAAAGCGCAAGGGGGGGTTGTTTCGGCCAGATCAGTCATACGACAATGACGACGGATTAGGTCTGGGGAATAGGACTGCCGACAGGTCCGTTTGCACTCAGGTGAATGACGCATGGACTAGGGTTCACACTGACCGGGAAGCAGGGTGGTGAACCAACCGTTCGCCGGTAAGATGATCTGATTTTGTGACAAATTCAGAGGTCTACGAGACAGCTTTTGTAATGAAGACCGAGGAAGAGAAAGGTAGAATATAATCATGTATGTTTGGGATTATTCTATTTTAGTTTACAGTCAGTTCATTTGGTTGCAACCTGCGCTGTTTATCGATCTGCATGGTATACAGGTGGCAACACCGTCATCACTCGGTAAAGGACATTTCGTGGACTCGCTGATCAGCTTATTGCCTGACTTGCTGGTTGCGAGAAATCCCCCAATGGTCTCTCGCTTTATTGCTATGGACACTGTGGATAATACATGTTCTATTATAGTAAACCTTGTAATATTCTTACTTGAAGAACTAATACGAAATTTGGCCTCTATCTTTAAAGCATGGAAAAACTCCAGCCCGAGCAACACATCTGAAGACAATGAAAAGTCTACTGCAGAATCACTTTGAGGTTCAATCATAAATTACGTGTTGATGTCCAGAATACAAATACTCCTGATTCGTGGAATATCCGCGGTCCGAAGGTTTTCGAGGAATGCTCGAACTTGACATTCGCGTATGGTCATTGTTCTGATTAGACGGTTGTCTGCGAAGGCTACATCAAAGATGTACCGGACTGGATTATGTGATTTTTATATAGATTCATAACATCTACTCTCTTCGAATTAAAACAATAGTAACGCAAGAGTTCAGAGAATTCACACGAGTCGACTTTGACAGATATGCTGAAAACCTGCCGATTTAGGAGTATGAACGTCTACAACATTACATTACGAAAAAAACCGATGTGTTCACATGAATCCCGTTTATACAACTACGCGGTGTTTGTAGCGGCCATATAAACTCTTAAGAATAAAGCAGCACTTCCTGGAACTAATTTACATCTTGAGAGGCCTAACAGGGATTCAAATTACCGATCAAACGAGCAACAAAGACTTTATCACATGAAAAATCAACACAGCAGTTTTGATGGCTGTAATTAGTATTGATTAGATTGATTTAGTTTACCTCTCCTAGTAGGACTTCATTTGGCTATCAGTTGAGTTTATTGTCCATCACTACTGTTTTTTTCAATGTATGTGACTGTAGTTAGAAGGGCTTTACGAAGACGTGCCTTGATCTTCGCTTGTTAAGTGTTCAAATGGTTCATGTTTTGACCAGTCACTTGAAGTTTTACAATATTGAAATCGAAACAAAAATGATAGAAAGTTTGACTAAACTACTCGTTTAGTCCACTTCATTTTTGGATTCCCCCTCGGTGTAGCAAAAGCTTGAGATCTTCAGAGAGTGAGAGCAGCAGAAGACGTGAACACCACCGAGACGGGCGGTGTTCGGTCTTTTTGGTGAACTTCACAACCCGGTGCACTCCTTCACGTGCTAGTAACGGTCAGTTGGTAGAATCAATACGCATCGGTGACTGTTATTTTGTTGTCATCATTTTCAGTGCTTGAAGTGTGACTAGAACCGTTTGAGTTTTGGCTTACCTCGAAAGGGTAACGTAATGAGTTACATCCGGACTCGATGGGTCCTAGTTGTCAACACAGATGTCCTGGTCTTTAAGTCTTCGATTAAACAATTAATATCACTTTATTGTCAGAATAAAATAACCCAAAGTGGAAGTAGACTGCCAAAATCGAGCACTCACGTCGACAAGCCTGGCCAAGCATTGGATCCCCGTGTGTTCCCTCGGCACATGAATCACATCTTGGCCCGGCCGTGTTAAATCCGCAAATACAGGCCCCGCTTGTCGAATTGCATCCGATCGCGCCACGACCACAATCACATTTGCGACAGGCTATACCGAGTAGCGGCTGACCGTAATAATCCTCCGCACACACTTCACAATAACGTCCGCGAGTGCTATTGGGTTGAGCCGTGGAGGAGAGGGGTAAATTTTGAAGGAAATGGAAATTAAATAAATTTACCAAGTTATGACATTGTTTAAGTTACATTTTGAGTGAATTCAGCTTTTCTAACGGTTATCTTTATTCTGTAAGTGTTCGCCGGTCGTTGCCGTCTAAGAATCCTTCATTGGTCATCGACTGAGCTCACCAGCTCACCCAATACCGTGCTGTTTAATTGTCGCGCGAAATCACTATAAAGCGCATCACTTAAATTGGTTCGAACTTTAACTGATGCAGTGCTGTTACGCAAGGCTTTTCCACTTATTTCTGTTCCTTCACATTTCCTAGGAACGCATTCATTGGAACCCCCTGGGAAAACCGAATCTTGTGCTGGAGACTCGCTTGACCGGCGGTGGTCAAGCGGATGACGTCGAGGCGTTTGGACGTGAAGGTCACGGGTTCGAATCCTCTCACCGCCGATCAACTTCACCACTTGGCAACCCTTTGTTGGTCGCGTTCTCCTTCCTGAAAAATGAAGCACGTTGTTATTTCGCTAATAAAGGAAGTAAAAGACAAAAGATTCACCTTTATGTACCTACCTGAATTTCTTTTTATGCTTGGTGTACAAAATGCCGACTGAATGGAGCTCTTTTGGGGTTCTGGTCTGATAACGCATTCCTATTAAGGCCATAATCGCATACGGTAATGTAACCATTCCTAGTCGAATCATGGGTGACTTGTTATCACTGAACTCTGACGTCCGTCTGACATCAACAATAAGGGTCATACTGGATGAACTACAAATTGACTAGAGATTACTGTCCGGGGTAACGAGAGAGGATGGCCGAACGAAAAACATAAATAAATCACTGAATACTGGACCATGCCGGACGTGAGAAAAACTTCGAAAAGGTTCCTAAAACATGAAAAGAACCGTAACAACGCGGGGACACTAACAATTGAGGACCTTAAGCTACAATTTCAACCTATGGAGGATGATGATACGCGAAGAATGATCTTAATTTTAACAACTAAATGAGGACCGAAATAGATAGCCACCAAAGTAGAATAAACTTTGCTCGAATCTGTGTTTTTGAAAATATCAGTCGCATAAATGTGTGCAAATTCAATCTTGAATTTACTTGATTGTATCAATACAAACTGGAGGTCCAACTGGTTTGCTATTCCCAGACAGACTCTTATGATTACACTTACCATAATACTGGGTAATAAAATGAGGAGATACTATAAGTCGACCAGTCGTAAAAAGGTTGAAGAAGGCGGAAAACAGACACAAAAAAAGGCGAAATTCGTTCCCATCAGTACAGATTTATCGATCGTTGAGCACCCTCGTTTAGTGGTCCCAACTTATAAGCGAGTAATCATGATGTGACGTGAAATGAACAAGCCGCAGACGTAGGCAAATCGACTGAAGAAAATCATACTAGGCTCCCAAATTACGTCTAGTTCATTTGAGTTCAACGAAAGTTTAATTTAGTTACGTTCCGTTGAACTCAGTGCTATAAAAGTTACGGTTAGTGCAATCAGACTCATTTCATCTCAGCTCAGTTCAGCTATGTTCAGAGAATCTCGTTGTGACAGAATCATGGAAGCCTCGTACACCTGTTTCATCCTCGTTAGAAATCATCATCAGCACATATCAATCTCGCTGGAACTCGGACGTGAACCGGGGTCGAACGATTGCCAGTCGAACGCTTTAGCCATTACGCTAGCCAGGTTTCTTACCAACGCAAATGCCAAAGTTTGTGACTCGCATAACCCATGTCAATAAGCTGATACCACATCCTATTCGTATGCATCATGTTATACCTTGGCGGTGTCAAATTGATCGTGTGGTTGCTGATTGGTCACCTCGGGCTGCTTATGGCGAATTCATGATTTGACTTGTTTTAACGCATTCACGCTCACCTAATTCGCCAATCCCAGTAGTTGTATTCAACTTGCTGCGTTTATCCCAACTCAACATTAGGAAGCCATGGGGGGCAATGTATATCTATTTCATAGTTCTTCGGAATCATCGGCCATGCATATTCACCGCGTCCGAACTGGAATCCGACCTCAGGGTAGACTATTGTGAGTAGAACGTCTCATACATCTTGTCTGTGAGCAGGTACTAAAGAGGTCATCGAAATTATCATGTAATGAAACACTTATCCGGCGTTGACTTGTACAGCGACCGGAAGTTGGTGTGTAATAAGAGACGCTTGCCAAAGGGTGACTTCTCTGCAGATACCGTATGTACAAGGAAGACTTTGAACGTGATCTGCCTAGTTTGACTACTATGTAAATGGTGATTTTCTGGGAACAGTTTAAACCCTGCCCGGCTAGTGTAACGGCTGAGGCGTTCGGCTGGCAATCGTTCTTCCCGGATTCGCGTCCCAGTTGGAGTGTAGCGGGTACTTACTGATCCTGTCTCCTTACGGGTTAAAGACATGTATTGTGTTGCCATGGTTTCCTATTGGTGATTTGAGCGTTGACATTACATAATGAATAATCCGATATAACGTCTTATGTACCACACATACTGGCGAGGAAGTCAAGCCCTGAGGGTTGTATTGAAAGTCTACCTCGTAATTAAGCTAGATGTTATCTACCTACTCACTCATTCTCTCATGGGCTAATTTGCTCACTTAGTCCTTGCTTTTTGTTCGCATGCGTGCACGACATCGCCTTGTTTAAGGTAACACGATACGGGGTTAAGATAACTTAAACCTTGAATTAGTTATACGTTTCGGTTGGCAAATTGCTCCGAATAGGATTTCTCCCATGGCTCAAAATGATCAATGCAGAGGGCAATACGATACAACAACAGGATACAAACCTACTTGGAAAATCGTGACGACAACCAATTGAGGATAAATCAGTTATCGATTAGCAACGAAATTCCGACTCCTGCTAGTAGTCACACAATAAGGAAAATAGTTTCATTCTTTTTAATGCTTACTTGTCCTCACAATCCAAACACACATACGGTTTAGTGACCGATTGTAGGGCATCGATCTGGTGTGCATCTTGGTCGTGAGCCAAACACGATTGTGTTTTCTGATTGGACAAAGTTGGACATTCACACGGTTGACAAGCCCCCGGGCTACCCGAACTAGGATCCCCGTAATAGCCCGGGGCACACTGATCGCATTTGTCTCCAGCTGTGTGATGTTGACAATCCTTTGCCGAGTATTCGCGTGGATCGGAGGCAAACAGGAGCGGAAAGGAGCAAGCGACAACAAATTAACTCTGTCCCATTCATTTGAACATCAGGTCTAAATTCCTGCTCATTTCGTTTGGTTGCGGTCAAAAAGCAACTGGTAACATCCTCGGTCGAATGCGATGAGAAATGTCTCCAATTCGACGTTTGGGTATTTGTATTTGCATTTGTGTTCGAATCTGTAGTGGTAATTCTATTAGCTTTGTGGGCAAATATTTAAATGTCACCGAAAAATTAATCGCTGGGGAACCATACACAAATGTCGTAGTAAAAGTAATTTTTTATATGTATAGTAATGTGCAATTTACTCCGGAATGAATTGCAACTGAACACGATTCGTGGTGAGTCTACTGGCAATCTGTGTGACTATACCAGGTGATTTTACAAGTCATTTGACATCGTTGTCCCTAAGCCTAGACACATACGTACACGCAACACGATCATGTGCCTACGGTTCTCTTTTAGTTAGTCTCATTTTTATGCCTTTACGAGTCGGGAAATGAGCCGTGAGCTGATTACACGTAGGTGCATACGGAAGGACTTTTACCTTTTTCTTTTTTTCCTCTTATTTGCTTTTTGAATGCAACAACAACTTACATCTTTTTCAGGAAGGGGGTCACGGCCAAAAGAGGGCAGTCAAAAGGAGAAGTGGACAGAGCAATGGAAAAGACTCAAATCGATGATCGCTAGACCACTTGCACACATGTGTGTACATCTTGGTTCTCAGCAAGTTACATTTTATCTTTTCCACTAATTCCAACACATCTGGCACTAAGTTTGACACAGACACAAAGATTCCGTTTCACCATAGTTGATCACTCAGACGGAGTAGAAATTCGGGAAGATTTACTTTTGATTGGCCATAACATATTTCGGAATAGGGAATCTTTGTTCAGGAACATAAGTGCAATATGTATCCATCACTCCCGAGGCGGGAATTTGGAGCTCTCCCAGCATCAGTTCTATCAGTGATAGACCGTCGAATCTATTGTCTTTTTGGCTGCGTGCCAGAGTGAATTATTGAAGATTTTGTTCGGTTCTCTATTTCCGATCTCAAGGTCATATCTATGATCATGAAGCACGCCCTCTAAATGAAGGTATGCGTAAGACAAATAAATAAAACTCCTACTTTCCGTTCTGTCTGAAAACCTATTCCAACACCAAAAAGAAAAGAAAACATCTTCGTTGATATCGACCCGTCAGTCGCTGATTCGTCATCGTCAGCTTCCGCTAACTCTAGCAAAAAAGCCAAATCGAAAAGATATCAAATTCTTCCATTATTAGATCAAAACAATTCGCCCGTACAAATTTCCTTTGGTTAACATCCAGTGATCGACTAGCTTATTGAGTAATTCGGTCTGTTATTATAAGCCGACACAGGTACGCGCTATACCGACTAGTAACTGGTCAGCTCTGCACTTATCGATTGCTTCTAGAAGAACAATCAAATCGGCCGTGATATGATTGGTGAAACATCATTTTATTGTGAATGATATAATGTGAATAACATCGCATTGTTGATAGATGGAATTCGCCAACGTTTCGACTACCGTGAGCAGTCTTTCTCAAGGTAAGTTTTACAATCAAATAATATGGCGCATCGGTTTTTCGATACATTCCTTACGTCATTCGGTCTTGACATTTACAAATCATCTTACTTTAGCACCTATTCGCCTACGATATTTTTTCTCATGTGTAATCTATTCGGTGTTTGGTAATGCATTTAGGGGCAAAAAGTTTAGATTGGTTACGGTTTGCTTCACATGTGAGTGCAACGCTTGCTGGCAGGTGTCCGACGGCGCCAGAGCATGTAGTCATAGTCACCCTTCTTTGATGTTAGATTTCAGGAGCGATTCCATTGAGTTCTGTGGTTCAACTTGAAATATATTCTATCACTAGACGAGACAAAACGTGATGTCTGTACACTTTATAACTTCCGTTTACTTTGTCCAGGTATGAATAATCATGGCAGTAGTTTAATTTCCAAATCAAACTGCAATTGGTCCGCTGCTTCGGAAGCATATACTTCCCCGCATGAAGCGAATGCAAGTTACTTGAAAACAAATGTGAATATAAAAGATAGGTTCAAAAAGTTGGTTGTCTGTACAGAATGCTAAGTCCCGAGATGATATCAGTGATCGTTTAAGAGAACAGATTAACCGCGGACGCATTGTTGGTAGAAATATTAGCCGAGTATGGCATCAGGACCGCGGCGATTGTCCACTACTGACTTGTTTCTACTCCTCATGTTAACACATTAAAGTTTCCATCCTCGGCAAAAATATCTGAGCGATCGATAAACCAGAACTGTGAGCATCGAACAAACAAGGCTAGTTTGAAGCTGCGATAGATTGGTGAAAGTAACAAACCGCGTGAGTAGAAAATTTTGTCGTCGACCACGGATTCACCGTTTCGAATTCCGTACATTAGAAACGATACTTAGTTCAATGACCTCCAAACAATATTGAAATTTGGTCATCGATCCGGGAGGATGGTAATTTGTGGTAAATAGCCCTGGAAGCCACATTAGCCCGGAATTTTCTCGTGACCAGTAAAATCACGTGGAATTATGGATTCCCAGTTAGCTAGAGATGTGCTTGGGAGAACCCAGTTGAGCTACTGTTATGGTCGATGACCAGTCCAAGCTTTTCGAAACCGCAGATTTCATTCCTGCTATTGATTTTCTAAAAGAATCTGTCCTTTTCTCAATATTTCGAAATTGACGTTATTTTAAATATTGCCCGGTTGAATATTTTTATATGTCCGCGAAATGATTCATAAAAGCCCGTTCTGTGATTCGCTAGTCCACACATCGATCAGGGCCACCCAACAAAACTATATAAACGATAGAGCTCACTTGAATTCTGACTTGTGTTGGTGGGTCACCAATAAACGCGCGGCAGTACTCTGTGTTCGTCTTCTCTCTTCCGCTAGCGGGCTGGGCTAGCTGTTCGTATTTCGCGCCGCTTATTGTTCCTTGTGGCTTCTCATTCAAGGGAGCAGCAGATCTGTCCCATTCGTTGTGCGACTACGGGCCTTGAGTCTTGAGCCCGAACTTTTTGTGTCTCCAACCTGTGTGTGTGTGTGTGTGTGTGTGTTCGTGTTCTGCTAGACCATAGGCTGTGTGTTTGCTCCTGTGATATCGTGCGCCGCGTGTACTTGTGTCTTGTGCTTCGGTGTGTGCATAGATCAACCAAACTCGGCAACATAACAGCTACCATATCAACTAACGTGAAAGCGAAGATCTGTATCATTCTAGTATAACGGAGAAGAATACTTTCAAGTCAAACCATTCGGTACCCACACGGTGATGCCTGTAAC
Organism: Fasciolopsis buskii; assembly: GCA_008360955.1. NCBI lineage: Eukaryota > Metazoa > Platyhelminthes > Trematoda > Plagiorchiida > Fasciolidae > Fasciolopsis > Fasciolopsis buskii. The sequence continues at coordinate 99,135 of LUCM01009647.1, read as the reverse complement.
CTGTCACTGCTTGCATGATTTATCGAAAGTCGCATCGAGTGCATTTTCGAACCTCAAGAAACAGCTTCACTGGTTGTCGCTCTCCCTGAATTACACTGATTTCTGTTTTCAGTCGATTGAAATAATCTAAACTGTTTATTACCTTCCTTTAATATACACGTAATACAATTTACCTCATAAAGATCAACCCCGTGCTCACAAGACACCATAAAGGGTGCGCGGAAACGTTCACCCAAGAGCCAGTGTGTTAACAGACAGAGAGGAAGGTGTGCCACATGTAAGTTGGACTGAGAAAGAAAACAGATTGGACGCAAAAGGCATACACCTTTTGAGATAGAAACTTAGAGAGGATGGCCGGACACCTGAGTACGTGATATGTTGGCTACTAGAAGCGTTAGAGGGAGGCAAGCTCCGAAGAATAAGATGCAAAGGAGTATGTTTATAAAATTGCGTAACAAAGCAACAGCCCAGGGAGGGGCCGATGACAATGAATTGGATGACCGGCGGTGGTCAAACAGTTAAGGTAGTGGATTTCGGGCGTGAAGTTCACGGGTTGGAATCCTCTCACCAACAGTCAAATACCCCACTCGGCAGCCCTCTGCTGGCCGCGAGTCCCTTCCTGAAAAATGATATGTCGTTAATAGAGGAAAGATGAGATGAAAAGATGAAAAGTTACCAATCTGCCAGACTGGCGTGTTTCGGACTCGAACTAGATGGGAAAAAGAAGCAGACGAAAGCCCATCCTAATTAGGATTGGAGCATTCAGTTACAATTTCTATTTGAGCTTTCTACACTGGAAAACTGTGAGCTAAGATGAAAAGCGTTTGTTACGAAACAAGAGATTAACTTTGCACACAGCCGAAAAAAGCAAACTGATGTGTAAAATAAGATGAGCAAAACACACTAGTTGTCAATAATCAAAGAAGCTGACCAGTCTGTGGAACACTCATTGGTTGAACCAAAAGATACGTGTAGAAGGAATGAATGAAGTTCAAAATTTGAAAAAAGAGACATTTTTCCTGCATTAATAATTCGAGAGGATTTTGGTACATAGTTGATTAAACTACCGGGTTTCTGGCAAACTGTTGCCAGCCTCTTTTGCTTAGTGCTAATGTTCAATTTCGATTGGTCCAACTGTGATCTGGAATGGAATGATTCAATGTCAGGCGAATTTGCTCTGTTCAACTAGGTCAGGTCATTTCAGTTTGCCAAACATTAATCTCACATCAAAATGCTCCCTTTCTAGTTAGTACTTCACAGCACCGTGAATTTGAAGGAGTAAAATGAAAACGAGAAATAGGGAAAGATCAATTGGAAAGTTACAGATTGACGAACCAAATTGTCGAAGAAAGCTTTCAAACGAGATAGTGATACTGACCGCGGTGTTGAGCCATACGATGCGCTGTCTCCAACTATTGTTTGGGAATATCGTGAATCCGAAACTAGCAATCTAAATGAACCTATATGGTTCATTTCACCGGCTAAAATTTCCATATCTTTTTGCCATGTGATCGATCGACTGACCACCTCAACATATGTTCCAACCACTACCTGTGTCGAACAACAGTATTCAGCAAGACAGATTATTCGGTAGGCATGCGTAAACATGTCTATTTAGGTTCTGCACCCAGTGAACCTCAGATCCAAATTTCGTGACACCTAACTTCCGAGTTAATGCGACAGTTTGCCTGTCGTATTCTGCTCTGTTATAGTATCAAAAATTTAATCAATAGAAAAGTGACACCAGTATATTTGGCTACTGTTGTTTGTCTGGACACATAGAGACAACCTGAAACATTCGTTCAGCTTTGGGTTAAAACCTATCACCTCTATGACACTCGTTTTGATAAGATTTTGAGGCTGATGAATTTAATCCTGATAATATACACAGTCTGTGGCGTTTTCTGTGATCCGTCCCCGTCACAGTTGTACTTTACTTTGGGGTTTTGATCCAATCGTTGTCTGATATTAGTTGTACGGAGTTTCGCAACGTTAGTTGCAACCTAGTGAAACGGAACACTACAATTATACATTTGGTATTAAGGGGTAGATGTAAAGATAGAGGGTATTGACTGACTCGTCGTAACCACTGCCCGGGTCAGAGATGAACACACCTTCGGTGGCATCGTACTGATTGAGTCGAGAGTCGATAGTCCGAGGGGAAATTCCACATGAGACAGTCAATGAATATCAATGGATCAAATTAGCCGGCAGAAAAATTGATCAATCAGTTTGATTATGGAAGACTAATATAAGGTATTTGATTTTGATTTTGGTTGATAGACAAGCTTTTGCCTGTTCGATTTGGTTTTTCCCACTGGAGTTAGTGGAAACCAAAGGTAGCGATCACGAGATAGAAACAATTGAAGATTTACGGCCCATGTAGAGCAGAAGTTTCTTTCGTTTTTCTGCGATATTGAACAGTAGAAACTACGACGGACTGGTGTTACGTGTGATTCCTACAAATCTTCTCTGTCTCCATTAGATCTCGAATTTTCAGACCAAGGTTATCAATACTCACCAATGATGCTTTTCCTTCCACTAACATTTATTGATCGATTGGGATGACACAAAAACTCTCTGTGAACAAAATAACGAGATTTACAATTTGTAAGTCATAAAAATGATTTTACATAGCATGGAAATCATGCAAAAAAGACTTACAATACATTTTCCTGTTCTCTGGTCACATTGTGATGAGTGACCGTGACATTCACAAGGCACACATTTTGGTCGCCCAACTGTGAAACGCCACATGCCTCGGTACGCTTGGTTCCTATCCATCTCTGTGGTAGCATTCGATGCAACAGGGTTTGGATTGCGCCAATAGCCCGGAGCACATGTCTCGCACGAGGTACCCACATGACCTGACGGACAAGCACATTCCTCTAAGTCGGGAATTTCACCACGGGGATCTCGAATAGCTCTCTCCAGTCCAACTGTTCGCAATCTAAGATACGGAATGGGTTAACGGATAGAATGAAATCAGCAGTGGTCGAATATTCCTTTTCCTTGAAATTCAATCGCGGGTTAAGCTCAATCGAATATTGATGACATGACAGCTGGACCGTAATCCCTTCCAGTTTATCTACTATCTTAATTTCGTGACCGAACGATTCCACGTTAAAGAGCGGCCAATATACTCTGATCAGTAGTCTGATTTCATCCAAACGATTTTATTAGATTTCACCTTTTTGATGTCATGCAAAGTACCGCCATATTAGGATATCAGCACCGAGAAGTGTTTAAAACCCAAGCCTAACGCCATAATTAGCAAGGACAGGTACACTGTTCGAAAGTGACCGAGAATTTTTAAACAACAGCCACGAGTTCGAGACTTCAGACACATGGAGCAAAATAAAAGGTTCCCGAATCGAATGAGAACGCTAGTGATTCGAGGGTTTTTATCAAAATAGAAAGCAAACAAACAGTCCATGATATTTCGATGTTTTACGATTATCGGTGGTATAGAGAGAATAATTAGTCATTTAATTTGTTTTATTTTACTATTAGAAACTTTTGAATGGACGAAAATGATTTGGACCGTACCATTCTATGCGCGTATTTGATGCTGAAGCAACCAGATCAATGGAATAAGTTGGAAGCTACTTTTGTAACTATAAATTTCTATCAACTTCGACGTATGCCTTAAAGAATGGTAGGTTATTAGTGCGAACATCAGATTGTTTTAGGTATACGACTGGGAACATTAGAATATATTGGGAATATCAACCAACATTTTCCTCCCACTGTGATAAGAAATACAATGAACGTAACGATTTGTCTCCTATTGGTAGTAACTCACTCGATCATGGTCTGATCGCTGACGTATTTGGCTTTGATTAACAATCGATCCAACTGGGACAGCACGGCGACAAGGTCGGACACAGTGGCTGGTCTACCGATGCGTTCGTGGTCATCTTCAGCATCATCGTAACTGGACCCTCGGGACTGGCTGCCTTGAGCCAAAGCAATTGGGATTTTGTCCAAGGGGATCGAGGACGGTGGCTCGATCAGCACTCGGAAAGCCGATTCATGTAAAGGGAGTTGGATGATCATGTGATTGTCTCGATAGTTTGAGGGCAGGATATGAGCCAAGCGATAGCCATTTCCCTGGCAAAAAGATAACACACTGGGTGAGTTTGACTAGTAGTAGCTATGGTTTTTCAAACATTTTAAACGAATAGGGTAAGCAGCAAATCTTGCGGTACCGGTTCCGGTATCAGATTAGAAAGAATGAATTTGAAAAAAATGAGCAGATCAAGAGAAGGTAAAGATATTTTAAATAGTCCAGAACTGACTATCAATTTCCCAGAAGAACATATATGCAAGCACAGAAGAAAGTTTTTAAAAAAGGGAAACTATCCACTGATGCCTCCACTTCTGTTTAAGTAAACTATATGGAGCGCGCTCTCTCCTTCACTATCTATCTCCTATCTATCTACCTATCTATCTATCCATCTATCTACCTACCTATCTATCTATCTATCTATCTACCCATCTATCTATCTATCTACCAGGGTATCACATTCATTTTATTTTCTCTTATCCCGATCTGGAATGTTTTTGTAGTGTACGAATTGACGGTAGTATATATCTCAACTGTTGCGGTGCAAAATTTCACTTTTTCCGTATCTTCTTTGTAGAACAACTTGGGCTGCAGCCTCGATGAAGTTTTCGTGATTGAACTCCATTTGAATGTTAGACAACTATTTCGTTCCTATTGCATAATGGACCAGTTCGGCAACCGGTTTGGTACTCACCACCACTACTGACAAATCAGCAGGCGCTGTTGGTCACTTTCGAAGTCTCCGTTAGAAGCAAATCATTATGAATAAATCATTTGAATAGGAATCAATTACTGTCAGCAGTGTTTCGGCAAGACGGAAATATTATTGGATGAGTGGCTTTGCATGTCGTATCGATATCCAATGGATTTTTGACAACTAGTCCGGTTCGTCTAGGGTCATATTCGTTCATCTCGGTTTAGTGTCCCAATTCGCGGACGATAGTTATTTATTAAAAGAAGGGATAAACACCCCCCCCGCAAGGTACAGTCTCTGCACAGTTCGCAGCGTCCGGATGAACATTGATGTTGTCTGACGAATAATTAGATTGTTACTTACCGATTAGAAATTTAGTCTGAGTGACGATCTGAACGCGGCTAGGGACAGAAAACGAAACAAATTACGCCAAGGTCTTCAGTTCATGTTACTTTGTGGAGTCCGCATTATTATTTACAGCTTCTGCACAATGTTCATCTGCGAAGTTGAGTTTAAAGGGCAGCCGATTCCTCGACTGATTCTAATAGGTGCGACATCATGTGGTGAAGTTCAGGACCTCCCCGGTAGCGTGATGGCTAAGGCGTTCGACTCAGAATCGTTCGTCCTTGTTCGGGTTCCCGTCCCAGTTCGGGCGCGGTGGATATGCACTGCTGATGATTCCTAACAAGCTGGATGAAACAGTTGTACAGTGCTTCCATGGTATGCTTATGGTGAATTGAGCAATGAAATCACGTGGTGAATCATTTCAAGAAAACGTTCACCATTTTATTTTCGACAAAATTTGTCATACCGGAACTATGAGGCGTTCAGTTGCAATTTGTAATCGTTGGACTACGATCCGAACTAAGATCACGTGTTGTATCACATCAGCTGAGTGGGATATGGTATGGAGTTTGGATATTCGCTAAACCCTTGGTGGACGAGAAGCCTAGTAACCAACTTATCATTTTAGATTTTGGAGTAAAAATCAATCGTTATTTAGAACCTTTGCAATTCTGTTATTTTTCATTTCCGAGGGTTATTGGAAAACTCACCTCTAGCACAATATCCGGCTCGTATAACCACAAATACTGCAAACTATCCCGAATTGCAAGCGAGGCAGCCGATGAGTCTCGTCGGACCGGATCCGGTGGCCCGGAGCCAAAGAAACTGACTAGGGTTGGGGAATGCAGCCGCAGAATGATAAGCAGTGAACCTCGATAAGCTGTTATTTGATTGCCCAGATAGGCAGACGGAGCAGACCAATAGTAGCCCCGATCGACCGGTCTCAATGTGGTTGAACTGAGCCAAGATTCCACGGTCCGCAGATCTGCACTGATCGGTGGGACTTCCATGTCCCCTTCCATCATACCGATAGATGGTACCGCGTAGCCACTGTCTGCCGGTGCACTTGGGATGATAATTCGCCAATCATTTAGAGTGGAAACCTGAAGTGCAGATTTATACCAGGGGAAGAAAAGAAACGATTGTCATTGATAGGAAAATAATCAGTGTCATTGAAAATGCTGTTTGTCGATTGAAAATTACAAAACCAGTCATTGCAAGAGTTATTTACCCTTGAATGTTTTATTCTGAATTTTGTTACTTGATCATCTGTCCTAAAACCTTGAGAGAAAGTTATCGCAATAGTTTATGAAACTATTGGGAGAAACAAAACTATGGAATAACGTATTTAACATAGGTGGCATGATTAGTGATACGTGACTAGGTGAGGTAATATGAGATGGACAGACTTGATTGATATTATTAGTCTGAATTAGTTAGTCTTTGTTCACAATCCTCTATGCAACTGAGATTGTTTTATGCTGATTCAATCGGCGTAGTAAATGTGAATGCTTACGCACGCACGGATTTACAAAATGTGAGTTGCATTGTTTTTTGGGCTACAACCCTTTCCATTTGCTAATTATGGATACGCCCTGCAAACGATTTCCAACAAGGATGAAGCAGGCTTGCGGTGCTTCAATGGGTTCTTAAAGGGGAGATGAACGATGATATCACGTGGTGAATTATTTCATGAAAACATTCAATCTCCTATTACGAATGCCTATCAAATAACATAGCTCTGTAGGCCATGTCCAAAGTCTTCGTCGTACTTAGGCTAGCCGCAAAGAAGTGATCTATCAGTAGGGGTCCATTGCTCAGCGCTGGCGACTCGTGCAAATCCGTGAGGGATGTGTGCAACCTCATGTGGTGAAGTTCAACAAACCGTTCAGAGTGTGCCCGGCAGCGTAATGCCTAGGGCGTTCGACTCAAAATCGTTCGGCCCGGGTTCGTGTCCTAGTTCGGGCGCGGTGGATATGCACTGCTGCTAATTCCTAACAAGGATAAAACAGCTGCACGATGCTTCCATAATCTTCTAATGGCAAGTTGAGGGTTGATTTCTGAAGATAGCTAACTATTTGCTGATAATTGCCAAACTGTAATCAGTAACGGTGCTTTTTGCGTCTAAATCTACACTCATTGTAAATCTAAGTTTTATGAATCGGAATTTGAGGTCGCTTTTTTACAATCCGAGAGAAAGGTTCAGACTTTCGGTGGACCACTGGATAGTCACAAATAGTGAGCCCGAGTGAGAGTGACGTATCGCCAATGTCAAAGATGTAGTTCGAAAACACCAATCAGTCAATCAATCGGAGAGGAATTTGTCTGGAAGCAGAACGAATTTAACTACTAGCTCCCACTGGTCGGACAGGTAACGGCTTCAATGTAACAGCACTTTTGCACCAAAAGTCTACCTTAACTAATCGCAACGAGCGTTGAGATATGTTAGTGCAACACTACGTTTATGAAATGTGAAATGATGTTCACGAGAACTGTTCATAATGAGACATGCAAATCAGATGCTACTTCACACCGGTATCTATTTGTGAATCACGGTGTCCGGTAAGGGAGATCACCAAGTTAGCCGACTGTCCTACTCCGTGGACAAAATTGCATACGAACGAGATTTCCACTAGTCTGTTCTCAAATCATCACATTCAGAATTGGAATCGGCATAAAATGACCGGAAAAGTTTCGGACAATGATAACCACGGAGCCAATCAACCATGATCAAATTCGGCAAATAAACTCACCGTTCCAAGTTGTCCATTCCGTTCCAGTATCTAGGACGAAAGAGTAAAAAGAGGCGGATATCGATGCTCTTCAAATTCATGAAATCCACTGAATTTCACCAGGATTGATGCATTGAATCGAATGTATCGTTTCAGTGAAAAGGATGAATTAAACAACTCCTTCTTATTGGTGACGTACGTCAAGATTGTGAGCATATCTATTCGTAACCGAGTATGAGACTGAACCTGACACGATTTTGTTTCTAATGAAACGAAGACGAAAACGCAGTTCGGGTGTTGCCCCGATTGGTTGATCAATTATGAAATGTGATCGTGTAATCAAATAGATGGACTGAAATCGAATGCATCACTAGACAGAAACAAGAAGAGATTGATGTGCAATGAGTGTACAGAGCCAGGAGACAACTGCAAATTAAAATAAACAATTTACAAGATCCATGATGCTCGTTTTGCATTTCATCGATCAGCTGATTAGAGCGGTTGAAAAATGACATCACTTCCCTCGACAGACGTAGTGGAAAGACAAGACAAACCATTAAGTATAGAATCAGTTCAGTCTCAAAAAAAACTCATTACTTCTAATGTAAACATGTATTTTCACCTACTCCCAACCTTCGCCCATGTTGTCTTTGTTTTTATTCTCGCTTAAAGAATGGACTTTTAAAGTGATCATCCACACCATAGAAGAAAAAAAGATACACGAACGGTGATTTGGAAAATTTAGACATGGACGGAAATATTGAACATCAATTCTTTTTCTTTCTATCTTTTTACCTCCTTTCTGAATGATATAACAATGAACATCATTTTTCAGAAAAGGGGATTCGGCCGACAGAGGGTTGCCAAGTGGGGAAGTTGACCGGTGACCTTCAAGTCCGAAAGCCACTAACTTAGCCCGTTGACCACTGCCGATCATTTTGATTTTTCTTCTTTGTCGCGGATACCGACAGTTTTCAGCAACATTTTGACCGAGTCGGGAATTATCCCCGTCTTCTGACTCCGTTACCGATGTGAAAATCATTTAAAATTAACAGATCGTTCGTGGATAGGTGGCACCAACAGTAAGTGCTCTCCTTGCTGACTTGATGTAACTTGTCTGCCGTTCACGTGAGTGTTCAGTCAGATAGTGTGTCATGCTAAAACGCGTGAATCATTAGGCTTCGTAATTGAAGAAGGAACTGATTTTTTCCCCAACATCTAGGTTCTTCAATAAAGACAAAGATTAGAACGAACGGAAACGTAAGATGATGATGATAATGATTTTACGCATGAAGATGGGTATCAGTAGTCCATACAAAAAGCCTATCAATCACTGATCTTCCTCTCATTCCTCATAAATGAATAATAATCAGCGTGGCTCCCCGTATTTGCCTATCTTCATTAACATCTTACCTTCAGTAACTAATAACAAATACATCCGAAATGATTCCTCTGTCCGTTACTTAGGAACAGATCAGACCAATAAACTTTTCTTGAGCAAAATATGTTGAATCTGGTTTCCCTCAAAGCAAGCAGATTCTCTGCCAGGTCATTTCGTCTGAGAATACCGAATGCGATTGTTCTTCAATTTATTACTTCATGTATTCACACCCTCTAGATATACTATTGCCCGTTATTCTTTCCTGTTCTGAAATAGAAAGATTTTTAACGTGTCATCTAATACCTAAAGCTAGATGGTTTGCACGTTGTAGTGGGATCTAAAAAAAGATACATTTGGTGATTTCAGTGCTCGAAAACAATTCGATGCCTATGCCGAGTTTTTAGGCTTTGTGCTATCCAACACTAACTATTGTGTTCATGGGAAACTCTCCGAGACCTTTTCACCTCTTCCAATGTTTTCAACATCTAGGTTTTTCTCTTCTCGTGCCCTAATTGTAGGAACAGTCTTATTCTTTTCTTCTGCTCGTTTAATCATGAATTGCACACAGGCAATAAGTGATCTTGGAGCATACCTACAACTGTAGTGTTCAAGCACTTTTATGTTCCAAACCACTATTGTTTTGTCATGCCAGGTTGTTTTGTCAGAATGCCTACTGAAATGTGTTTGTATTCTGTCCACCCCTCCCGCTCGCCGAATTATTCGTCATACGTTTTGTTTTTTTACGGATGCATAAAAGTACCATTCACTTGACTTAACTTGGTAGAGATGCCCAAACCCAATCCGTGTCATTTACCAAGACGCTCGGGAGATGCTTGTGTTTACTAAAGACACAAATGCGAATGTTATTGGATGCCTATTCTGTACCGTTTTAAGATTGAATTGAGAGAAAATAACAAATAGATGAGAAATGATAAAGCAAGTGTGAGAAACCCGCGACTGTGCTAAACCTTACCCGACAGACTACAGTCGGGCACCTCAGTCGTCCCACACAAGTTACCGAACACTATACAGCACTGCATTGGGTTGACATCCATCCACTAGTACGCATGATGCCTGACTGAGGTCTGTCCTAGTCCCTTTCACAAAGAATGTGAGGAGACAGGCGACGAATCAGGACCAATGAGATGCATTGGGGACGAGTGAGATTTACCATGGCCGTTTGTTCTGAAATCAAACTCACAGTTTCTGAAATTTGTATACAATTTTTGATTTCAATGTAGTTTTGTGTGTGTGTGTGTGTGTGTGTGTGTGTGAATTCAGCCTTGAAATGCAATAAAACTCACTTACCATGGCCGTGGTCGAACTGACTCCGTTGCACTGGTCTGTCAGACCGGAACAGTAACAGGCTTGGCAACCTTCTGGATTGTTTGCATCCAAATTGAAGTGACCTGGTTGACATTCGCGACAATGGGATTCGGGGTTCACATTGATCTGTGCACACACACACACACACACACGGACGCAGACACGGGAGTGAGGAGACGAAGACTCGAATTATCATTCGTTTCGGTTGAGTGCAAGCAAAAACATGGCTAAATTTGCTGGCTAGCTTAGACTATTAATTATAATTCGCGAGAGAAAATTCTAGAAGGGATCGGAGGTTGGTTGCACTTCGTTTGATCGGTGGATTTGCACTCGGTCATACAAGAAGGATGCATAAAAGCATCGTTGTACTGACAGATTTGTGAAACTATATTAGAAAACATTAATTTGAAATTTCGGGAGCTAATTACTCGATTGAACTGACCACGTCAAAGGTAACGTATTATTTAGCTATCAATTCACATACAACTGGTAACTAATGGCGAAAAAACTAAGCTCTCTGTTTGTCTTTATTGCGACTGCCATAACAATACCAATCTCCTCGCGGTAGGTATGGTGCATGCTATCCCATCAAATCGATTACCCGGGTCAAAGATCAACACGGTGACATCGCATTGATTACGCTAATCGATAAGCTGAGCGAAAAGTCACGTGAAAATAAGAATGAACCAAGTTGCCCAGTAAAAAAATCGATCAACGAGAGCTGATCATAGAAAACCAAAATAAACGATTAGATTTCGGCTATTAACTGAATATTTCGTGTCTGCTTTTCTTACTAGAATTGGTAGAAACAAGTGAGAGCAATCGAGATATAGAACAGATTGAAGATTTGCACGGTGGAATAAGTGTAGATGACTCATCCCTTGTCATTATTACAAAACACTAACCAGTTCGCATAATCCACGTCCTCAATGCTCATGCGCAATTTTGCCTCGATTGGTGATGGAATTTCTGTGACAAAAACGCCAAGTGCAACAATCTAAGCCTTGTGGGATCCATCCATCTGAATCGTGACTGGAGACACTTTTCTTCTAGAACCCTCCAAACGAGGTGGAATTTGTGAGAGAAAAAAGTACATCACAACGGGACAGCTGTGACAGCAGATAATTGGTCATAAGTGATCACCTAGTCGCGAATGATTTCTATGAAATCTTGGAATTTATCCTGCAGAGTCTCTCAGACGACCTTGGAAACTGACGGAGTTTGGATGTGAAAATTTAAACACTTGATGTTGGTATTGTTAATTGTGATAGTGATATACTGGCCCATTTGAAGAAAAAAGCATTCAGCTCTCTCAAGGAACGAAAACTAGCGCGAATGCCACCTGCGCACGGTTACGAGTCCCACTTGGTCATGTGAAAATAATCTATTCAGTGTTCTGAAACTAGGAAATCATGTTATTACCGTGGGAATGATACAACCAGATCACAAGATCTTGACTCACTTTGCAGTTACACGGTGGCTCGCACTGATAGCTTCCGCCTCGATGACTACCACGCACATCACATGTGCACGGGATACAACGTCTCGGATCGGTGCTGGATCGTTGAAATCCTTCGGCGCATTGATCACAACGTTTGCCGGCAAAGCCTTCTTTGCACAAACAATCTCCGGGATACTGAATGCACATAAAAACACGAAATTGGGTAGAATGAAGTGTTTGTATGTATGCGCCTGGCTAAAAACACCCCAATTCTGTGATAAAAATATTCCAATAATCCGTGCATTTTTTCCAGACTACTCATTATCCGTAGAGTGATAAATTTGAAAAAAATTGGTACTGATAACTATTTTGAAAAGTTTAAGCTAGTTTAGTCTTAACAACCGATAACTTTGTAAGGAGAAATTTGCTTTGGCTTTGGCATTTACAAGACAGCACCCGTTACCGAGAGGCGAAACAGTGGAGTATTAATGACTGAATACTTGTGAACTAGCAGTAAAATGAACTGTTTGGGCTTGTTACCCCGTGTTACTTGTTTTACCAAACGTTGACTGCCCTGGGCAACTGCCACGTACATGTGCTAAGGGATTTGCTTACTGTATCACGGTGGGAATTAGCAGATCAGATATTGGAGTGAGTACTTTGCTTTGTCGTGTGAACGTCCAAACATATATTGAGAAACCATACAAGTATTACAAACTTGACACATCACTGTATAGTGCATATCCACAGCACTCGAACAAGGAAGCCACGAATCCAGGGAGGATGTTTATGAGTTAGAGGTCCACTCATCTCGTTGGCCGAGCATACCCTCAATAGGTTGTTGAAATTTTCACGTGATATAACACCTCGCCGTTACTGATCTGCATAGTCGCAGTCAGCTGGCTTATAGTAACCAACTTCCACCAAAGGATGTCTTCTCAACAGGTAGCTTAATTACGAGTAAATGGATTTTTAAAAATGACTAACGAAACTTGACCGCTGGCCATGGGCATCCATGGATGATAGCTGTCACACTCAAGAACCTGTTTAGAACCTTACTGGCTAGCGAAATGAATGAGAAGTTCGGCTTTCAATCGCTCACCCCTATTGCACTCCCCAGTTCAGGCCCGGTGAATACGTACGGTTCATGATTCCTAACAGTAATGCAACAGGTTTAAAATGCTCGCATGTTTTCTCTCCATGGTCAACTGAGTATTCATACCGGATGAAGACCAATTTGCTGCAATATACATAATCTACTAAAAAATAAATGCGCTAAACATTAAATCACTCCCGGGTACGTCGCCACGGGGACCAACAAGTGAACCTAACGGTTCTGGGACAGAGGAACGACACGGAAGGAACAACACTTCAGGATAACCAATCCTACAAATCTCAAAAGCAAGAACGTTACTCACTCTGGCGTTCAACAGAACCACCCGGTGACTACAACCATAACATGGGACGATCTGTGGAATCCCAGTCCGAAAGCCTAACTAGCCGTAAACCGGTCGATCACATAGAGCCATCTTCCTGACAATAACTGCCTCCAGAAGTATGAGTATCTGAGCAGACGATCTATGACCATCGAAAATGCATGTTCCAATCATATAAACCTACCTAGCTTTGTTACCGCTTTTAAGGACTAAATCCTGGGACCAGGTACATTAAGCCTAACTTCGGAATTATTAAGAAAATTCTTCAGACATACTCTAGAAATGTGATGAAAATGCAAATGATAAAAAATACATCGTCTTCCTATATTTTCCGTCTTTAATTGCCATGATTCTAAGTCGCATAGCAGAACCGATCTCACTGCTGCAGTGGAAACTCAACTTTTGATCGATAACCGATTGCCACGGTGACGCCTTGGATGTCTATAATTGGTAAAAGCCAATCGAGACCCCCTCTGTATGAGATGACATTCCATCCGATACGCTTCCACATGGTAGAAAATAAATTCCAAATTTTTAGGAATCGCTGGACAATTGTAATTGATCTAAGTGTCTAGTCTCCCAAATTCTGCCTCAACCAAAAGATAGTTGGAGAGTTATGAAAGAAAATGTACTTTCAAACGAGGTTCAGGCGGCCACATGTAACGTTGCCACGTTAGCACTAAAGATTGTTCGAATGGCTCCGTTCTAGTGAGTTTGATTCGACCGACTATTTTAAACGTGAACGGAGGACATTCTAAATCAAATCATTGTTTGAGAAAGGCACTAGGTGAATACAATCAAAACGACAAGGTAACATTGCTTGGTTTTGGCGTTTTTTCCTTACAAACGTGTTTGGAAGAGTGAAATTATCTATCCTCTTTGGAATTCAAATCTAAGGGTCATCCACCGTCTACTTTCTGTTCACTGGCTTCACTAATACGTTGCGCTTCAACCTCGTGCCTTCACCCTACCTGATCCACGAAGAGAGAGAGAGAGAGGGAAGAAAAATCGCTAGCTGACGACTGATAAAAAGTTTGGGTAAACAATTAAACAAATTCTTTTTTTATCAAGGGCGTACAATAGTACGGGAGCAACACACAATTCCACCTCTGGCGAAAACAATCCACTACTGGTGTAGTGAAACGCGGAATGTGTTAAGGAAGCAACTGAATCATTTTGTGGAATCGCTGAAGATGCACGAATCAACCGTGGGAGAGTTTGGCCTAACGATCAACACATTCATGTCTGCTAGTAAATGAGAATTGTATCTCTCGAGGAAGAACTGTCTCAATTCATGGATTATCAGATTAGTTGTGATTTGAGTACGCATACTCTGTTTGCCAGGATCTATCAGAATAGCATAAAACAATAAGTGGCAGCTAAAAATGAGGGTGAATTTAACAAATGGACGTTGGGTATTCCATTTTGAAATCCTGTTGTATGCAGCCACATAAATACCATACATCTGATATATTTATAATCTCTTGGCATGGATTCAAAGGTCAGGCGGAGGGCAATGTCATCCATACGCGTCGGTTCTAATACAGCCAGGCCCGCTGACTTTTATCTTCCAATCAATTAAGACGGAAAAATTAGCCAACTCAGATCAGTTTTGTCCTTTTATCTCAAATTTTCAAGGACTGATAATTTCCGACTGTAGATGTGCCTTTTTGAATGTCATCCCGGTAAACTGTGAACATTTTTAACTGACCACCGGACAAAAAGAGGCTGAATATAAAAGTCTCACTCGTTCGGGGACTTCAGCATCGTTTGTCACACATTCTCCGGTCGATCCATACGAGTCGCATTCACATCTCATACATGGAAATGGTGATTCCGGTCTCACATTGAGCGGGCGATAATATCCGGGTTTGCATTTTTCACAATTGATACCGGTGGTTTCCTCCTGCGAACAGATGGGGAAATGTCGATGAGCAATAAATGACACTTAAGACTGTTGAATAAACGGGTCCCATATCCCATCTTCATTGTTTATGCTAGACTTAGAACATTCGACACAAGTGAACCATAGACGAAGAGGATTGTACTTCACACTAGTCGGCGTTTAAAAGTATGACCGCATCACAGTATAGGTACTCCATTTTACAGGTGCAGCTCTGAGGTGGGTAATCATCGGTTTGTCTCACTGGTTGGTACGTTTGTAAACAGTGAGGTGATATCGAATGCGAACATTTGCTTCCCCGAAAGATTTAAATTTCTAATGCAGTCCACGAAATCTGAGATGTCCTATAGGCTGTCTTGAGAATGATAACCTCAGCGGCCCCAGCAACCAGTGGGACACTTCTATCACATGATAGGGCGAGTTGCTCGTGTCTCGAATACATCTCAAAGGCACCCTTTCCTTAGGTACCTTCTGGAGGCCGTAAAGCGTCCAGATACCGGTAACCATTTATGGTATTCGTCCAAACGTCTATGATTACCTTCAGTCCCAATAACCGTAATCTCTTGGAAATCGATTTTTCTACCTGA
Organism: Fasciolopsis buskii; assembly: GCA_008360955.1. Classification (NCBI taxonomy): domain Eukaryota; kingdom Metazoa; phylum Platyhelminthes; class Trematoda; order Plagiorchiida; family Fasciolidae; genus Fasciolopsis; species Fasciolopsis buskii. The sequence goes on along the minus strand of LUCM01009647.1, from coordinate 83,221 downwards.
ATCGGTTTATTTTTATCGGTCGAATTAGACGTGAACCTCAACAAATCGCCTGGTACATACTTCATCTTTACTGAGGATTACAATCCCTGAACCCTTGTCTGGTCTTGATAAAATAACCTCTTTGTTAGCCTGCAACACCTTCAGGTGCTTTAGGTGTTCTATAGTCACGATTTCTTTGGTTGACGGTTTGGTGTATCTGCACCGGTAGCAGGCATTAGTGAGAGTACTCTTTAGTTACTCTAACTCAAGTAATGATGATGGAAACGGATCTGTGACTTACGCGAAAAGGTTCTCAGATTTGAATTCCATGTCCAACTGTTTACTTTTATTTCCGATGCAACAGAATTTTGGTCCTATTGATGGTACCTTGGGCAGTATTTTATCCCAGCTAAGCGATAAATAATTGAGTAAATTTCAACGGGTTAGAAGGAAATTCACTAACTGGTTACACGAAGTTGATTAGTTTTCTTAATCAAACGAGTGTTTCTTGGGCATATTGGACAACGATCTATGGCCTCATTTTGTGTATACTCCTTCACCTGTTCCTGTGGGACAGCGTACATTGGCCGTACATCCAGAAGACTATCCGAACGAGTTCGTAAATACCATTCGGCTTGGTTAAACACTGGAGCAATGAAGACTTACACCAGTGTTGTGTGTTCGCACTTCATTGATTCCAGCCTTTTAGTGAATGTAATTGCAGAGTTCAGAATAATCTACAAAGTTTTGAGTGGGTTATCAAGACCAGTAAAGTCCCCGGTCTTATCTGCAGCTAAGGCTGCACGCATTCATTTTCACGATCCCTCGGTGTGTGCCCAAAAGCAGTTCGTGCAAGCACTGAAGTTGCCCTGGACCACTCACCACCCACGAAAATCTTTCGAATCTCTGACAGTTCTGGATCACGGGCATTAATCGCATCCCTCCAACTCATAATTTCGCCGTCATCCGTTTCACACACACGCACACACATACACACACACACATGAGTGGACATGTTTCGACCGCTAGAACTGCAAACCATCACCCTCCCTCTTATTTATTGGAAACCATATTTAATGTTATGTATTAGCATGATTACGAATAACCTTAGTAACTATTGGAATGGAACTAATCCCACAATGTTTGCTACATTCGCTCCATGTGTCCTTCTTGAAGATGAGTACAATCCGTGACTCACCCTACGATGACAGAATACACTCCTCGTTCCAAATATCACGAAACAGGGAGGTAAATGCTTCTGTAAAGGCTTCTTCACCCAGTGTGAAAGGAACCGAGAGGGGAGTTCGTCGGGACCGGCTGCTTTTCCCCTATTCATTAGTCGCTTATTCAATTATAATTCCACTTCGGTTGGAGGGTTAAAAGACACATCCCAACAATTAGCAGTTGTGGTCGTCCGAACTATTCGTCCCTTCATGCTATCATTTAGTGAAGCAAGATCTGGTCACATGACGCCCCTTGCATAAGGGTCGGCAAGACCTGTAGAAATTGCACTGTCCCTTACTTAGGACCTATGCTGTCAAACCGGAAAGCTTTCGGCTGGCTATCGATTATCTCTTGCCTCCTTTATTAACGAATCAACAATGTACATCAAGTCTCAGGAAGGGGGCCGCGGCCAGCAGAGAGCTGCCAAGTGGGGAAGTTGACCGGCGATGGGAGGATTCGCACCCGCGACCTTCATGTCCAAACGCCGCGACCTTACCCGTTCGGCCACCGCCGACCAGCCGCTTATCACAGTGGTCAATTGTATAATTTATATACGAATTTTGCTTCTCACGTTCGACTGGTGATGGGTGCAATGCTCCACTTTTTTGGCCGAGATGTCGGTATCTATGTAAGTAACAGTTTATTTATTCAAATCCAACATAATACAATACAACGCAACACAAATACAACAACACAGCGTATACCCCAATCAAATGTAATACAAAATATTGCACGGCAGGTTGATGAAAAGTGACCATAATTAAACCAAGACTATTTTCTGAGTAACTGCCCTGCGGTAGGCCAAGCAGAACCCAGACTTTCGGCCGGCATTGGCCAACTGGACAAGTTCGTGGCGTTTGGACGCGAAGGTCGCGGGTTCGAATCCTTTCACCGCCGGTCAGCTTCCCACTTGGCAACCCTCTGCTGGCCATGGCCCCTTTCATTAATAAAAAGGAAGTAAAAGATAAAAACGATATGAAATTAAGGTACATGGCCGCCCGGTTGACAATGGCCCCTTGAAAAATTAGCTGCAAAATTTACTGCTACGTGGACAGAGCTAGTTGCGAAAATCGAGTGCACATCACTACTGAACACGTACACGAGAATTCCTAGCAGGATCATGTGGGCTGACTTGCCAATCACTATGTGATTAGAACGTCCCAAACCAGTACGGATAGCTGAATTAAAACCGTGCATCAGGTTGCCAAACCGTCATTTTATTCTTCCCTTGTCTGGTTCAAACTTAGGAAGTTCCAAAAGGAAAACGTCCAATGTGTGTTTTAGCTGCCGCAAAATTCGATCCAAATGCAAGGTACATTGTCGTGGTAGTGGAAATGAGGAAATTTATCTAGCGAATGAACTGTTTAAGATCATTCGTGTATTATGAATAAATACGGCTAGTGTTCGACTTACCCGACAATCTATACAAACACCTCCACCTTCGTAGAGACCGTCCTTTCTCATACTCAACCGCATATTCGCCACAGTTTGATTGTAAACACAGCTGTCGGCCTTTCCATTACAATTACATTCTGTGTGACCAAAAGTTGAAAGAAGGTAGATATTTCAAGATAACCAAAGTCCAATCATTCTTATCAGTTGTCACTGGGAAACGGTACAATATTTAGATGATGTTGACGTATCGGAAAATTCCAATGAATGAGGAGCATGTATTACGAAAACAACATGTTACAATGAAATTGAACACTTTCCATATGAGCTGAATTGTTTTAGTTAGTACAAAGTGTACCGGAAAGAGGATCATTCGAAATCGCACGGACAAACACATTTGGTCACCTAGATTAAAATGTATCTGATCCGTGTCTGATACGCAATCATGGACAAGCGACAAACCACTTTGCATGCCGATAGATTGTAAATAACCAGAAATCAGTTGGTCATTCTGTTAAGTTCGATTTATCCTAGACGCATGAATCCGAATTATCTAGTTCCAACGGGACTATTTAACGTAATGCGATTAGTTTTCAATCATGGTTGTGTTTGGAAGACGTTGGGGTTGATTACAGGTGAGCTTGAATTTCAATCTTCCTGACTTTTGGATGATCGGAAGGACACTTCGTGAACATAGGTGATCGACAGCGAGTATGGAGTTAGGACACAGAAATTAGTACTATCTGAACGAACAAATTGAGGGAAACAAACTTTGATAAACTTGAGTCATACTAGATGTCGTCGCACGATCATTTGGCTGAACAAACTATTGAAAGGATTACGTGTTGATCTTATAGATCCAATTTGCTTAATCGCTTGGTCAAATAACAAACGAGTCACCATGGATTTCGATGTAAGAATGAATTTCTTCGGGAGCAACGACGAATTTTATCAAGAACATAAAGAACGTCTGTTGAGTTGTTTAATTCTGTCAAAACGCAGGCTAGGGAACTGACTGAATTGCGTGATTTTTATTGTTTTTTATCTATTTAGTTTCCTACGTAAGATGTGTCGATCATTGGCTGATCGCCATGTAATTTGATAATCGTTACTAGTACAAACTTCGTTTGAAATGTGACCGTGATGCGATTCACCGAATGTAACCCAAGACAGGCTGATACGAACCATGTCACGTTGGCAACCGCTGATTCCGGACTTCAAAGCCGGTTAGGACTCAGCGGTTGTACTGTGGACAATTTCCGCAGGAGTGTTCAGTTATGTTGAACTGTGAGTTACCTGTGCGTATTGCATTACACCTAGTTTCTTGTTGATCTCGAACCTCATTTGAGCTAATTAATAAGATATTTCCAGTTTGTTACTTGATTCAATTCATACATATATATCATCACGGTTTCCGTACACGTCTTTCGCTGTCATGGTACAAACGACAGAGAACTTCCGCCATCGCTTCTTTCGCGAGGAGGAGGAGGAAGAAGAGGCGAATGGAATTGCAGTATTCCTCCGTTCTTAATTCCCATTCCAACATGCTATTCCAACTGACAAGCTACCCAGTGGCCCATTAACGGAGCAATTGTTTTTCGCGAGCTGCATTGCCCGGTTTCGAAGAAGTGGCTTATAGAATAATTCAATCCAATAATGTTCACTTAGGGAACAATAAATGACTGAAAAAATAAAAACTAGAGTCGATGACTTTTGCAAAAATCACAGTTGGACTCATGGCTGCTGCTCCCGGCCCAATATGACTGGTACTCGGGGACAATCGAATAACGGACATACCTTCGCAAACGCGACCCGGGCGCCATAACTGTTGATTGAACAAAGGACAACACACTTCGCAGTTACTACCACACGTGTTGTGTTGACAAATGCAAACCGATCTAGGGACACCCTGCAGTCAAAGAGAAAAAAATAATGATGGAAGGTTAGATCCATTGGTAAAAAATGCCTTTAGAATTCGTTTGCGAATCAATCTATCTGTGTAGTATAAAATGCAAATTAAATACAATGATAACCCTTCTGGCAGTAGGACAACCCACTTATGGTACTGGGGGCGTTAGCAGGTACAGCATCCATCTCCCAAAGAAGGTTAGAGGTTTAAATTTCAGATCCGCTGATCATTTCGATCGTAAATGACAGTTCGTTATCACCAGTCTGTTACCACATCTGACGTACTGGGAACTTATCCGGTTCTGGATCCATCCAAGTTGCGGGGTTATGGTTGCCGTTCCCATGCCACTAGCACTAGCGTTTGTGGGACGTGACCTTCCACCGTACTCAAGTATTAAGCTCGTTATAAAATGAATGTTTACCATAGTTTTGCTCCAGTGTCATTACAACCCGGACAATTTGAAAGGTGAGTAGCAGAAAAAGTTGAAAACCGGGTCATTGGATCAGTAACAATAGAATTCTAATCATTAAGTTACTGTCGCCGGATAGCACCGTCGATGATCAGATTATAAAAACGAGCCAGGATGAGTCAAAATCACGGGTAATGGGTACAGTTAGGACGTATGCATAAGTATGCTTATTAGTAATGTTATTTGAATGTCAGTACAATTAACATTTGGTCTTATTGCTTAATGAAAAGTTAAGCATTGACTATTCATCATTATCCGTCGCACAGGTGTCTCGCTTGTCTCATCCTGAGTACGACTCAGAATAGGTCGTACTGTGTGTCGTGTAGCTGTTTATCTTTTTATTACTAATATCGAGTGAGACGTTTTCTCGGAGGTGGGGAATTCGACCGATAGTAAGAGGACTTGAATCTGCTGCCATCCCGTCGAAAGTCACGATGCGGACAGCTTGACCGATGCCGGGCTCAAGCATTCGTTGCTTGAAGTGGCTGTTTTCGATCTGACCAAGCATGCTTGCGCTATGAGGTTTCCAGTCTAACGAGAATCGTGAAAATTCCTGCTGTCAGCGGACAGAATGATGGTTTGAAAGACTAACTACCCAAATCACTTCAATCGAGTGATTTCTGGTATGACTTGGAACCAAATCAAATATAACCTGCTTTAATTGGTTCAATTGCCACGATGATTACGGCTTAATTCATACCAGACGATTTCACGATTGACGATATTACGGATAGCGGTGTTTACGATGAGGTCATATTTCAAGCCAGATGAAGACTGGGCAGGATGTACTAACTATGGCGATCGACGGCTAACCACAGCCAGGATTGTGACTACGACTGCCACTGTTACTACCAGAAACAAACAAACAAACAAACCTCACTCGATAAATGAGTAGGAAAAGTCGTCTGAAATGACTGACGTATTGGTGCAATCAAGAGTTTTGCTAATTCCATTTACAATAGTCTAATTAAGAGTTATAAAGTGACTAATTTCCACCTTATTTCGGAACTAGTGGTATCATAAATTTCCGTCTAGGTTTGACTTACTTTAACTATGAAGTCCTAAGAGCTGTTCACACGAAGCCGTGTATATGCTTTGGCTTTGAAAACTCAACACATCCGAAATTGAAGTTAGATGGCAAAGTCCATACAGATGTTTGGGGATTTTGTTCGATATCTTGAAAGTAGCATTCGTTTTAGTTAAGTCGAGTGATCAGGAACAACTAACTCTGTCCTACTCTCGACTGACTGGTGGTGGAACGTATCTGACGTGTTACGAAATTGGACAGCACAGTACGACGCGAAAACAGTGGAGCTGTTTTCTGGTCATACTTTAATTCCAAAAAATTGGGTCTAGGGACCAATAGTAGTGCATGACAAATTTATAAGCCCATTCATTCATCAAATTGACTGTACACATGCTGACGAAGAACAGGGCGATCTTGTTGTTTTTGTTGTTGTTCCTACTTTGGTTGATCGTAGCAACAGTTCACAGGTTTGGTCTTACTTTTGCCAAGAACTGTACAAATTTCCACAACTGGTTCGGATTGTTTGACTGCAAAACTGATACAGTAACTAAAGGGTTGAAGTGGCTCAGAATCGAATGCCCATTTGCAAGTCTGTACCCGAAAAGACTGCTGAACAACAAGCATCTGATTTAGTTAATCCGAACTACACGCACGGTGTGACCGAACAACGTTGAAGTGACAAAAACTCTCAATCCGATTGATTAGAATGCCTAATTTGTTGGCATTTTTTCCCTAATTTGTTCATAGTTGAAACTGAAAGAAAAAGAGCAATTTTCCACTTTATTGTCTCGTATTCACACCAAATGTGAGTAGTATAAACAAGTACGTCTAACCTAAAAAACCTACAGGATTCGCGGTGTGATAACGCGGAACAAATATAACCATTTGATGATTTTTATTAATTATAACCCGCAAACTGCTGCACAGCTAGCGATGCGGAACGAAAACAACGAAATTCACAATAACAACGACAATAAAGTTGGGCATAGTGATTCGATAACGAGTGCTTTTGATCTACAATCAATTTTTAATAAGAGGTGAACTAATTGAAGAAAAGATTTAACAAGATGAACTGATACAAGCCAATAAATTGTCATTAGAACCATTAAGATTAATAATAACTGATATCGGACTGATAAAATGACAGGCGAATTAACTGATTGACTTTTATATGTGAACGAACGAACTATTGTGTAGTAAATTTCATTTGATCGACTCACATTTACCACCGCTTGTTCGCACCGGTTTGCGTGACTGTTGCACAAACATTTACCACCAACTTTGATTGTTCTGATAGAGTAATAATACTGAAATGAGAGCATACCCGAATGGAATCACACAAAAAAGTGAATTTAACCAGACTTGGTGCAGAAAAACTGTCGGAGGACAATTTTCACAGAAAAAGCTATTCACTACTCAAAAGTGAATCAAGCCCGGGGTTCATAGTACCCGGTCAGTACATGAACACATAAGAGTTTTGTTTCCTTTTAACTTTTGACATCAGATTAGAAATCAAAACGAGACTAGCATATGTCCTTGTTTGTTGTTTGGAGCTGAATATCGTCAACCCTCTTCCGGATTCTCCTACTCTCGGGCAAAAAAATTCAGTTGTACTGAGCAGCTCAAACACTTGACAATATAATTGACCCCGGGGAAATATTCAGCTACATTTATCGCTACCAGAAGCCGATCCACTGGCCTCCGGTTAATTCGGAGAATCCGCGTGTTTACGACCAAAGATGAAGCTTTGAGCTAAAGCTCACTGACGTATCGTTTCTACTGACTGCATGTGTTTGTAGACAACACTAGTTAAAAAGTAATGAAAAAGTGTCTGATCATGGTAACATGAGCGTGTAACTAGTGACACACAATTGTTCTACGGTCCATTGAAAGTTTCCTGGTGTATCTTGAAGAGTGGTACAATATTGACAGATATCGTGCTGTTACTCAAGCGCAGATGAAATTTTATTCACATCTATCGTATGAAATCAAAATAAGGCGGATGAATTAAGTCATATGAGAAAACGGGCTTGTCAATAATAGAAGTGTACAGAGAAAGGTGGAAGATTCTGAAGGAACTTGATGCAACTTTGATACGTCCACGAAAATTAACATCTGTTCCGAGGGCTGTTGAAATGACAGGGTGTTTACAAAGTTGTAACAAGCTCCAGGGTAAAACGTAAAACGGCAAACTCTATATTGTTAGCGTGTTTGGACTCGATTAATTCTTACAGTTGATCAAATCGAAGACAAATCACCAGTGAAACGTGAGGTGTTGTTTTATTGTCAGTGTGTAAAAATCAGCGATTGTTTTTGACCGGAAACAAACCTCCTTTCTGACAAAAGATACGGGGATTAGCCATAGTTAATTCTTCCCCATCAGTCTTTTATCTGTTGTTCACAATGAAATGAGTGAGTCGCAAGCAACCAAAGGCTGTGAAGTGGGTGAGTTGACCGGCGATACGAGTCCTCGAACCCAGGATCCGAAGGTCGAATCAATATGAAGACAACCGCTCGACTACTGCTGGTTACTAGGACCTGAATGGTTGTCGGTTCCCGTCGCGGCCAATACAGTATCCCCCTCCAGCGTGTTACTAGGCGATACTGATCGCCTGCACAACGAACACATTGTTCCTGTTCAGACTTTAATTTTTTGATGGTTAGATTAAAACAATAAACCCCGAATACCAGACGCCCTAATCCATATGTGGCTCGTGGTGTCAGATGGTGTGTTCGTTTACTTCCTATATTGGTGTTTAGAATGGATCATGAAAAATCTTTCGCTCGGTAGTTTAGATTTATTTGAACACAATTGTTCTTAGACAAAGCATGTCGAAATCGCCCCGGGAAAAGATACTTTGCCCTCTTAATTATTGTTTGCTTTAGTCTCAGAGCCCGAATTCTTAATTTAGTTTGCCGTTGTAGCTTATCGATTCAGGCTTGATATGTTAGCAGTGACGGCAAAAATATTGACTTTATTCCATCGCAACTAACGAAAAACTCTTGACGAATCTGTAAAGGTGTTGACCAGTGGCAGTACTGACCTTTCATTTCTGTCCATAGACCTCAAAACCATTCCCCGATCCTAAAACTACTCTAAATTTCCTCCTACGTAGCTCTATAAATTCCAGAAATGATGACACGATCTCCTAGAACTGTTCGCAGAGCCAAAGACTGAATCCCAACAGCAATCGATTGTAACGTACATGAATGACTAAATTTCGTTATACCTATGATTTTCTTTCGTCTAACTTGCATTTATATTCTATCTGACAGACTATACATAAATATATGAAAATCTTAAAGAAAACGGTTTATAAACTGTACTCACTAAAAACCGAAATGAATCAGGTAATCAAACATTGTATGATCTTTCCTAAGCTTTTATCGAACTCATAATTTCAATGGTAAATGTGTTCGTCATTGAAGTGCCTCGTAGCCCGATCTCGAAACTATGATTCTGAAAATTAAATTCCCGCGGTAGAGAATGACGAATGGGGTATTGGTCACGTGAAGTGAACCGGTGAATGTCAACCATTCACATTGAACTCGGATTCCTGTCAGTACATCGTTGATTGTTTTTAACAATCCTGATAAGACATCCGTACAAAGCTTTTTATTTTATCCAGTCGAGCACAAATCGTACACTAGCACTCGAACTAACAACATTGTATATTTGATCAGTACAAATTACCGTACACATGTTCAGTGTATGCCTCGAGGTAAAAAAATAAATGCAGTGGATAGTAAGCTTTAGAAACACAACTCCATCTGCATTCTGACAAGTCGTGTGAAGCTAGTATTGATTGATTTAATCTGTTCTTAATTCCGAACAACAAGTATATTTAATCACCTACTGGCGGTGGTCAAGCGGTTGATATTTGCGGTATTTCAAACTGAAGGTCACAGGTCCAATTTTCCTAACTGCCGGTCGAATTCCCCACACACGGCGGACCCCTACTGACCGCAAAAGTGTTTCTAATAATGGTACACATTGTAATTTAATTAATAAAGAAAGCGAAAGAAAAGAAAAAGAAAAGGACAACTTGATTTTTACTGTCACATGTTTTGCAATCGACGCGCATTTTCCAGCCATCTCTTTGAATGGGAAGATTGTCGATCTTCTTCTTCAGATTTTGTACGCTAACTTTATTCCATAATGGTATTTTTTGAACCTTGACTCCTCTTACAATCTCTCGTTTGATATTTTGTCATTCAGTTGAATTCCCGGTCATTTGACACGATAACGACAAGAAAAACTGTCTGGAAATTATTTCCAAGCATCTTTTTCTCCCAACCTCGAAATACAATGTGTTACAGAAGTCAGATGGACATAAGTCTAAGGATACGAGTCAGATCTTTCCGGTGATACTAAACATACTGATACTATACGGGATGCAACTGGATAGTGTCCCATGAAATGCCTTCCATTACTGCCAAAGATAAAATTAGGGAGTAAAACAGTTCTTCGTCATCAAACCTGTCAGCTTTTGCTTCGTTCAAGTAGAAAGTCTAAGAAGAACTGATCGCAATCAAGACTTGATGGGCACCAACTTTGCGACTATAAACCCGATGTATTTGCTTTACGGAAATAGGTAATCGATAAGGATTATACGAACTCAAACAACAACTGCAAAAGTGTGAGTTACAGAGCTCAGAATAAATGAATTGTATTTTGAGGAAAGTAAAAACTCAGTGTATTCAGATTTCTAAGTAATTCTGGTGCATCTTTAAGAAAGAAAGCAGATAAAAAATTTACCATGTATGATAAGTCTGGAGCATGAGTGTAGTTGGGCGTGGGGCGTACGTTATAGCCATTAGAATTCATTACACGGGAAGGAAGTGTCGGCAATCGTTCTCTTGAAAATAAGAGTGACGTGGAACCGCATAGTGTCTCGATATGTCAAAAGGTCAATACCACGCTCCGGAATCGAACAGGCGACTTTCCGAATCCCCAGAAGAATTACCGTGAAGGGGGATATCAAAAGCAGATTACGTTAATCCAAACTTACTGTTCGATTTAGACTCGTAATGTCGACTTTCGTGTGGATAGTGTGCAAGTAGAATTTTTATTCCATACAACATCTGGCTCTTGGTGCCGTATTCAGAAGAAATGCGAAAAAAAGACTATTTGAAACCAGAAATTTGGCTTAATCAAATCGGTCATCAACTTTGAAACAACACACCATTTCTTATTTGGAGTCCTGAATTCGATGCTCGTCTAACTTGGCTGGTTAAACATACTCGCAATAACATATCCTTTTTTGTCACCATAAGCTATTAGTTACCTGTGACGAAATGGTTGAATTCATGCAATTGCTACTGTAGACCTCAAACGATTTTGTGGCCAATGAAATTGAAGTGGAGCTGTTCAGCTATGCCACGCATCGTTGAAAGGATCTCACTCCGACTAATGAGATGGTATCGGAAGGGATGATACAGAATAACCTATTCCGGATTTACGGGGAAGGGGTCAGTGTGGGAATTTTGTTGTTGAAAAGAACTAGTGTATTTGTAGAGGGTAGACCGATAATCAGATCCCAGCGAAAGTTAAAGAGGATGAGCAAGAGTTATGGCCAGGATAATCAAAGTTTTCAAAAATTCAGTCAATTTTTATTATTAGAAATCGGGATACCATTGGATATTTTTTATCACTTTAGTGTCAAAGCAAGATCACTGACTGTCGTGGCGGTCCACTGAACTTCAGTAAGTGTAGTGACCTGTACGGATGCATTCTGGTGGGCGCCGCGGTTAGGGGACGCTTAGCGGCGCGTTGTTCACTTTGCTGCCAGAATACTTTGAGTCACTCGTCATTCTACTCCATCTAACAACCTGTGAAAGGCCACAACAACCTTCCGGTGAAAACCAGTTCCCTCTTGTTGCACGCATGTGTATATCTTCATTTGCTGTTAGTTCAGTTCAGTTCATAGTAATATATGTATAGATATGTAGCATATTACAACAGATCATTGTTTGTATCCTGGTGTACGCTATTTGGCACGGATTTACTCTGGAGTATATTCAGCCGATAAGCACACCACCTTAAGATTACACATCGACGTTTCTAGAGCTACCGACATATGTTATTTAACGTAATCGACGACTGACTCATCAGTGAAAACCATGGCAATATTGTACTACTTCGATTTTATTGGATGTATCAGCAACACCTATCTATTTGTGAGGGTGAAAGTATTTTAGTAGAACGCATTAGGAGCTAATTAATCAAGACTGGTTTAAAACGGCAAGGTTTTCGGATCATTAGGGCTTTTAGATTTAATGACTTCCGTCCTTCTTCCCTTACATCTTTCCGCGAATCGCAGCAAACCGCTTTGTTTATCGCGAACGAACATATTTGTCAATGACCTGAACATGATGACCCCGGTCGTGTCACTCGACTTTCATTTGTGCTCCAACAGATACAGTTCACTACTAGCTGTGACACACACACACATACAAACACACCCACAGACACATGTAGATATATGCATTTGAACAAACAAACGAATGCAGGTTCACAAAATATTTGATTTGGCCATTGTCACCGGTGGAATCTGCATGTGAGCGACATTTGGAAACTGATTCTTGTAGATACAACTCACAAACTCTGGTTATTATTAGTAAAACATGACTGTGAAAACAGTATGAACCAATTGAACCTAGAACCGGATCGTCTAAATTGACTTGTAGCGAGATGACTGGTAGGTGCTAAGTTGGAATAGATGTATTCATCCTAACGATCCGATCGCACGAAGGATAATCTTGCCGTATACCTTAGTGTATCAACATCCGGTTTGTTATTCGAAGTCCATCCTAACGGATCTGTGGGAAGGGGGGAAGGGGTAGTAATAACAATTTAGTTACAAGTTCACGTCATAGGGGATGTGCACGGGGACAATAGGGCTAGGCGGGGATGACAAAATGCAAAACTGGTTTGCATTAGTCCCTAGACATCCTTTGCCAACTGCGTATGTATCCTGCAGAGTTGAGTCTCACGTTCCAAAGCACCTATGCACAATATGAAACTTGAAGCAGGCGTAGAAAAAATGTCTCTCTCGGTATGCGCATATATATATATATATATCTACATGTGCTTTGTGCTTCGGTAAGAGCTTGTAAACTGAAACCACTCACAATGATCATTGGTTTTGTTGTTGGCTTATGGCCAACAACAAAACCTGTAATTCCATGTGGCCCCCTACATTCAATTTCATATTATGTTCTTGAAACAGAGTTTGTGTGCTTGATTCCTCATCTGTGTACAAGTATACTGCCATGTGTGTGTGCGTGTGTGTGTGTGTGTGTGTGAGTGCGTGCGTACACATGTACGTAAACAAAATGGGCACCTAGATGCTTTGATCGAAATCTGACCATGAATTTGTGAAGACATGAAGAGCCATGGCGCTAGCGGTAACGACCATAAACACGACCGTCGGTGCATTCCATCATTCATATTTATGACTCGAGAATAGACCTTGTGCACAGGTGTGTGTGTGTGTGTACGTTGGTGAACTATGGGTATTTCTAACGTGCTTAGCTTATGTGAACTGGTTTTCTATTCCAGCATGAGATGTAACGTAGCGTGAAATCATCCTCAAATTGTGGATTTCTGTTACACCACTTATGTGCCGCAAATAGGTTTACCAAATCTGATTGTTCTTTCCTAGTTGTTTTTAAAACAAAATGTGAGTATTCTTGATCCGGTTTGTCAAATCCTGAGGTGAGATTTGTTCGGAGGATTAGTAAGGTGGAATTTCTTTTTAGACATTTAATGGGCAAAATACAGCTTCATTCACTGATATCGCGTCTGATAAAGACACACACACACACACGCACGCGTATACATAGGGAAATTACTTCTTGAACATCTCAACGGAAAACTTCAGTCCGTCTTTTGACAAAATCGATCGAGAGAAGCCAAAAACTGATCGAAGAGTAGATTACCGTGTTCGATTAAGTCTTAAAGGACTTGGGACTGGGTACCATACGATTGTCTCAGCTCTCGAACTGCGGACTGCACCGGGATCCTGAGATGTAAATACGACATTTAATTGGTGAACCTTCTTCCCAGTAAAACTCGCCAGGTAATCATTATAGCTAATATAATGAACGAGGACTCGGTCTGTTAAATTTTGATCTAATGCTTGGTGAATCATTCTATGCGTAAAAATTTTGTCCATTCCAATGGTATTCGGGAATTTTTCAATTCGATTTTGGAATTAGCTTACTCGATTGTAAACGGAACTATCCAATTGGTTGGGCATGGCCATCCAGTCGCCGGAAAGAGTTTGCAATTTCTGGAAACGAAGCCGAATATATCTTGCCGACAGAAAATCCTGCAAGTTTCAGTGGAGAGAGAAAATCCGCGAAAATTTGGTACTTGTGGATTGAAAGACACAATTATTATTAATTTTTAATGCGCATGTGCGAATGAGAAGCAAAAATGAAAGAGACAGGTACATCTTACACATGAAATTATTGGAGCGGCTGTTCCTATGACGGGTAATAGCATTAATATTTTAGGGCATAATCATTGTTACTGTCATGCACTTTTAAATAGCAAGACAAGAGTTACTTTTCTCACCCAGCTACACGTTGCAAAACAGAGGAATAACGTGCAAGGTGGGAAGTGAGTAGATATACAGGAATGGACGAAGAAAAGAATGCCGCAGTAACTAACACGCAGAGTAAAATCTAACTGTACAAATGCACATGTTTTCAATCATTGGGATACGACGTGAAGAAACGCCACCGTTCACGGTTTACTGCTATATCCTTCAGTATCTCCAGCCACCTAGTTGATGTAACTTTCGAACGCCAGCCACGAAGAAGTGAGGCATCCAAACTCGCTGTACATTTTCTCCTTCCATTTTGCTACATCATCTACTGACCTCCGTGAGGCTTCTTCCACTCCGTGGGAGCAACAGAAAACAAAGTCATACAGAAAAATTGCTCACATTAACGAAGTTTACTAATCTGGGTACACCATGACAGACTCAGTATGCGATTTCTAATCTTAGTATTGCTCAAGCAGCCATTATATTCGACTTTAGCAACAACGGGTAGACATCGATGGTAGCGAGTCGTCACTCAAAGAACATATTCAGCAATGTGAACTCCCAATCACAATCATACGACAAGTTGGGCGGGCTTCAACTTCAGTGGGAGGTAGCTGTATTATCAGTTAGCGAAAGAACAACTAAAAAAATAGATGTGAAACGACACGGGCCAAGAATGACAGAATAGGATCAGACAGGCAAGACGTTGTTGACTTGGAATAACGAAATCCGATAGTAGAAAAGTTTGAGGCTTGCTGGTCTACTCACAATAAGTTTGGATGAGATGGCCCGTTCGATTCCCGCGGTACTCGAGACGGTTGATACACGGCCCAAGGTCAGCGTCACAATTATTTCACCGGATTGTAGAGCTTGAGGTTGACTGTAAAATGTTGTACAATAAGCCTATGAAAAAGAAGAAACCCGTGGACACGTCAGAGAGCAATGGGATTCAGGTTAAAGTATGTCACCTTACTTTCTATGTAATTAATATTATTACTTCGATCATTGAATAACAGTCATAGTTTCACACATTGCAAAGACTGTTTCAAACTGACTAACACTGCCGGCGCTTCTGTGCACACTATCATTTTGAGTTCTTTTTTTCCAGACACATCTGCATGCTAGGAATTAGTGCTAATGCTAGCTAGTTCGACTACACAAAGAAAAATCCCCAGAACTTTTTCATTTCAAGTAGCATTATTTTGCAATGCTATCGGGTGTAAGCTGAAGTGAGTAATATCTGGCAGTTCGGGGACGAATGAAAATAAATCCAATCTTTTTTATCCCATATGGTTTACTCACTTCGTCATCTTCCAGTTTCCATGGCCTAGGTCCACTGGTCACGGTTAACGGACCATTAGAAAGAGGTTCG
The DNA here is from genome assembly GCA_008360955.1 of Fasciolopsis buskii. Classification (NCBI taxonomy): domain Eukaryota; kingdom Metazoa; phylum Platyhelminthes; class Trematoda; order Plagiorchiida; family Fasciolidae; genus Fasciolopsis; species Fasciolopsis buskii. The sequence continues at coordinate 67,291 of LUCM01009647.1, read as the reverse complement.
TATAATCTTTTGCAATCGTATTCGCTCTCGGCAAAGAAAACCCACGGCTTATAGTTGACTCCGTCTAATGATCTTTCCAAAATCCAATTGGCCGGTCTGGGACTGTCACCCATCCGCAAAAGCACATAGACAATTTGGTAGATCTAAAATTTGTTGATAGAAATTCATATTGATCTCGGCGTGGTACAAGACAACAAATGTGTATCTCAATCGCCTTGTTCAAACAATGAAAGAAACTGGGAAAATTACCTGATTAAAATCCATTGTGATTGTGACCGCATGATATTTCAATCCTTCCGCTAGCGACGGACTTTGCCACCACAGATCGGATTCACCACGAAGGACATATTCAATGGGATGACTTAGACGTGGATCACGAGAATCACAAAAACTGCATTGGATCCACTGTCCACTCGGATCACGATAAGATTTTTCTTCCCGAGTGTATTTCTCTACCTGACGGCGTTCTCTGAACAAACAGAAAAGATGGTTTCGTGTATTTACCACAATCGTGGTACGGTCGATACGGAATGGGCAAATAAATTGTCGAGTTAAAGTGAAGAGGCACCAAATAACAAGTGAGAAGAGCAAACGGTAGTTTATGAAGCAGGTGTTCCAATCACTGATCTATCGAGGTCGTGATAAGCAATTCCGATTTAAGCAATAGTGTCGTAAAAGTATTTATTCTTAGAGCACAGAGAAACGAGTCTGTTTTTAATCATCCACGGGTCATTTCTTGTTCAAGTGTTCAACTTCAAACCAGAAATTGAAGGATGTCGACAGCGTTTTATTGATGGTATTGGGTGCAACCAACAACTGTACGTTTTCGTATAATGGATGGAGAAATATAGTCTTGGAGGAAGAAAATTGAAATGCACTTTATTTTGCAAAAGAACATCATAGAGTTGTGAAATGACAAATGATTAACGGTTTGCAACTATCACCCTAGTGAAAGCCATTTTTCCAGTCTGGTTACTCGGCCGGGTTCGGGTCTACGAGATTCGTCCAAGCGATGGTTTGAGACAGGAAGTGAAATTGCACATTCGAAGTCATTCCTATCTATGCAATTCTGCAACTTTCTAGTCGACCTTTCGCCGTTTCTTGCTCAGTGTGCCTCTTTCGATTAGACAGTGGTGTGAACCAGCAATCAAAACTGGAGGACGTCCTCGCAAAACTAATAGTCATAAAACGGGAAAACGCCAAACAACTTCTATAGCTGCCTCGTTAGCATTAACTTACAAAAGCGGAACACATATGAAGCATACGGGAAGAAAAAGTACAAGTCGGCCAAAGAATGTGCTCGCATCAGTATGAATGTGGCATTGAATTATTAGTCTCAACTGTTTCTCGAGGGATTTTGTTATGCGAGATCAAAAGGTGAGAAAAAACGCGTGACGTACGGAGGATGAAGTACAGTTTTCTTGAACAACTTAATACGAAGTGATGTGAGTTATAGTTACCAAACTAATATGGTGACCAACAACAAGATTAACGTCAATTTTCCAAACTAACTGACCACTTTACTCTTGATTTTGTCTTTCGAACTTACTGGGGCCGTAGAAACAAGCATTTTCAAACCAAAGATAACTTTATTTCTTTTTGTAATCTCACAAATTCCGATGCAGATAACTGTGATTGTGTGGGTTCATAAAAATTTCTTGGTTTTACACAAAGTAACCATGGTTACCAAGTAGGTAAGTAAGCAGGTAAGCTCTCTTTCAACCTGTTCAAGTTTCATGGAATTTTGTGTTCAGAAGCAAATTATCTGATTTGCGAATCTTGCGTCTAATCAAAAATTAAATTGCATTTTTCAACAAACGCTTTCATTTTTATCCAATAACAAAAGAGGGCAATCTGCTTCTCAAGAATGCAGGAAATTTAAAACCAAAAATGGAATTGCAAACGTATCCCGTCAATCTATATACCATCATCAGAAGATGGGTGACAACACTTGTTCATTGCCAATCGTACAAAATGCTAAAAATCTATTATCTTTTCACTGCTATGCACCGAAACACTGCCGTCTATGTTGTTGGAACAATTTCTGAGGATTCTCTCCCCGCAGACAAAATATATTTTCAGATGTGTTGAGTAGGTTGCAAGTTGCTCACACACATGCTTGTTCAGAATAGTTAGTGTCAGGCATAGTAGGCTGCATTAGAAACGCCGCGGCTCACAGCCCGGGGAATGCGAGTCACAGCAAACAAGGCAAGAAAGCTATTGCTGTCAAGACTTATCAACTTATCACTGTAACAGGCAAAATGACCGAAAATCTTGAAATTCTCGGGCCAGATTTGTCAAACGCGAATAGACAAATATGGACAATAAACAACTGTACCTCAAAGGTTCGTTTTATAGCTTTTATCATTAAAGTCAGCCAGTAAAATCTAAGCCAAACGGCGGGTGATGATCATCAAATCGGGTTTTGCCGATGTATTTTTAACCTTTTAACGGCCGATGACGACTAAAAATTCCCGTAAAAAGCCTCATGAAACTTGGTTGGTTTACTGTATGTTTAACAAACTTGACCAACAAAGGTGGCACTTTGCTTTCAACTGAATTATTGTTTGTTCTGCGGGAAAAAATTCGTCGGTGATTGACGAAAAATCCTCATGTGGTTCGCTAGATAAGCCCCAAAAGATACCAACAGTTGAGCTACCAAGGGCCGAGGAAATGAGAAAATCCTTATCTTAGTGAAATAACGTGGACAGTTTCGCCGAAGTCTGATCCCAGATGGGCTAGATGCCAAGTTCAGTACTACCGTCAGTCAACAAATGATATGTCTGCGATAGACATCAGGTTTAGCTGTTTTGAACGGTCTTTGCAGAAAATTGGTTCTATTACACCCTGTAAATCGATCTAAGCCTATCAACTGCTCAAAAATTTGATTGATATCATGCAGTCATGAAAACTTAGCAGACAAAATCAATCAGTCAGATGGCTTTAATTGATGGATCCGTAACATTATCGTAATCTTGCAGGACTACCTCGACCGACTCGACCCTTGGCCCTTCAGTAAAACGTGTCGGCAACAACAGTTAACTCCTACAGAACTTTCATTCTCATGGGATTGCACTGCTACTCTCGGCGATTTGCGGCCATGGAACGTCAGTGATGATCTGTGATACAGAGTAATTTGCAGGACTCCCAAATGTTGTACATAATCAGCCACATCAGATAACCAGCCACAGCTTTCGGGTTGCAGTCAGTCACCATGAGCTCAATTCTCACCCCTAGTACAACCGAGATTTATTGCTAATGAATTCCAAATGAAACAAATTAGCCACACAACAATCTAACGGCCTACTATGACGGGTTATATATAAGTGCCTAATGGTGAATCTTCCCTTAAATGTTGTTTCTTACATGGCAGTTCGTTTGTTGCCGTGGGACATGTTACGAGGATGCAGCTACCAAAACCACACATTTGCTACTTTACGTGCTTCTAGACATTGTTTAACCTTCTGCGCTATTTGTTTGCAAAAGAGATTTTGAACTTACAGACGTTCTAACAAAAACTCGTTTAAAACCAGCCAAATAAAACCAATTTCTTTGGAAAAGAAACTGGAAGACAAGTGATGTACACAACAGAAACTCCTTTAATGCAGTAACACTTTAATACTGCAATCTTGCCATTCGATTGCTTAAATCTGAAGGCTAGTTAAAACGTTACCAGAGAGCTAGACAAAACAGGACATGAATCCGATTAATTTGGTAAAATATCAAGCTTGGAATTGCAAAGTTTTTGAAGTAACCAACCGTCTGTACAGTAGAGCGCCATCCGCATGTTCCACAAGACGACAAAAATACTCTCGCTTGCTGATTCCACAAGTTGCGTTTGCCGTAATTATCGCGTTTTCCTCCAAAATTGAATCCGGATCCATGTCCAGGAAATCCGGTTGGTAGGAAAAATCTTTAAAACGTGCACAATATGAGAAGAAAATAATTTTTCCGGCGTTTTAACACATCATGCAAACTTGAGTTAGGAAAAAGTAATGGGGGTACAAATGTAAGAAATTTGATGGGAAACTGATGCTGCAACTAATGTTTTATTTTTAGCTGTGACGTCAATATCTTCTAGCAAAGGAGTATACAAGTGTGGGGGTGAGTTAGTAGGGGAGTTGAGTATATTCGTATCTAAGAAGCAGCAATAACCATGAAACCAATCATGTGCCTCCGAGAAAACTCTGTTCGTCCGTTTGTACAAGAAACTTGCTACTTAACAGCACAATGTTTTTACATGAATTGAAATGTTCATCGGCAATTTTGTGTTAGGAATGTCATATGATTCAAAATAGGGGGATCTAGATTTACCCTGGACAAAAGATCTAATAAAATCAAAACTTACGTCTGGTCTTTACTCGAAAGAGCCCATTTTAGGAATGAGAGATGACAATTTGTCTAGGCAACTAACTACATTGGTCACAGTAAATTGTCAGAAAACTCGTTTCTTACTTCCGAACAACCGTTGGTGCCTAGCAAGTTCAGCTTAAAATGTCGTCTGAAGGAGGAAAGTTGCAACGCAAATGCATCCACGTCATTGTGCTTCCGTAAAATCTAAATCTTTTTGCAAATGAATGCCACAAAAATCGCAGGGGAAATCACGAAATACCTAAGCATTATTCAGGATTACACTGCCTAGAGAAACAAAAACCCGATGCATTAGGATGCTTTATTTCCATGCAGCTTCTTGTTACAAGTTGCTAAAACATCGAAGGAATAGTTGCGGTTCACGTTGTTGCTGTGCCACAAAAACTGATTTGTTCACCACTTTACATATTTCAAATTAGAAAATTCACAAAAAAGGATAATCGTATGCAACCACTACTACATTCCTCACAAGTTGCGGGCAGTTAGAACTCAATATCAAACAAGAGCATACAAGGGCAATTACCATCAATTACCCTCGTCACATTTTTATGAGAATGAGGCTGCAATAACAATTGGCGTATACGATGCTTTTTATAATTTTGGCAATATCTTTATCTGGATTTCGCAGCTCGAACTCACTCTGCTTACAGTTCAACAATAAATAACCGGCGCTACACAGTGCTTGTTAGAATAGCGCTACTCACAAAATTGGACTTTTTAAAAACTTTAAAAGACCTTCGCAGATTTTTTGGGAGACTAGGTCCTACATTATGGTGTTTAACCGCTCATTCGTATTACCGCCCATTTTTATTATATGTGTAAACAGGAGATAAAAAACTTATGGCCTAGCCAGTAAATTTGTTTAGTTGTTTGACGTTACTTTGCCTAGCCTTTTACTGACGAGTTTGCAATTTAGATGACTATTAAACCAGTACTTACATCCAAACAGTCGTCGAAAACCATTTAATTACCGTACAGCCCTTTAGGTTATATACGTCTTATACGGATTTCCTAGTGAGTCACTAATCTCACAGAGGTCCATGATTGTGAGCAATGATCACTGGTCCTACAAAACCTGTGGACGATTAGTGATATATATTGAGGAGTTGAAGTTCGAAAGGACTTTTGAAACCAGCCAATTTAGCCTAAAATCTAGGGAAATTAATCAAAAACATCTAACTCTGGGCTTGAATCTCAATTTCGAAGATTTCTAACGGGCAGAAAACAGATACATAGTGCATTCTGTCCTTTTGATGGTGAAATAAATGCAGATGATGCATGGTGATCCATATACATTACTAAATGTTAGCTATCCTTTAGAGGCGATTAATCCTAAACATCTGACCGGTAAATCAAAAACTTAGATTATGCAAGTAACAAATGAGGGGTCTCGGCATTATCTAAACAATTGTGTATCCACTTTTTCTGTTACATTGGGTTTTTTATTGAAATTCTTAAGGGGACTGGTAACAATATTGGCCTGCCGTGCTGTACAAAAATTTTATGCAAAATAGGCAGTTCTTGTCAAAAAAAATTTTAGTAGTTTTATTGGGGTTTTATTTTTCTAGGCGCTGTCTATGCTAATATATAGCTCTAAGAGACTGACCACCGTAGCATAAATCTAACCATGATCTCTCGCCTTATAATTATTTATTTTGCTGACTAAGATCAACATCTGCCGCCATGTTTAACAATAAGTTATTCTGTGTAATCAAACTTGAGTAGTTCATAATATTACACCAAAATCGCAGACGCTGTTAAGTATGCATCAAAGTATGCAAAATAACCAACGCCAAAGACTACACAAAATGATTTTTGGTTTTTCTAAGCACGAGAGCTTAAATGAAAATCTGAATGTATATTTTTGGTGTCGTATTTTCCAAGCATAAAAATACAAAATCCAATAATGATATTCAAACAATGTCGCCGCAAATGTATCAAAAATCAGAAAGGCTAGAACAGTTTATCAAGTTTTTTGCAACAAACGATCCGTGGATTTGAAACAATTGCTTGAAATTAATATTAACAACGTACCGGAAAAGGAAAAAGAACTCAGTACTTATTAAGAATGTTAGGAGTACGCTGAAAATTTGAGCGGTCCTATCAAACAAAGTAAAAGGCCTAGAAGAATTGAATGCACAGATAATCTCGTTTATTTACTCGCAGGCGGCGACAGTTGCTATTTAAACTATTGGAAATAAACCATAACACTGCGCACTACTCCAAAACGATCACCTTAAATTTTTAACTTTTCACTTTGGTATTTGTTCTGTCGGAAAAACGGCCAGAAATTTTTGCCGGATAAAACACTTACGGCTAAAAGGATCCTAGCGGTATAACAGTGAAGTACCGAATTAACAAAGACGCTGTCAAGAATAAAAAAATATTGTGAGAAGCTCCAACAGACTTGTCAGTACTTCTGACGTCTTGTTGTAGGAGGGCAGCTGAGAGTGATTTTGACTGCACCCTGCCTGGAGAATTATCTTTGTCACACTCTAGATTTTCTGCCTTACCTACTACAAAGTGTGATAAGCATAACCGTCTTGGTTTCATTAAACCAGCTCGTTGACTGCGCGCGCTGAATTTAGGCATGAATGCACATGTGTATCGGCAACCTGATATGAATGACTTAGAGAATAAGCGGTTAAGTTACACAAATGCATAGGCACACGCGCGTACGCAAGTAGATTTTCATGCACTGTTTGAAAGAAGGTTCAAAAATTCAGCCAGCTGTTTGTGAATCAGTGACAGTAAGGTGCTTTTTGAAACAGAACATATACACTGAGATGATCATTCATTATGTGACACATCCAAGAATCTAAATGGTAGCAAAATTCAGTTGAAGGAGTTTGGCTAGGGTATCACAGGATTCCAAGGGGATAAAAGCAAACAGACAAGACACCAGCGGATAATGCCATCGTTCCCGGTCGCAAAGAAGTTTACTGCGACCAATACGCTTTAATTCTAACAAAACAGAAGGATAACGATCGACTTTTCCACAGATATTAAGAGAACAAACTGTCTGAATTTGCAAGTTATTATAATCCTTAAAATGATGTAGAGCACGAACATTCCACAAATCCGACTTCATTATAGCCTTTCGATGAGGTAAGTTTCTCATGTTCCCTTTATCCCCAACAAACGTTTGTATCAGCTTCATATCAGGGACAACCTAGTGACCTAATGACCAAAAGTCTAATCAGATGATCTGACTTAGACAAAAGAAGCTGGACCAATGATGCAAGATTCTTAGACTCAATAAAAGTACCTTCACCATCCGTCAGTGGAAAAGTTATATAGCCCAATTAAAGCTAATCGAAACATTATGAAACAGCTGAAAATCAGGATAGTTTGTATGCGTGCACAGATGATTTTACTCGAATTACGGTCACGATTTTATGATCAACAATCCGAGTTTTTAAGCCTTTATTCGAGTGGCCATGTAAAAGATGACCAGTTGCAGGTGAACCCAATTGCACACGCATAAATATGCCGGTGTATTCGTATAACTTAGTCTCTGATTTTTCCAGCCTTTCAGATCAGATTGTCGACAAGCATACACTCGTGTATGCGAGTGTGCTGTTCGCAATCAGTGAGCAGGTCTAACAGAAATATGATTGGTTAGCACAACTTTACAGTTTTTTTCAGCATTTTTATAGTTTCTTGTACTTGGATTTTCCGGACATGTATGTGGTCGCCAAAAAGTACTTAGGCAGAAATGCATTTAAAAATGAAGTAGATTATGGTGCCTTTCACTTATCGCGTCAGGCTGAAAACGTTACTCTTTAGAAATATTTATAATTTCACATACTTTATGAATTTCAGCAAAATTCTATTCCAAATAGAACTGTTCTACTTTCAGTTGGCTACAAATTTAAGTACCGGTTTACTCCTCTACCAATTTATAGGCAATGTTTGCTCTTCTTATTAAGTAGGCTCCGCGTTAATAAATTTGAAGTATTTATTTTATCCAGCAAGTCAATGTATGCGCACTTGGTTAAAAAAATTCAAAGGGCCATCCAGTAAATTGTCGGTAGACAGCACCCCTTGAATCAGAAGAAGTCATTCAAAAGCATACAGTGAATCTCTGTGTGCTGCCGCTTGCCTTGTTTGAACATTAAGATGGCACAGTACACTGAAGTAAAGCCTACGGTTCAAAACAATATCCAGTGATAATCTAGAAAACTAAACACACTCCCAAGGACGCCTGACTCAGAATTTTAAAGGACTGAATCTGAAAACAACTTAACCCAAAATAAAAAATGATAGCCTACTTAGTACACTTTGTTCGTACATATTTAGCTCCCTTGAAAACGATGTGCGCATTTGCTTCTGAAGGTTATTCTATAATTTTTCCATAGAAATGTGTTTACATATGATATAGATGAGTGGGCATGCTGGGACGTATGATAATATACATGATTTTATCGGGCTTTTCAGGACTTTTGAGGGGAAGGAAACCACGGTTAACATAATAAAATGGCGTTGTGAAAAATGTTTGGGAGCTGTATGACAGAAGATATACAGCTTGAATACATTGAAGCAAACATTTGCTTTGCTTATTTCTATGATCCACTAAGAAATCTTGCGACATTCGAATTTTCAAAAAAGGTTACATAAAAAATACGAACGTAGTCTGGAACGGTCAATATTTAAAAGGGTACCATTCTGGGTGACTTCTCAAGGTGCATTTTGGAGTTTTTCCGTCTCCATGGTCAAAACCTGGTGCAGATTTACCTTGATACTGCTGTGCTGACGAGCATCCTAGGGCAAGCAAAATAACTCCAAAAGAGATTGACAAAGAAATAGACACTGCCATGGCAGCTACAGACGCAGCGGGCCTAGACGGTTCTACTACAGGGAGAGAGGCCCGTAAATATATGGATCTGCAAAGTAGGAAAGAAAAGACGTTGTGAGCTGGGGCTCAGTAAGTGAAAAGATCGACACGATAAACCTAATAAATGGTAAAACAAATGCAATTACTATCCTACTCTCTCTCCACAAAAGAAAACTGTCCTCGGTGTTTTGTGAAGCCACTCCGAGAGCCGAAGCGATCGCACAGTGTCAGTTTGTCTGGCACCGTCTCCAAAATATGGTATGTCTAAACAGTGATCTTCTATGTGGTTGTATATGTGCAAATCTCGAAGTTCGGGAACAGAAAACTTCGTAACTCAGAGCTTAGTAAGCGAGAAGATTCACATAATAGACTTACTAAATGGTAACACAAGGTCGAAATGGCACAAACATTCAAGGTGAGAAAATTCAATGGTTAAAACAAAGTCTACTTGGGCTCAGCTAGAACAGGACGTTATTTATTTAAAGGGTTAAGCAAGCAACAAGCATTCCTTGGACTGTGTGCGCAAAATGGCATTCGCAAACGACGAAGTTCATTCCCAAGCTCCAGTTCAGTCCATTTCAGCAGCAGGATAAACGGGTCACGAGATAGTTTCCAAGTCGTTCCTGAAGACGGACGAAAAATAACCCCAACAGTGCGTCGATAAAAAGTTTTGGGATGTCTTTTGGGACGATTTTGGGACGATTTCGGGACTTTGGATTCATGATGGGTGCGGCTTCGTGACTATTTCAGTCCCCAAGGGGAACGATTCTCTCGATGCATTGCACAGAGTCTCCTTCCAGAATGATTTCGGGACTCATTGTTATTACATGACATATCGCTTCTTCGTCGAAACATTCCTTTTATCGGGAGGGTGCGGATCCTGCAGTTCTTGCTACTGCTTTATTTCTTTGTGAGCCGCATTTTCTGAATGTACGCGGCGAGCATTTTTGCGCAACATTGTCTGTGACCTCGCATCATGCTTTAACACGAACAGTTGGCTTTCACAGATGTCAAATATTCCATGGCCGCACTCCCATTTAAGTTACTTCAAAATTTTATTGTGACCAGGAGACATAGCATCTCCCTCAAGCAATCTTCTGCATCCATTCTGTCGAAATTCGACACGAAAGGAAGCAGTAAAAATGAATCAATGTGTAACCGTTATTCTTACAAAACTCCCGTACAAAACGCCATTTTCTACTTCCCGGTCGTTCTTGGAATTTTTCTACATTTTTTCGGGGGATTCCAAACCTAGAATCAGTGTTGTTCAGCCCCAACTTCACTGCGTGCACCTTCCGTCTCTCCCTCACGATGTTGTTCATCAACGCCTCGAAATATGATGGGCTTCTGTTATTTTCCTGCTCATGGCAACAATGTCTACATTATAAGCCTCGATAAAATTCAGTAATTGGTGAATTACTTGAAACGCGTTTTTTTATTTGAATGTGATTCTGTCCGGTCATAACACCTTACATCCTCTGTTCACCGCTCTCGGGAAAGTTGTCTCGCTGCTGTTTCACAGGAAGCATCCCTCCAATTTTCAGTTCTTTTCTCCAAACAGTCAGCCAGCATGCTGTTTTCGGTTCCCTCATTCGGCCCTGGACTGAGGCCTGCCACGTTGGGCAGACTCGATGAACCGTACCAAAACGGGATAGATAAGGGAGGCAGTTGGCAGTGAAGTCAAAGCTTTTACTTTCAGACCAGAATCCAAAACGATCTGTATTTGGGGTGAATGGAAGAATTGGAATCAGAAACGGTAAGTTTGCATGAGACACAACGGCGAAAGTAAGGTTAACATGAGTAAAAAGTGTGCCGAAGCTTCCTCCCGAAAATTCAGGATTACACAATCTATCGTCAGAATTTTGACGAGCACCATAAACCTTCAAAAGATGTCAGGCGCTCCTTTAATGAAATCAAAAAAGTAGGGTTACAGGTCATGGATTCCAAAGTTTTCCCGGTATACAATATTCTAGGAACCTAGATTTTCATTGAAAATGGGTTCTTAATTGGCGTGTCAAACTTAGGACAAATGGCTACCAAGTACTGTTTGGAGAGCTGGGGATTCAGTCATCTGTGTTCATAATTGTTTTTCACTTGGGGAAACGAAAGCGATATTCTGGCACGCGAACAAACACCACGCATGATTCTGTGACATCCGCCAGTGAACGAGGGTCTTAACGCTGTTTCAGCGCACCAAAAATTGCATTTATTGAAGTACTTTGCCAATTCAGTTGCGGCCATCCGCAGAAGACGGGAATTAAACTTTAGTTTTTTCTTTGTATTTTGTCATGCTATGAGTGAGGATGCACTAGAGAGGAAGCTCGCGAGTTCCATGACCCACCATACGTATGGAAACTGGCACCAACATTATGTTCCATTAGGTTAGATGCAGGGTGGGCTTGGGTGTAACGTACTGCCGTGCATCACAGACACAACCTTCATGTCTACAGTTGGTGGCGGCAACCTTGTCGGCTGGGGATTGGATTGTTGATCTTTCGGGTGTGGACTGAAGTTCTAAGATATAGGGTAATTTCTCGAGCTCAGAAAACAAAGGCCCAATTGTCCTCGTATCTTAGCTTTGCTTTTTCATCTCTGTGACTTAATAGAAAAGGAACTGATGGTTGACAAGCGAAGAGACGTTGGCAGAAGCTCACAAACAAAACATACATCAAAATTGGAGTACAGAGTTCAAGACTGAATCTTACTTATTAAGCTGTCGTTGGAGCACAAACGACAGCACTTAAAGGATGCAAAGTTGCTTGGATGCGGCAGGAACAAGAATTTTGCTTCCGTTGTTGCAATTTTTGCTGCTTTTAAAAATGTTCATAAAGGAATTGACCGAAAAAGTGAGGGATTTGTGACTAGCTGCTTATTAACAGGGCGAGGTCGGAATCGGGTCCGAAAATTGGCAGGCATAAGACCCCGGAGGAAATAAGTGAGATTTAAAAGCAGCTTTCGTCTGTCCCCCACTGAAATTTTGAGAGACTGCTCCACAAGTAACAAAGTTTTTCCAGATAAGCTAACGGCGACGGGGCTTAGAAAACCTCGCATCGCCGCCCCCAGGTGATCCACGATGAAGTGACAGATAAAATATTTTGAATAGGCCCCAAAATTTACAGGTCGTCTGGAAGGAAGTGGTTATTCAGCACCGTGAGGCGGAGCTTTATTTCAGTTGGACTAGAGCAGTATGGTATGATTTTAGACATGACTGGTTTTTCTCCCCTTTTATACCATTTCTTTTTTACAAGTTCCAGTTTGCAGTAATTGTGCACTAATCGGCTTTTGTATTCTTAGTGCTGACTGGTGTACATTCTATAGAAAAGATAAAAATTCGGTTTTTTGGTATGCAGTAAAAAGCGCCCTACAATTTTCGTAGTCTAACTGTTAGAGCCGCATGGCTCTTCTTGTTAGGATGATAAGGATTTGGGCGTTAGATAACCAGAATCTCACAAAAAGTTGTAATGATCAGCACTCCGGATTTCATAAATTACTGAGCATGAATGCCCTTCTGTAGACGAAGGAATTATAGTTATTAACGATGGACTATTCCGTATGACGGAAGAGATTGTTCCTTTTAGCCAATCAACTTATATGCCAGACACCTCGATTGGGGCCAGCAATGAGTAGAGTAATAAGAACTCTAAAAAGAAACTGAGAACACAGAAAGCTCACCGTGATCAGCAGACTCGCAAAGGCTACAGGCAAGGAGGCAAAACTCGCAATGATCTTTTGTTTGAGGGTAGCTCAGCGGGTAATATCAAACTAGGCCTAAAATCATACTAAATGCACAAACAATGGAAGAAATCAGATACTTTCTCCTTGAGAAAGAACCACTAGATGGAAATCTACAGCTGAATAAACCGAAAAAGGAAAGAGTACCGTTGGAAACTTTCGGGGTACTTTCCAATCCTGTTTTAAATCAGAGGCAACCAGGAGGTTCGCGGATCTTTGCAGACCTCGGGAATTCCAGAAATAATTGCGTCCAAGGGAGGGCTACGAAGCACGTGGGAAGGCCAAATAGTTCCGTAGATGCCCATCGAATGGTTTAGACCCAGCAATCTTTTGCAGTTGTGCAGAATATTGCAGCTTCAGTTAAGCAGCTTTGCAATGTCTGAATGAGGGAGAGGATAGGGCTTGACGACTGGAGAATTGTTACCATGGCAGGAAAATATAAAGCTGGCCAAATGACTCAGGATAAGTGAGTATAATTTGTGCGGCAAGCGATGGTATAAAAAGGCCCTCAGGAGGAATATACGCCGGTATCTGGCAAATCCTGCGCTATTTCAGAGATGCAGCATAGACCCGTGGTGGGAAATATTCGTCCAGTGAACCTGTTACTGTAGGGGACTATTTTGAAAATACTTCATATCACACGATGACCAGGCTAAGTGACTGAAACAATCCGGAATTGCCAGTTTATATTTCCCATCACATGCTGTACTTCCTTCCAGTTTATTTGTCACAATTTTTGAAGTCACCATTTCGTTTGTGGAGCATGCATCCACGTGACTGCTCTTCGTAAATTTGATAATTGAATTATTTATGCAGCCTTGTAATTGTATCATTCATCGCCGTAGAGGCTTCCGCACCAATTTGTTTTGGCTTGGGCTTTGCATCGATCTGGCTATGCGTCCATCAAATACCCAGCACCGAAATTCTATGACACTCAAAATAGTCATATTAGACGAGGGAAGCACCACAATACCAAGAAAAAGATCAAAACCACTCGGATCTGGAGAGGGAGTAATTCGCCAGGCCACAAACTTGGTTTTGGTAATGAGTATTCAGCAAATTCTCTATCTTCTAGTCCTATTAGGCCTGCATCAGGCCCGGCCCCAAACATATAAACCATAAGAATGATGGTGTGCGTAGAATGAGAGGAGCTGAATTCGAGCGGGAATTAGATGCCATCGGACTTAGTTGTAATGCTGGGGTAAGTTTGAAAGAGATAAACGGTCTACAATAATATCAGGACAGATCGAGTGGAGTGGCCTCCAAATCTCATCAAAACCCTGCTTCGAGGAAAGCGAAAGCTTTACATGCCAGTTCTGGAAATGTCGATTTCCGTAGTTTTGATTATTGACGGTAATCAAAATTGGCCAGATTCCAAGCCGGAGCAGTGGTCAATCGGAAATAAAATCAAATTAAATCACTCCCGCAAACGCCACCAGGAACCCTGCTCTGTGGAAGTCGAATAAATGTAGGTTGCCACCGGGCCTACAACCAGTCGATTTGATGTCACTGAAGGACAACCAGAAAACGAATCCCGACTTATGAGACATTAAGGAAATGTCGTGGAATCCAGAGTAGGTGTGCACGAATGGCGATTTTTTTCTTGATCGTCGCAGCCGAATGAAGAAGGCAGTAAAAGGATGCGTAATGTTTTAGTCGGAAGCTCGCTATAGCAGAGCATGGCGCATAAATCGTGGGTGCTGGGCATGAAACACTACGGAGAGGGGTATTCTGGACGAGGTGCCAGCTTGAGGTGATAGAGATCATTGAACGGACGGCTTAGACAGAGAAGAACAGAGGCATAATCCGACCAAAGTTTGGTTATACGAACGAAAAATTTGGGAAGTAGTGGCAAATAGAGTTGTTATCTCGAGTCGTGCTGATTACCGATCTTTGAATTTGGATCCGGCCGTCACGATATATTAAAAACAAAGTGAAACGTCTAGCTTTATGACGGGACAGGGGCTAAGGATGGACCGGAGTGGTCCGGGCATCGAAGTGGCCTGCCGGAGGGTCGATCTGGTCAAAACTGACTGGACTGACAAGGTAAGGTGATTGGATTTATCTTGGGATGAGGAGTGGTATCGACGTGGTTGTCGTCATGGCGAAAAGGTAATTCAGCTGAAAAAATTTGGTGACTATTTCGGATCTACTAAGTAAAGTTTTCGGGACAATTCGGAGGCTCACAGTTAGCATGGTCAGCTTCCCATGTGCTGCTGACCCGGCAAAATAAATTAGAGAGCTTGAAATGAACGAGTATTGAAGCTGACGTGTTCAAAATCAGGCAGAGGAAGGTGGTGTCGAGCATAGAACAATGGACATCTGGGTCAGTATGCTGGATGTTTTAGTAACGCTTCAGTACAAATGGCATAATGGCTTAGTCGTTGGTATCAGCAGTTGCAAGGATCCATTTGATAAAAAAAATAGTAGCACACCGGCAACATAGTGCTTTGATTATGTGAATGTTGGCAATCGGAGCTGAGTCATCAGGTGACTTTTTAGGGCTAGTTGAAAGTTTGAGTTTATAAAAAACGGTCTATTCACCGCTGCTTAGCCAGTGAATCAAATAGGAGAACATGCGAATCGGAAATGGACGCTGAAAGAGTTCGAATTTAGAGTAAGAATTCGTGGGGCTCAGTACATCTAATAATTTATCGACTTTAATTGGGATCACATTACCAGAGATAAAATGGTTGGTGGCCTTTGTTGTGACACCGAGGAGAACAAATGATGAAGGTCATCGATATGAGTGTGCGAAGAAAGTGGGGAGACAAAAGATAACACTGGATTCCGAGAATCCTTGGTTGTGAGCACGATAAAAACAGTCATAAACGTATAGATGTAAGTTCATTGAGTCACGATTCAATGATGAGGAGAATGTCCAAGTTGGCCCCAAATTCGAGAGTTTGCATAGGATGTAACGACATTTAAGCGGGCGGACGATAAGCGTCTCTCAGTGGCTGGAGCGCCAGACAGTAGCATAGCAGGTCAGGCAAAATTCAATTGGGAAATTTTAGATTGATTTACGCGGCACAAACGGATTTTGTGGTGGGGAAACGGGCAGTATTGCAAATATCTGCAACTTTGAGGACGAGAATAAAAAATGGGTCAGACCTTGGTTGCTTGGAGGCAGGAAAGATCTGGAGGGAATACGTCCCGCGGTTGTTCGAGGTGGAATTATCAAAGGTATTAACTAACACTAGTATGAAGGCTATGAAGGAGACCGAGTTAGGTGGAACGTGCTTAACGTAATAGAAGTAGCTCTAGAGCGCTCAACTTTCGTAGAAAGTGGGGTAACACCTCCAAGGGTTGTTGATTATGAGAACATGCGGACAGGTGAAAAGGAGGCAGGAGCTGATAGGGGGATGCCTAGTCAAGTATGGGCTGATATATGGAAAAATGCTCTTATTATACAGGGGGAGGTAAAACATGTGTATCCGTACGATTGAAAAAGGGTGACGCAGAAAGAAGTTTGACTGGTAACGCGGGTTTTGTTGCAAATTCCTTAAGACCGGTGGAATTGTGGTAGGGGGGCTGGTTAAGGAAAGCGGCCGACGAAAGTAGAATGGCTTACTCCGAGTTGCATACTGACGGTATTTAAATGGAGATCGATCCTCCAATGGGTATTGGGTGTCTTCGTGAGTTTAGCAGTAGCAGTAAAAGGCTACGGGTCACTTAAGTAAGCTGCGGAGTTTTCGGATGACCCCAGTGTTTTGCAGTTTACCGGGATTTCACCTGTTGGGAGACATAGGTAGCCAAGCCACTGAAAGCGATTTGCCAGGTTGATGGATATAAGATTTTGGTTGGTGGTTTAACAGAAAAAGGATCAGAATGAGTGCAAGGAAAATGGTATGAAATCTTTGATATTAGTGAATTGGGCTGCCCACATTTGGCTTGACAAGCTAGAACAGCTTTTTGGAGAGTGGGCATCAGCTTTTGTTTCACTGAATAAGACTGAGTTAGGTGGTCTTGACCTGGAGAGATTTTGGCAGGGCACCTGTGGATAAGGATCGGGGTATCCCGGATTGACAAAAATCGAAGAAGCTTTTAAACCCTGTGTAAAGGGAGACTCGATTTTAAGTGAGGTGCAGTTTAGACGCGGCCAAAAGGATATAGTCAGTTCAGGGTGTGATGCACGGATCGGTTTGGACTTTACTTTTGCAGGGGAGCTAACGGATTTGCTCATTAAAGTTGTCATTGGGAGGCACCGTAAAATGTGAGAGAGCTTGAAATGCACTACTGCGGCTTCCGCTGTATTCCTAGAGGGATGTAGGCTGTTGGGTGCCACCAGTTTTTGTGATAGGAGTAGTCAGCAGAAGTGCCATGTAGGGTCGTTTGGCCAGTGGCTGCAAACAGGAAGGGCAGATTTTCCTCTTTAGGTAAACAGGTGGCATGAGCGCAACCGAAGTCATGTTCACTGGTGTCTTCGTCTTGTTCATGGGATTCTCAGATTCGAAAGAACTTGGAGATTACGGGCATAAGAGTCACATGGTATTTGTTCATGGCCTACAAAGGGCTTCTTTTTGCAGGTGTCCGGTGGGGGTATGTCGGTTCTCACAAAGTCGGTTTCCTTCAAAATTATTTACCAGTTATCGGTAAACCCTTCCTGTCTCGGTACATCTGTGAGTCGAGGATGTCGGGGACAATCCTGGAGCGGCGATTTCTCGCGCAACCCGATAAAGGTGCTCCAGTGGCACGATATGTTACAGCATCTAGAATGCAAGAATAAGCGAGCACCGGTAAAAGAACGCGTCTCTGCAAAATCGGCTCGGACGTGGACTAGCAGACCAAGAATACCAGGCAAACGGTAAGAATTATAATAAAAGAATGAGGTACAGTAAAAAAATGAGTCAAAACATGAGATATTTCATACCTCACTGGGATGATATCGAGAGAAGTGGAAGCTCTTGAATGGGAAAACACAGACAAGCCACTAAGTGCATCTATTTGCAAAAACCTAATAGAGAACGGACATAGCTAGTGTTATACAGTATGACTGAACTTGAAGTGTGATAAAGCAAAACAACTGGCAATAACCTGGTTATGTTCAGAACTAATTAGAAGTGATAGAATGGTTCCAAATATGTGCTAGGAAAACTGCCCCTAAAAATACCATGGGCGTGCTTGCGATAATTTATTATTTTGCAGGTAGGTTGGATAGACCGGCCAGAAAATATCTTCGGTTCTGGAACAAGTAAACTATGCTTGGTAATAAGAGAAAGGACTACCGTAAAAGACTGGGATTTGCCAAAATATTTTCGATGATGTGGGCTGGTTGCTGTGTCTGGTCAGTCTGCAAGGAGTGAGAATTAAGTTGTATAGGGAAATTTTTGATGTCTTTTATCGTATCGGAAGAAAAAAGATTTCCTTCTAAAAATGACAATCAGGGTGATGAAGCAAAACCTGATTATTAGGCGGTAATGATCAATGAGAAATCGTGTCGTATCTTGATTTATTTGCATAGGACGGACAATCAGGAATTAAAATAATGTGAAGAAGCACTTGCAAAACAGCACTTCTAGAAGTAACAACGAAAAATGCCAAAATGATAACATTTGAATTTGTGCGCTCAAGTGTTATAGCAAGTTTCCGCATCAGTCATCCCTTGCTCGGTTACTGAATTAATTCGATGTCAATTGGTAACATTTGGTCAAGGCCTTTTTCGTGAGAAGAAACAGTTAGCGATAAGGTATTCCGGTGGCTCTCCTCTTTCTTTCGATGGGGTGGCTGCAAAACTTTAGTTGGTGATAACATTCGTTTTCCGGAGACGGTGCCATGCATCTCAATCAATTTTTCGTGCGCTATAATGGAATATCTCTTATTGCTTTAAAAATTCTGGGATAGCGCAATACCCTTTCCTAGGATCAAAATCAGGAGGTAAAACGATCAAGTCAGGAAATAGGCAGCCATAACACTCCAGTTTACCGAAGAAAAAGGCAAAATTGCAAACCACGTGAGTCTTACTACCGGAATAGCTCAGCCTTCACGGCTTGAAGTTTTCGTCGCGGGCGAAAAGCGACTCTTCCGTGTTTGACAACCTGTTTACCTGTTTCATGGTTTCTATGAAGTCTTCAGGGGATTGCATTAGCTTCGGCAACGGCGTACGCAGAGATTTCGGTACTTTTTCGTATCGCAATCCTCACAAACCTATTAACGATGGAAACATTCTTTGGATTCTCCCCAGTGAGACGTTATGCCTTAGAAGCTCCGAAGCCCCGTTTGGGACCAGTTGCCCTATGCGGGGAAAACTGGAGCCAGGTGCAATGGGAGCACGATCCCTTGGGTCCATGGTGATACTATCCCGCGCAGCCGACACAGCCTTTAGTCTCATTGGCACCTGCCAGGTGTACGGTTGAGTGTTTACAGTTCTTTGTGGGCACCATTCCCAAGTTCTTAATTACCTCCTTCTTGTTCAAAGGTTCCGGGTGTTCCTAACCCAAGAAGCACAATTCTATGGGCTCTCATGATGTTAACTGAGCCAACTTTGTCACTTTCATTGACAACCGCAATCCTGTGGCCTACTAATGAATCGTCTTTGGGTCCCGCTGCATCCAATTTGACCCAGAAGCTCCGTATAATTAAATCTATCCCTGAACATAGAACAGTTAAATTCGATGATCCTCGGCAGATCTTACTCAGCGCTGACCCTTCAGGACTCAGCTGGTGACATTCATTAAGGATGATTTGGCACCGGTCATTTTTGCAGAGCAACGGAATTGTGATAGAAAAGCGCATTGGTTAAGCATTAACCTTGACGATATCTTTAATTCTTAGAGTTTTTGAAGCAGCAATCTGTGCTGGGTGCTGCTGAGTGCTCTGGGAAATCTCTGCTTTCCTTGGGCGAGCCTTCTTACTGCCCAGTGAAGAAAGCTCAGCAGGCTCCCAAGGAAAACTGGCTGTTTCTTAGAACGTGTCGTGGAAGATTTTCACATGATTCTCGTCTGTTTGTATAGCTAAAAAGATGTACATAATTTTCTCCATTGCGTTTACCATCACTGGCCGCACGCCTGCAAATATACTGCCGGTGGCTTCGTCCCCCAATCGTCATTGTGGATGAGCACACTAAAGTTTTAGCCCCCC
>LUCM01009647.1:0-44952 GCA_008360955.1 Fasciolopsis buskii | reverse complement strand
ATCCAACATTTATTTATGGTGGTTTGCACTATACGTCCTAGTAACTTCCTTCTGTGAGCTGCTATTGAGACTGATCTCTTCTTAAGCCGCAGCTGGCAGATAAGCCACACCGCTATCCATCTTGATTCTCTCTTTCAGGCCGTATAGTTCTGCTTGGGCGGAAACACTTACCCCATGCTCTGGCGATTTTCCGATCCTGGAAAGACGATGTCTCCCTTACTCCACCATATTTGAATCCATTCTTCCACACCACGAGTACACCGGTGTTACCACAATAGTGCGGGGCGTGGCCATATCCACCGCTTTGGCCGGCGCACATCACGCGAGCAGGTCGGGTGCAGTGGTGTGCGGGTGCAGCTAGTTTGGTGGAGTCCACCTCTTGCGTTCACTCTCAAACCGTTTGTTTCGGGTCGGGTGGCCAGCACTCGGTCAGCGCCGCCCAGTAGCACTGTTGCGGTAAACAGCATTTAGCCCCTAAGTTCAAGTGCGCCATTTTGTATTGGCTTATTCTTGCTCCTTCCCAAAATTCTTCTGCCAAAGCCATACCAAACGGATCCATGAAGGACAGTAATTTCATTGGCATCCGACATAAACAGACATTCACAAAGCATCTTGACATTCGAGAATAGCTGAGGACCGTCAGTTCTCATCAACCTCTATTCTGGTCTGCGGAATTTGACCGGTGCTCCTGGCAACCGTTATCCACACGGTTCCACCAGAGATTGTCTCATTTGATTTCGGTTCTCCTTCTTTTCCACCTTCATCCCTGGACTAAGCTGAAAATAAGGAACTCAAAGTTGCTCAAAATAAACCGCGTAGATTTTTTGACGATGACAATTTCCGTCCCATGTCGCCGCTTTCCTTGCTCAACGGACTGTGCTTTCAGATTCTCGCGTTTTTACTGCTTCATATGATATCCTGCCTGGTTTTGACTCATCTTTATTTCGCTATCACATCCATATTGAACTTCATCCTCACCATATACCTCTTGATTTTCAAGGAACCCGGCCAACTGGCGGCGACAGCCGTTGCCTTCCAGCCAAATTTTGCGACCGCGGTACGCAACTTTGATGCATTCAAACATAGTATTGCTCGAAGTGCAGCACTGGTAACCGGCCACCGAAAAATCTTTGCGAATCGTCATCTAGCTTTGATTTAAAAGTCGGAACCTGGCGCTCAGCAAATCACATTGCCTGTTATGATCTTGTGAGCGAAAACACATCGCGTTGCATATCTGGTTTCTGTTTTCCGTGCATGCACTGTGCCTTCCTTGCACAGTTTTGATCTTGCCTTGCGCATGACTCTCGTATTTTGAGATATATACATATAAATAAGCAAACCTTTCAAACTACTCAAGGTTGCTCTCATCCCTCTTTCATTCAAATTATATTATTCAAATTTCTTGTGCCACATCGTTGTAAAACTTTGATCTTGCCTCGCGCACGCCTCTCGCAAATCGAGAAATATATTATTATTATTGTCACTGTTTGAAGAGCTCCTTTAGGTCGTTCTTTGCGGCCCTTACAATTCTGGAATTCATTAGCCAGTGTAGCCACTCCGTCCATCTCCGCTGGTCACTTACTCATCTGCCAATGCCCAAGCAGTCCTGCTTTCCTTTCCTCTCCCATTACCTTTTCGCGTTTAGTAATTGAGCTTCCAAGCCCTCACCATGCTGACTTTCCACCACGGTTTCAGGCCTCATTCCCGAAGTCTGCTTGCAAGGCCAAATCCGGCCCTAGCAAAATTAAGTTTCAAATAATGTTCAACCAATTTTCCCCCACGGTACCTCCTAGGTTACATGTTAGTGACTCGGAGAGTGCCAGTAATTCCTCTTTATCTAGTCTTCTTGGTACCCACTGCCATTCGTTTGGCGCCTGGGGTCTTTTGTCAAGGTGCTTCAACCTTGGTCGCTTTCGATCAGTGGGGCATGGGTTTTCTTCTCGCCCACTTTCCGGAAAGACTTCGATAGTTTCAAGTCCAGCGGCCTTGGCGCCTTCTGTCCTTTCCATCTTGTGGATTTGTGAATAAGCTTTGTTGAAGCTTTGTCCTCAGCATATCCGGGCAGTTTACCACAGAAATCTACCGTCGTCACCCATTTTGCGTTGTGATTTACCTCTGGGGCTTCGGGGCTTCCCGTTATCCGGCACAGTTCTGTGTTCCTGGTCACCTAGGTCACCGTCCTCTGCATAAAGGGAAGAGCTCTTGTAAGCCCAATTTAGTGCTGACCAACTTGAGCCAACCTTTATCCCACCGATGTATGTTGAACATTGCATTTTTTCTGGTATAGCCCTTTTTGAGTGACGTGGTCTGCGGCTAGCACCAACAGCTGTTCCNAGTGCAGCACTGGTAACCGGCCACCGAAAAATCTTTGCGAATCGTCATCTAGCTTTGATTTAAAAGTCGGAACCTGGCGCTCAGCAAATCACATTGCCTGTTATGATCTTGTGAGCGAAAACACATCGCGTTGCATATCTGGTTTCTGTTTTCCGTGCATGCACTGTGCCTTCCTTGCACAGTTTTGATCTTGCCTTGCGCATGACTCTCGTATTTTGAGATATATACATATAAATAAGCAAACCTTTCAAACTACTCAAGGTTGCTCTCATCCCTCTTTCATTCAAATTATATTATTCAAATTTCTTGTGCCACATCGTTGTAAAACTTTGATCTTGCCTCGCGCACGCCTCTCGCAAATCGAGAAATATATTATTATTATTGTCACTGTTTGAAGAGCTCCTTTAGGTCGTTCTTTGCGGCCCTTACAATTCTGGAATTCATTAGCCAGTGTAGCCACTCCGTCCATCTCCGCTGGTCACTTACTCATCTGCCAATGCCCAAGCAGTCCTGCTTTCCTTTCCTCTCCCATTACCTTTTCGCGTTTAGTAATTGAGCTTCCAAGCCCTCACCATGCTGACTTTCCACCACGGTTTCAGGCCTCATTCCCGAAGTCTGCTTGCAAGGCCAAATCCGGCCCTAGCAAAATTAAGTTTCAAATAATGTTCAACCAATTTTCCCCCACGGTACCTCCTAGGTTACATGTTAGTGACTCGGAGAGTGCCAGTAATTCCTCTTTATCTAGTCTTCTTGGTACCCACTGCCATTCGTTTGGCGCCTGGGGTCTTTTGTCAAGGTGCTTCAACCTTGGTCGCTTTCGATCAGTGGGGCATGGGTTTTCTTCTCGCCCACTTTCCGGAAAGACTTCGATAGTTTCAAGTCCAGCGGCCTTGGCGCCTTCTGTCCTTTCCATCTTGTGGATTTGTGAATAAGCTTTGTTGAAGCTTTGTCCTCAGCATATCCGGGCAGTTTACCACAGAAATCTACCGTCGTCACCCATTTTGCGTTGTGATTTACCTCTGGGGCTTCGGGGCTTCCCGTTATCCGGCACAGTTCTGTGTTCCTGGTCACCTAGGTCACCGTCCTCTGCATAAAGGGAAGAGCTCTTGTAAGCCCAATTTAGTGCTGACCAACTTGAGCCAACCTTTATCCCACCGATGTATGTTGAACATTGCATTTTTTCTGGTATAGCCCTTTTTGAGTGACGTGGTCTGCGGCTAGCACCAACAGCTGTTCTATTCACCTGAGGCACTGCATATCTTTCCGGAAATACCGCGTGCAGCCTATGGGCATCCCACATCCAATTCTGTATGATGCCGCACACTCATTACCTTTCGGTTACACAACTAGTTCACATCGCTTTTTCCGTTACATGCATTGCAAAGCATTACTGACAACCCCTGCTCTATGGTGGTATTTTTGAAAAGAACTGTTCATCAGCCTTCAAACTTTGCGCCTGAGAGGGGCCGCCAGTTTTGAATTCATTTTTTACCATGTTCGTTTCAGTTACTGTACTGCCGACTGCAACATCCAAATGCACTTCTACCCACGTTAGTGACCCCGTTGTTTTCCTCCCGGTTTCCTTCGTCGACTGCCTCCCGTTTGAAGATAACTTGCATCCAAACAATGCTTGATATCGCTGCATAACTAGATAATTCATTTGGGAGATCCGGAAATGGTGTTCAACTTGAGCCCGACTCCGTCCTCATTCTGAATGGTGAGGGTGCCAAATCTTCCTCCAAATCGCGTTGAGTCTCCTTGAGGCACCAGTTTCCTCCTTGGCAGTAGTCCTCCCGTTTGAGCCTCGATGTGTTCTCTTTGCAGCTGCTAGCACCTCATCTGGTAAGTTCACACCTCGGAACTCTACCGACGTTGGCCTGTCAGCGGCTAGCATTTTTGTACTTGGCTTTCAGTACCATGGGTTCATTGTCCTCCTAATGAGTGAATGATTTGATGCCCCAAACAGCTGGAAGTCGAAATACAGGCGAAAGGAAAAGGGGCCCAAAATATCTGCTGGCCTCTCTCAACTTCAGTTGTTAATGCGGTTGGATGCCATCCATAGGAAGATCTGATGATTTCACGTGGGATGTTTTGGTGCAGTGATTACACGTTTTCCCCTAGTGACCTAAACACCATCATGGATGACGTAAAATTGATCTACTATCGCTTGATTCGTGGTGTGCAGCTTGACCAATGAAATTCTCGGCCCACAAAAGCAGCATACTCGCATACAAATGCCACCTTCCTACAGGAATCTTTGAGATTAACCACACTGTCAGAGACCTGGGTTTGTATTGTTCCATCACATTCAAGTTACAAAAGCTGGAAGACTGATCGAATTGGTGCACAGAACTTTTAGAAATCAGGAAAGCAAGTTATTAATATATAAAACGCACGTAAGACCGATCCTGGAATGCTGTTTCATCGTGTGTTCCAACATGCGGCAGATTGACAAACACGAGATTGAGAATGTTCGACAAACATTTACAGAACGACTTCTGGGCTACTCTTCCTCGTTAGACTACATGGAACGTTGCATAAAACTACACCTCGATCCCTTATGGCTGCGTCGGGTTCACACCAACCTCTCCTTTTTCCACAGGGTTATTCGTAAAAATGAGTGCACCTCTGTACCCTAAGTAATCAATAACTTCCCACATGGCTTTCGTCGAGCTGAGTTTTTGGTGTCCCGTCCCATGTCGAGGACAGCGCTTAGGAAAACTTTCTTCATCATCAAATGTTTCTTCTTGTGGAATAAACTACCCCCGTGTATATGGGTGAATTAACCTGCATCCATCACCTTTAAAAACAAAATTAGGAAGGCGATAACCGTACAAAACTTGCTGACCATGCACGATCCTTACACTCCAATAGAAAGAGCCTATGAGTCGGGCCTAGGGTATTGACTGAATATAACGCTCGAAGTCTTACCTCAACCCACTCAACAAGGTCTAGCCATTTTTGATTTCCAATAGTTTCCGCAAGTACAAATCACTATGTATAGGAAGAAAACCCCGTCAATGAAACGAGCCGGTGCAATTTGTCACCTGACTTTCCATCTTGTCTAGTGCGCATGCAGCAAGGTACATAAAAAGACACACTCACATCACATTCTCACTTACTCCCAAACTAATATTTAATGTCCCAATCTAAACCATTTTTCTGCATGCATTTAATAATTAGATCATTTCAAGCAAGAAATTCGGCATAACCTGATACCTCATTCTGCATAACATTCATCACTTTTCGCTCTTTGGTTTACACGCACCATGACCCTCAGCCGGAATATCTCCAGACTGCTATCTCTCCCTTTTTCCGTTCCAGTTACGTGCATTTGCACTCCTATCTCGCCAGGAGTCTACCATCCAGTTTCTGGCTCCATCCTCGCACGTCTCAACACACCGTGAAAGCAAGATGATCCAAGGCTTAGATCAGCTATCCCAGGACGGACAAAGACGATCTGCTCCACGGCCGCGGTGAGGTGGACATTGCTTCTAACCCTCATGAATCACCAACGTTGCAAGTCTGCCAAAGTATCGAGGCCACATAACGTTATCCACAAAGCCCGTGACTCTTTGAGCGGGCAAGTCCTCCCGATTGCACAGATTTACTGATGGAACTGCCCACCCGTGTTCAACATTCCCACTACGTTGACATCCAATTGCCACGAAGGCACCCACAATTGGATCCCTGTTCCAGATGCCGCTACCAGCGTCTACTGCGAAAATCACCCCAATCATTGCCTCGGCAATCGCGGCTATCAGCATGCCAATGAGCTTTATCGGCTAAGCCCGCAAAAGCAAACAAAGAAACAAAGAATGCCGTTTTTGTTCCACAGTGGCTTACCGGCGGTAAATATATATTATTCAAGCATATCACATCAATCCTCACTCCTCAATGCCGACGAAATTTTTATTATTCGTGCCTTTGAACAATGGATAGCCAGTGTTCTTTGTCCTTCCGCATTTTCAAAAGGCTTTTGGCTATTTTCTTGGCTTCAGGATCCATGGTGTCTATAGGCCAATAATACTCTTGCCGCCTGCTGCTTGGACATGTTTTTGCCTTGCACTCAAGATCTCCGGAGACTTCCTTTATGACATTTTCAATATTCACGTCTATTTTATAGACCCGTTAAATCCGAATACTGCAGACACCTCCACGCCCGCCACCACGGTTCAGTTGAACTCCGCGCCTGCAATACGCATCAATGGTGCACATAAACACCTTGCTTTTCTTGATATGCCAGTTTTGATATTTCTTCTCATTTATACTCAAATATTTGTTTGCTTGTTCAATGTGACTTGCAATACTCCTACAACATTTGATCATGCAACCAAGCATGCCCCTCGAACTTTCCGAGAAATATACGAATATTATTTATTATTAATGTTAGACGAAGAGGAGCTGGAAGTATAGAGAAGTGGTGACAAAACAATACGATTATATTTTATCCATTTCCCAGGGGCGTGCCCAGGGCAGTATCGAACGGCGTGGTGGAATCAGGGAAAGCAAAAACCAGACATGAGGCTCGAATGCGCGTTCTCCTGCAACTAACTAAACGACCATCAGAATCTGCAATGCAGTACGCCAGGCAAGAGTTTTCCGGTGGTGAATTAAAGCTAGACAACAGTTTGACAGGATTATAGGAAACGTTTTGGCACTTAGTAAGCTGCGACCTGCGAGCCATTTCATATTTAAATGCATCAAACGTGGACGCCGAAGGCGCAAAATTTAGCAGGGAAACGATGGCGAACGTCAAGGTATGGCTGGACATCTCCAAAATCGAGAGGTTATATGATGGGGAGAGAACCTAAAGTGGGATGAGGACCAGTATGTATATGATAACGGGATGGAGATAAATGAAACCCAGAGTGGACGTCATATAAGATGGATAAGAGAATGATCACTAACAACAATAAGAAGCTAATAAAATTCTGGAGGTGGAGCAGATATAACCAATCAGGGATGCTCCAGACTACTTAAGAGATAAAGTATCATCAAGAATTGTTGGCCGAGAGACAGTGGAGCTCAAGTATGCCCAAGGAAAACCATACAGCTGGGAGCGGACTGGATTGAGAAATGTGGCGGGAAGAAAACAAGTTTGCCCAAGAAGTGTAGTCGGTCCTCAAATGCACTTACCGTGAATGACCTGAGTGTTGCAAATTAGGGTGCCGGAGTTTTGGCGTTGTGTGAAAGTAGAGACCTGGGATGTGGGAGAGGGTTACATGCTATTCCGGTGGCAATATAACGGCGATTAGGCCAGTCTTAAGGATCTATCTGGGAACAGGTACCCAGGGTAGTCAGTAGCATGGTTTGGTTTTACTTTGTGGTAAACGGGTCGGTACTTGAGCTCCAGATTTGGCTGAAAGCTTCCTAAAAGGAGAAATGACCAGTGCATAGAAAGGAGAGGAGTCCAGGAGGGACAGACAGACAGGGTGAAATTCGTTCCAGTCGATATTACGACGAATAGGGAAAACTGAAATGGTGGTTACAGTCAGTCCGTTAAAAGCATTTCAGGTGTAAGGCTCGGGGGGAGGGGCCTTTGGCTAAAGCAATGTACTAGAAACTTTTCATCTGCTGACAAGGTGCATGGCTTATTCAGTCCTAGGCTGCGTGATTCTTACATGTAAGCTTTTTGTACTCACTTTCTGACATCTTCGCAGAGATCGATTGTTTTGGTTTGATAGGACAAGGGTTAAAGAATGAACATGATTTTCTTCCGATTTTGGGAGCTCGTCTGACTTATGGGCCGGCTGTACAGATGGCGGAGATCAGTTATAAGTGATAATGTGCGGGCTACCACCAATGCTACCGCCTGGGATTTACAGCAAGTGTACCACGGAAATGAATCATGGACGGCAGATTGAGCCGGATGTTAGGACAGGAGCCGCCACCGGAAGTCCTAACGAGGTGGTCAGGGAGAAGCATGCAAATGCTAGGATCAGTAATTAGAGTTTAAACAAGATGATAGCAAGTTGTGCCATATAGTCTTTTCAATAAGTTTTCGTGATTAATTAAGAAAGAAAGCAAATACGGTGGCAGTCGTTTTCAACGTCAGCACACCAGCCAGGTATGTGTTTGGAGTGCAGGTTGAAAAGTAGAAGTGGGGGGAGGGGGCAAGGTATAAGCAAATATTCCTACACTCTACTCCCCCAGATGTTCCCATAACGCAGCCAGATGCTTATCTAACGGAAACGAGCAGCGTGGGGTTTTCCCTTTCGCAGGCTCGGGACTGTGCCGATGACATATATATCCGTTTCTGAAGGTGACCTGTTCCTTTTAACCCGAGTCTGCGATTGTCTTTGGGTTCAAAGTGATGTCAACAGAAGCAGTTTTTAAAAATAGGTGTGGCTGGGCCCACATGGGCGATTTTCATGGTTCATCCGCTCGACATTAATGATCCGCATGTTACATGTTTTTACAGCCTTTTGGATGATCTGTTTTCCATACGTTCGGAGTTGCTGAGGTAAACGTACAGCAGTCATTTGGGATTTCGCGTGTACGGACTAAAAAAGCCGAACTGGGGGGAAGCAAACACGTAGAATGATGACTTATGTCGAAGTGCACGGACCTGAATGTATGATTTCATCATCTTCGATGCCGCATCTTCCTATTATTACCGAGTGCCCTGTGAATACAGCTAATGTGGACTGGTTTGTTGCGTGAGCGATTCAAGTTGACTGTGCCATAAGGGCAGTTGTTTTATGAAAATAGGCTGACTACTACCGAGAAAAAGCGTTTACCAGGTTCCAGTAAACAGGCCAGGGGTGTCAAATGAGGTAGGAAGGAAGACCAAACAAAATCTCGAATATGTCTTTGGATGTAATGTCTGCGATGAGAAAAACGGTTTCCGAGTATACCCGACAAGGAGGCAGAATCGTTTATGTTGTCATAGTAAGCAAACGACAGAAGAATCTATGAGAAAGAGATCCTTGGGCAAGAATACCGATATAAAGGGAATGTTTTCGCGGTAGTACCCGCCATACTATCCAGCACCCTCCCGTTACCACAATTTACTAAATTAGTTTGTGTTGTCCATTGACATCTACGTTTTGTAACACCTACTGTAGTAATTAGTAAAAGTTTAGACCCACTTCTTACGCCAGAGTGTGTGAGAGATATAGGGAGTGCATATGAACAAAGTTCGTTGCGGACTTCGTTTTTGAAGGCGATTATGGACGATGATAGAGGACGCAACTTTGGGGGCAACTAATTCCACAAGGAAGAAACTTTAAAAATAGAAAAGTTTGCCCTGATGACTGCTCTTGCTATATCAGTTGTGATGACGAGTTTGGTTTTTTGAAGGGAGTGGGAAGGTTGAGTGCGAAAGGAGGGGTGAGTTAGAAATGTTACCGGTGAAAAGACGTTTGAAGAATATAAAGTTTGGCTTTTGCACGTTGAAGCCACAGAATTTCAGGATTCAAAACTGTACATCGTTTCTTACAAATTAGGTTTAATGAAATGCCCACTAGCCGCTTCGCAAATGTACGCTGAACTTTTTCGATCACAAGTCTTTTGCATTGTTTTATGCTAGAGCAGATTAAGGAACAACAATCTAGAGTTTTTCTGACGTGTTTTGAACAGGCGCAGTTTGCTCTGGTTCAGCCTAATGGTCTTATGTAGCGATCAACCTATTTTATTGGCTGTCGCATCTTGAGTAACTGCTTGTTCCGAGGAGTCGAAGCTGCAGGAGTGGTTTAGACACAAGTCGCGAACCTTTTTGCTGTTGAGGAATGTTTTGACTTCTCATTGTAAGCCTCCCTCTGAATGAGGTGCACGGGACGAGGCCTTTTTCAGTCGAGAACGTGATTATCCATTCGTGGATATTATTTCTTAGTCTACTTCGGTGACAGTAGAGCTTAGAGCCTCAGACTGGAAGGTGTAAATGATTTTGATGTCATCGCCGAATAGGAAAGGAACGCTGTTAGATTACTCCACTAGTTACCAATCTGAGGCGGGAGATAAAACCATTCAATTGCAATACTTGGTTTCTGGATGAAGGATATGAGGGGAACCATCAAATTATAGTGCCAGAAATCCAGTCGGATCTGATCTTATTTGTCAGTCTACGGTGAGATAATCTATGAAGAACTTTTGCCACATTCAAATGGACTACCATCACCGGCTTGCTGGCATTAACAGCCGTTGCGATTTTGTCTAGGCAGCGCAGGTTTCTTTTGGGGAAAAACATCTTCACCAGTATTGAAGAGTTTGTGGTCTAGGAAATGTGCCGAAAGCTGCTTTCTAATTAGGCACTCTATTATTCTAGTGATAATGAGGGTATGGTTGATCAACTTATAATTGGCTGGGTCAAGTGATGTGCTTTCCTCGTGTATGGGTATTGCTATAGGCTTTATCCACTGAAAGGAAATGTATTGCATTGCACAGAGAGGTTGAATGTGTTTGCCAACCAGTAAGAAGACAGTTGGAGGTAAATAGTCTAATCCAGGGGGACAGCTAACCTTTCATTTTCCAACAGCGGAGCTATCTCTTTCGGAAGAAGAAAACTGTTCAAAATGTTTCCGAGGTCAGGCACGGTGGATAGGAAGTCAGAAGGTTACTGTCACTTGCTAGAGATAAGACAAAGAATCTGCCAAATCCTCATTGATTTCTTGAGGTTTTTCAAAATGTGTTAAAGGGGGTTAGATGGCAGTTAGCACTTTTGATGCATTTAAACATGGATTGACTTGCAATGCACGACGGATAAACAGCCCCAGGAATTCTTGGCGAAGGACTATCTAGATTCGATTTAAAAACGCAAAAACTAGTGTTTAGTCTATTACATTGCAAGTTCCGATAATGAGCGCACAGACACATTGCATCTTTCTTTCTGGTTTTTTCTATTCGCTCTCTCCACTGTGCCATCCTTGTACAAATATGATCTCGCTCTGTGCATGCCTCTCGGATGTTGAGAAATGTACACTATCTATCTATCTATCTATCTATCTATCTATCTGTCTGTCTATCTATCTATCTACTTGTCCATCTACAAGGAGCGGCGATTGCAACTGCAGAGCAGAAGTTGCGGGAAATCCCAGTTTTCCCTAAAGCAGGGCCTAAAGATTGAAGACGGGATGCCACGTTGGAAAGGCGGTAGGAATGTACAGCTGACGGGCAGGTGAGTACATTCAAAGAAACGACTTCCAATGGAGGTGCGGGCAGGCATTAATCCAATCGTAAAAATTAGGTCGAAAATATTTCTGTTTCTGGCTGGGTCGGCTACGTGCTGTATGCAGCATCCTTGCTGAATGTTAGCAATAAAAGGGAGCAGGCAGCTGGGATTAGTAAAGGTTGAATAGCAAACATCTTGAGCAAGGAAGCCTACCACTGCGAGACTGCGACCTAGTAAAGTGGGAGCGTAGTTAATTGCCCCAGTTATGAGTAAAAATTCGTTCCAACAAGTGCCTAGTGGATGATGAACGTACCCCATTAGGAGGTTTCCGCCAGCACTATCAGCCCTAAGCCATATGGAATCTTGAAAGCAATTTAACGGAGGACCTCCGTGAGGTAAGGAGTGCACTGAACTGCGGACATACACCAGACAGCCGCCGTTACGATAAAACGAGTGACCTTTTCTGAATCACTGCTATCTGTGGATGACTACTTCATCGTCCAGAGTGTCATCATTCAACCAAGTCTCAGTGATTAGTAGAACGTCGCAATTTGAGGTGAGTGCCAACAGAGGAGTAGATTGTATTTCCCCAATACAGAATGGTCTCTTGGTAAAAGCAGCGACAGCTGTAGATCATTTAAACTTTCAACCAATATTTCGACTGGTTCTGTACGCCATTTTTGACCTCCCCTGTTCAGTAGGGTGTCACATTTTTTGGATGAGAGAGCGGCTGACCAGAGCAGGATGATGTTACATCGATAAACAGTGGACCAGGGCAATGTAACCCATCATCATTACAGTCAGTTTAGGAGTAGGTTATCATCATGGGTGACAATGGCTTTAATATCGTTCCTGACTGGCTGTCATGGGTAAAGAAGTAAAATGCCGCGGTGCTGAAACTTAAACAGATTGGTTGTTGCAGTGATTGCAATAGAAGGATTTTATGATGACGCCTATAAGATGAACCTGTTGGTGTTGTGGAGATAGTTCCCAAGAGGAAACTCGTCGATATGGGAAGACTGCTGTTACTGGGGCTGAAGCAGCCTGTGGGAGGTTTGTCAGGCGTGGGAGAAAGTGACAGTATGCCGACATAAGGTTTGTACGAACGATGAAAGTCGGGGAATGGTTGGTTGTCTATAGGTAGCTGAAGGCTCATGATGGATAGGGGCATGACAGGTGCAGGCGCTGTGTGAGAGCACCCGTTAGAAGGAATTATCGTCTCGGTTACACCTCCTCATCAACGGCTAGTGAATGGAAATGCCTGGTTCGCGCCGGTATTGAACGTGTTTCTATAGCTTTGGTCAATATTTATTGGGGGCAGTGAAAGGAATTAATGGAGCCGCGGCTGGAGAGCCATTTTCGTACCCTAATGGAGAAAATATATGGCGGTAGGCTTATAAAGATGGGACTTGAGGTCTGCAGGGGTTGAATATGAGTTGGTAGTTAGTGCCATGTCAGCGATTCAGCATCAGTTGGGGGGTGCAAGGAAGGACATAACGGGTAACAAGTCATTTGGTTGATGGGCCTCAGCCTTCTTCGGACTAGGATTGGGTGTACGAGAGTGGGTGAGTCACAGGTGGGCGACAGAGTACTGGAGTAACATTGAGAGTCCTCATATGAGAGTTTTCGCGGATGCTTCAAGTCGGCTTAACGGAGAGTGATTTCGAGGTGGTTTGCGTAAGTGGATAGGTTCTGGTATAGTACAGAAGAAAATCCGACTTCGGTATTCCTGATAGGATTGGAAGTCACGGGTTTTAAGACGATTGGACTTTTCGCTTTTAGGGTTTTTGGGATTTTGCCTCCAGATTCTGAGGCTATAGAAGGTGACTGAACGAGAACGTTGCCAGGGCGGCTTTTTTGCGTTGTTGGCTAGCATATTGAGTTTAAAGGTAACGGAATAATGTTACTTGGGGTAACAACAAGTGGGGTCTTTTACCCTGTGGTTCGGTAAAAGGGGATGAAATGGTCAGATCTAGGTTCACCGTCTATGACTGTGCTGCAGGGTTCCAGGCAGGGATGCATTTGAACCTCTAATTGTATTCGAGTTTGCGGAGTTGGGAGAGATTTGGGGGCTGTAGACACATGAGTGTCACAGGATTTATTTTCAATCCGCGAACAACCTCCCTCCATGGGGAAGTTCTGTCGGTGAATATTTTAATTTCCGTAAATGCGGTGTTTCCGGCAAGAATATGCAATTATTACCAAATTGTTTAGTCAAAGATTCACCTGGAAATTGGAAAAATAAGAAGCAACCTTAGCGTTGCAACGTTTTTCTAGTCTAGCGCAAGTGCACTTGTGATGAGCCGTGCCACAGGCGTTAAGAATTCATGAGTTCACCATCTGTAGAGGCGGGCGATTGTGGACCTTAAACGTGACCGTTTTTATCTGCTACTTTACGTTTTCGGACTTCCGTTCTGACTGAATCAGAAGGCGACATGATGATGTTAATCCACCACATCGATGAGACTGATTTGCCTTTGACAGGTCAAAATTTGTTAAGAACCGTATATAAAAATGCTGGTAGCTGTGACTAATTCAGTAACTTTGGGAAACATATTTTGCACGATAACCAGAAAACTAAGATGAACATACGGAGAACCTCAGAAGCAATTGCTTTGAGTGTTTCCCCATTCATGGACATCACCATATCTCCAAAAACTCAGTAACTTTAGATGCTGCGGGAAATTCGCTCATCAGGCACTGGAAGATGTTCAGGGAGATAATAGAGCGAATGTGAAATGGTAACCCTAATCCAAATATTGCTGTACGTAACATGGGAAAATGGGTTTCTAACTCAAGCTCAGTGAGGCCAATGGGCAAGGTTAAAGCATATGTCCTAGAGGGTATGAAGAAAGTTCTGTAAATCCAAAAGTAGAAGCGAAAAATACGGTAAGGTGAGAACGAACAAGGATGCCGGTCAATGGTTCCAAAGGAACGGATCCCAGAAGTAATGTGGTCATGAGTAAGCAATCAAATGCTAAATTGTTGTAGAGATAGGATGATAGCCGACTTAGCTCAGGGAGTAGGTGCATTCAGCAGAACGAGCTGACACGAGAAGCACGACCACCGTTCAACGAAGCCATGTTGACTCCACTGAGAAATTCTAACAATAATAATGTGTATTTCTCGATTTGCGAGAGGCGTGCGCGAGGCAAGATCAAAGTTTTACAACGATGTGGCACAAGAAATTTGAATAATATAATTTGAATGAAAGAGGGATGAGAGCAACCTTGAGTAGTTTGAAAGGTTTGCTTATTTATATGTATATATCTCAAAATACGAGAGTCATGCGCAAGGCAAGATCAAAACTGTGCAAGGAAGGCACAGTGCATGCACGGAAAACAGAAACCAGATATGCAACGCGATGTGTTTTCGCTCACAAGATCATAACAGGCAATGTGATTTGCTGAGCGCCAGGTTCCGACTTTTAAATCAAAGCTAGATAACGATTCGCAAAGATTTTTCTGTGGCCGGTTACCAGTGCTGCACTTCGAGCAATACTATGTTTGAATGCATCAAAGTTGCGTATAGAACGAAAAATTTAGTTACACAGTTAGGATTCCACTACTTTCCTACAATCTGTAGGCTACGGAAGTGTGAACGAAGATCCGAGGGCTTCCTGGGTTGTGCTGAGAACATTTCTGTTTTTGCGGCGGAATGAATACCGAGGTTTACCATTAAAATGGCGTTGTGATGTATTCTATCATCAAAGCGAGTAGGCTTACTGATGGAGGGCTATGCCTTGGATACTACACTGGTAACTGCTTGGGATATCGTCCGGTCAGCTGCCAGTGGAAACCTTTGATAGGGCTATAACTTTGCTCAGGAAAGTCCTCGTGAAGTCAATGAACGAAAGAGAGAAGGGTGGATGCTAATGTGGAATTTCCCGTGCATCATCCTTATAAAAATTTGATCTTGCCATGCGCATGCCTCTCGCAAACCGAGAAATATACAGTATTATAATTATTATTTAGACGGAGTAGAAAAACTGGCTGTTTAGTATTTCTGTTATGTTCTTTGGGCTATCGACCTTGTACAAACAGATAAAAATTGGTTTCGGCTACCTGTCAAATAAATGAGAGGATCTCCCAGGGCAGTATGGAAATATAACAGTAGTATAAGCAACGATAATAACAATGGTGTGTATTTCTCCACTTGCTAGAACCATGCGCAAAGCAAGATCAAGTCTGTAAAAGGGCGATGCAGGGGTAATTTGAATAACAGAAATCAAAGGGATATGCGGATGAGTGCAACCTTGGATTATCCGGGAAACATATTGGAAAGTAGAATCGGATGCCGCAGAGAAATGCTAAAAGCACAAATATGACAGTCAGAAAACAGAACTAGAAAATTCGTTTCACAAGGCTACACAGAGTTTCCTGGGTCTGTTTGCGAGAAGCAAACTACGAGCCATTTCGTGTTTAAGTGCACCAAATGTGCGCACTGCTGGTGCAAAACAAGACCAGGGATCAATGGCGGATGTCGATATGTGACCGGAGTCGCCAGACGACAACAGCGTTGCGCAATGGACGGAAAGGTTTAGCTGCGGAGATGAAGAGCAGAGAGAATATAATAACTGGATGAAAGTAGAGAAAGCCGAGCGGAAAGCCATGCAAAAGGGGAGGATTTTTGAATTTGACAACAGTAAAGGGCCGAATAAATGCTGCAGTATGTAAAAAAGTACTGTCAAGATAATCTCAGACTATCGTGCGAACATTTTATGAAGCATTTTAGGAAGAAGATGTGGAACTCTTAAGGTTGCTGGTTGCATTTATATAAGGCTGGCAGCAAGCTGGTCTGGGAGGTACGTTAGAGGAGAGAAGTTTTTGTGTGAAAGCTATTCTTAAATACCGTAGATTAAATGCCCTTTATGCTATCATTTTTGCTGTTGCATCTTTGATCTTGGCCAGCAGTAAGGGTGTAGAAATCAAGGAGACGCACGAGCCTTTCCGGCGGCACCAGTAATCCTGATTTTGCCAAATCGTTGAGATCCATCTCAGCTGAGGTATCTGAGGCAATCAGTGGATTAATATCGGTTGAACAGACCAGTACTCGAGCGAAAGACCTAGCTAACAGCGTCCTAGCAGGAATGAGATGGCAAATTTGGAGTTGCCCTTATAGAGGACGAACCGGTAACAGCACGCCTAGCCCGAGTGAGGGAACTAAAACACAATGGATAAAAGTGGTCTGGCTTGGGTGCTAGCTTGGGGTTATGGTGAATATTGAACCTTATTAGGCGGACCTAGAACGTAGTGCTTCTACTGCGCAAAATTTGGTAACTAAACCTGAAATATAGCATTATTTTTAAGGGTAGCTGCAGGTTTCGGGTTACCATGAGAGGCGAATTCAGTGCCGCCAAGCGAGTAAAGAGGATAAGACGACATGAGACAAGAGCAGTACACACGCTGAAGGTTTTCAAATTCCGGGAATCTGATGAGAGCAGTGATCCATCAAATAGTATGCTGACATTTCGGTCAGCCAGCGCTGGGAATGGCTCAATGGTTAGCCACCCACGCCAATAGGGTAAATGCACTGCAGGGGTAGAGAGGTTAAAGAATGCATTATCGTGGACTTGTGCGAAAGTTGGGTAACAAGAGGCGAAGCTTAATTCCAAGTATCCCAGATGGTAAATGCACTGAATACTCTGCCATGAACTTGAATTCCAACCCATATTCGTATGCCTCGTCTAGTCCGATGTTACTTTGTGCCAGGCTAGTCAAAAGAGAGACATCTAGCAGCTATACCAGCTAGGCGTTGAACTGGGCTTAATTTGGACACGATCGCAGGGAACCAAGTAGTTTGTTCCACAGTTTAGAGTGCAACTTAGAAGAATTTTGTTCTGACCGATAGTAGAGTCAAAGGTATTTTTAACGAGTGGGATCTAGTGCGTTGTGGATATGGGGGACTACCGGCGTCACGTATGAGGTTTGTAGCAGAATGAAAGTTATGGTGACAAAAATTGAACAGAAATGCAAAATTTACTCTGAATAACGGACTTATAATGTTTCAAGTCAAAGCAGATCATATCTGGCCCTGCAGATCAGACCAGATGAAGGACCCTGGGGGGTTTCTAGTGAACGCACGCTGCACATTTTCGATTGCGATTCACAAATGCGCGAAGATAATCGGGCATTATTCTAGTTGGGGACTGGGGTGTTACTTGGAGGGGGTCATCCTCCAATCTTGAGTGCGAAATACTCTTAAAATCATTTTATCGGTTCTTTTCGCTATGGCGGTGTGGCCGTGGACTTTCTTATGAAAGTTGAATTAATAGGTGTGCATTAGTTCCAATTCATTGACCGCGTGTGACACAGAAAGTGGCATGTCATTTATGGAGAGGGAGCTCAAGAGAGCGTCGCATCTATATTCTACTGGAGAATTCTTGTCAGCAGAGGATTTCGTAAGCCGCCTAGACCGAAAGTTAGCAAGAGACTTTAGGCCTCCGCTGATAAGTGCATGCGTGGAGTTAAATGAAGAAGCAGACTATTTTATTGTTATCGGCAAACAGGAATGGTGTGCCATGACGAACAACTTTAAAGATATCAGTAACGTATAGCAGGAAAAGGGGAGGACCTGAGACACTCCTCTGAATGACCTCACTGGTAAAAGCACAGGGCTGGGAAAAACAGCTGTTAAT
Organism: Fasciolopsis buskii; assembly: GCA_008360955.1. Taxonomy (NCBI): domain Eukaryota; kingdom Metazoa; phylum Platyhelminthes; class Trematoda; order Plagiorchiida; family Fasciolidae; genus Fasciolopsis; species Fasciolopsis buskii. The sequence goes on along the minus strand of LUCM01009647.1, from coordinate 26,869 downwards.
AGTGACTACCTGGAAGCGATCGAAAAGGTAGGATGCTAGCCAAGATAGGAGGAAATTTCTTATTCCATAAGTCCTAGTTTTGGCCAGAAACCGGGAGTGGGAAACGCGGTCAAACGCTTTTGACATGTTTAGAAAAATTATGCGCATCGACCAGTGGGAATCAGCACTTTGGGTAACTAAGTTTAACAAGTCAAACAGACAAGTAAGGCAGGATCGGCCCCTGAGGAAGCCCTGTTGGGAGGGGCTGATAAAGTTGTGAGTAGTAAGGAAGTTGACCAACTGTTCTTTAACAACCTTTTGCCATAAGTCTGGATAGAACTGGTTTGGTGTGTGCGACAGTTTTCAGGGTCGTGCACAAAAACCTTTTTGGGGCACGGATTGCTAATTGAAGTCTTCCACCGCAAAGTAAGAGTGGCGCAAGACAAGGAGCGTGGGAAGAGATTTAGAAGGAGCAGAGGAAGCTGTGGACCAGCGGTGCGAAATAGGACTGGTGGGATGCCATCATGGCCAGGCCTGTGGGATGGCCTGGCATATTTCATCACACTGATGATGCCAGCAACGTCGAAGGAGATAGAGGATAATCTGACTGAAGTTAACATGAGGGGGATTTCAGCGTGTGTTCGATTGTCATTAATAAGAGTAGAAGAGGAATATGCATTGAATGCCTTTGCGAAGTCTACAGGGGACTCGATGCGTAAGCTATCAGATATGATGAAGTTCGGAATAGTTGAGGATTTGGGCTGCGAGCGAGCTTTCAAAATGGGGGAAGTCTTCCAAGCTGGGTTATGGGACCAAAGGGCTAGCATTTCCTGCCTTTTTAACCTTAGTTCGGACTCCATAAGAAATTCTTATTGCAGGCGATTGGCTTGCATTAGCATCGAGAACTCTCCTGTTTTATCAAAGATTTTCCGAGCTTTCAAAACTCCATCTGCAGCTGAAAACCCTTACAAAGCTTTTGGGTTTATGTTGAGCTGTAAGAGTGGATGAACAATTAATGGCAAAAGAAGGCTTTGCGTGGAGGTTGGCTGCCGCATTCTTCGGCCCAGGCTATAAAAGTAGTTGGGCCAACAAGGGTTTGCAGAGAATCTGGTGTTTCGTCCCAACGAGTCAACATATTAGACAGGGCAGTATGTTCGGAACACATTGGTGAAGAAGGTTTGCCATGAAAATGAAATTTCTACGTGACCATCTTGCGGTCACTCCCGCGAAAGGGTTTTGGTATGAAATAATAACACCAGGAGTGCTATGCGTGAAACCAAGGTTTTAGACATTATGAAACCCCGGCTGCGTGGTTACATGCTGAGTCCATCCTTCAGCGTTTGTTTCAAAAACGAAGTCGAGTAGTGTAGGTTGAGCGAATATAGATGACCAAAAATTTTGGGGGCAATGAAATCGCCTGAAATGTTTTTACGGCTGGAGGGGAGACCAGAAATCTTAAGGAAGGATTGGGTGAGATGAGAGATATCAGAATTATTCGGGTTAGATGGTTGGTATAGACATCTTGTGTGGATTGAGAGCTCAGGCAGTTCCATGTGAAGCAAGAGCGCATCAAGTGCAGAATCAAGTCGTGAATAATGGAGACATAAAGCTGTTTTTGGCCGATTTACCTGGGCTAGGCAACCGCCTCCTTTACAAGTTGATCCATTGGTTTGGTAATGACCGTAACCCGCTAGCGAAAAAGACGAATTGAAGTTGTGGTCTGATAATGAAGTCACTGTTATTGGGATAACATTGTAGGAGTTTTTGGCCGCCAACAATCTTAACTCTCTTATTTTATGAGTTGGTGGTTGGCAGTTAAATATTAATAGGGAAAATTCACCGGAACATTTAACTCCAAGTCGTTTCCAGGTGGGTTAGTAAGGGGTCAAATAATGGACGGATGTATTAGGGACTCGGATATTGCATAGCTATAAGGAGGGCGTAAATCTAGCAAAGGATGCTGACTGGCGAGGGACTGTTTATGTTAAGGGATTTGTGAAGCGGGTTTTCAGATGTTGGTGTGGGGATATGGAACCAGCCGGGATGGGAGAGTTTTAGGTGGCCCACTGTTGATAGTGCCCGAGCGTAACTGGCAATCTAGGAAGAGGGTGGGTAACGGGCTTTGAAAGATGCCCGGGGAAAATCCGGTTATCAGGTACGCGCATGAATTTTTGGGGTAGACGTTACTTTTAGAACTCGAAGGAGTGAGGAAAGCGATGTCTGGCAGGTGGGGAAACTGAGGTAAGTGCTGAACAAGAGTGGGCTGAGAAAGGAATCTCATGACAGTTTGTGGATCACAAGTCAAAGTACAGTTATCTAGAGATTTACAGGTAGCCTGAGGAGAGCCAGAGCTAAATTGTGCTAAGTTATGAGGATAATGGTGTTTCGGGTGAAGATTGGGTGGTACAGGTTTAGGAAAAGTCCATTGGAGTGGCGGGGATGCAGCCACATAAGGTGGACTAGTAAGTGGGCCAATGTAAGGAGGATAAGCGAGGGGCTTTAAATATGGAGGGGCACTGGTATTTTACTGAAGGGTAGAAACTGCGTTACGGAAAGAGGGTAGGAGCACGAGTACAGTGGCTCAATCACCTCGCGAATGTAAGAAGGGGTTAGTTAGTCGCCGTGCGCTTGTGGGCCTTCCGACTTGGCAAAGCTCACGCCGGGATGGCTTACTCGAGTTGAGTGTGCCTAGAATGCCGAGCACTCGAGGTTTACCAGCAGGTTGGCCTACTGGTTCAGCAGGGTAGCTAATGATGTGCGGGGCTGTGTGGATAATTGGATGGGTGAATGACATGCGTTTCCTCAGAGATTCAGCTGATCTGGGTTGTGGTGTTCTGCTGTTTGACAGAAGGACGAGGAAGCGCTCAAAGGTATATCTGGGTTAGGATACGTGCCAGGCGGCCGAGGTTAGTGGAATGATAAGGCATCGGTACGACTGCAGTCTCCTACGTGGTCGCACATTTAGCGCTGGTTGTGACATCACAGTTAGCAGATCAAATAAGCAGGTTTGCGGGGTGATTACCGGATAAAAGAATCTCCCTATTGCAGCGAGATTTTTGGCATCAGATTCATTGGATAGGTCAATCAGGGTGGCTGATAAAAACGGTTCCAACGCCTTCTTTCATCCGTTGGACTTCGATTTCCAGGTTATCTAGTCTTTTTGAGGCATCCAGAGCTTTGACGCTGGAATTGTTGAATATGTCGATAAGCGGGACTGAGAATAGTTTAGTGGTAATTGGAGTTACAACAGTGTTATGGGCACAGCATTGAAGCACTGACGTCGCTTTGGTTCCGCTGATGAAAGCATAGTAGGGGTTATCGAAAGTCAAGAACTTCCGGAAGAGCCATGTAATACTATAAAAGTTTGTTAACCTCCAAAGAGATAAAGAAATGATGTTAAGAATTGCGGAAGCACGCAGATGAAAATTAGGCAGGCCAATTATCAAATTTTGCCTTAAGAGCAAACGGCAGCAAAAAGACACTTAAATTAGGCCCATGCTGGAGTTGAATACGTGACGGTTCAGGTCTGAGGTAATTATTGGTGGAGTGGTCAGCAAGAGCTGAGGCCGAAGGTTCATGTCCAGAAAAATTCAGGGAAGGTTTTCAACAAAACAAACGGTGCTAGGTCTGCCAAAAATTGTACAATAACCACCTAAATTTTGAAAAACGACAGCAATGACAAATCACAGAAAGATATAACACTATCGTGCAAATTTGCGCCAGAGAATGCGTTCCCTTGGTTTCCGATGTAATGTTCCTTTGTGGCGATGGAAACGTTGTTTAGCCGATTTTATGCAGTACCCAGAGGAAATAACGCTGTTAAACTTTTTCCAGGGAGATCAAATGCATAGGTTTGGCTGGAGTGTGATGGGTTGTGGCGAGAGTGCAATGACATGTTACAGGATAACCATAGACTGAATGGACAGCTAATTAGGTGTACGCAGCGGGGGAGTTTATCCTAGTTTGGGGGGCGCGGCAAGGGTAAGGCTGATGCCCAGTTTGAGCAAGAAGAACAACCGATAGTCCCATTTCCATAGGCAGGGATTGTGGATGCATGATAGAGCTGCAGAATAGTGTTTTATGATCAGTGTCAAGGAGCGCATCTAGAAGAGAGGCAGGAATTCTTCCGACCAACTCTGCGCTGCCCTCTTTTTGCGTGCTGTGCGTGCACAGAAAACTTCCAAGGTTACCTAAGATTTCTTGACAGACAGTATGTCTGCGCCAAAACTCCCTATTTTATTATCAAGCATGGTTTATTTTCCATAACATAAGCTATTGCCCAGTAAGTCTATCTTAAAACAGTTACATTACCTTGAGGACGCATATTCAGGGTTTTCATAGGAACCATTCACGGGTACTATTCCCGGGCATCCCCGTCAACTTAGGTTATGCCTGCACTCCACTCAAACTGACCACAAGTTCCGCTCATGAAATAACTCTCAGGCCCCTCCCTGATCTCTGGAAGATTTACTTTGAGAAAAAGTGATGTTTAACCCTGCGTAGTTCATACAAGAAAACGGACCGCGAAGCCCTCGAAAACAGGCAGAAATAGAAACAGCAAACTACAATAAAACCAGTCCTTGCTCCGTGGCTCTCGCAGACCACTGCGAGGCGGCGCACAATAAATCCACTGCGTTTAGCAGTGACTTTCGGACTGTACAGGAAGACCTAGTTACAAAAAGATACTGTCTCGCCTGTCCTTGATTATTGCTGCCAAGGAGCTCCAAGCTATCCCAGTTATGAAACCTCATCGACTACCTGTCAGGATTTGGAGCCCGACACCAATTAATTATGGAAACGTTTGACAGCAAGTAAAGTACCGTCATATCCCCTCCCGCTTCTTTAGTCCTGAGTCCCCCAGGGATTTCAAAATCACTGCGGCCTTCCGCCTCGAGGGCCCAGTCGACACTGGCCAGCCTCGATCTGATCGATTCCGCCTCCCCCAAGCAGCCACTAAGCGGCCTACAACAACTATTGGTACATTACACCACCCCAAGCTCTGCAGCCGGCGATGCACCCCGTCACTCCAAAGTCACTTCTGGTAATCGTATCTACTGCCCAAGTAGGCAGCTCCAGATTTTTTCTCAGACAGGCCCAAAATCGGTCAACATAGCGAGGCAGAGCTGTGCAGAGCCGTGCAATAGAGGTGAATTCCAGTTCATCAAACACACTGGTCTTGGGACCCGCCGCACCTGCTCATATTGCTCAATTATCACGTACATTCCAAAAATGTCAGCTGAAAAAAACCTAAATGATTTTTCCATTAAAGTCTACTTCGGATTGCATCCTATTTTTCTCAGGACCACCAACAGAAACCCCGAAAGACTGGGTAGCCTGATTTGATTCCGTCTTCCGGGAGTGGTCCATAATTCCTTTTTTCGAAACAGGAAATGGTCGGGGCCAGTAGGTATGGTAGATGTAAACGATCACTTTGGAGGGGAAACATACCACGTAGAGCTCTATGTTCATGGCGATAGTTTGAGGTTTGAATTGGCCGAAAGGGACAGATATCGATGAGGCGTGAGAAAGAAAGAATCCAAGATGCTGGCCTTATTTCGTCTGAAGGGTATCGCTTGGGTCCGTCAGAAACAAGGTGATTTCTACGAGCCACATTCATTTGCATGGAGAGAAGATTTAAGGACAAGTAAGGGCGAGGATGCTAGTGGATGTTTTTATTTTCGAAGACGATAGTAGGTTATGGCGACGATGTTGGAATTAGTAAGGTAAGTGGGTGGGGGAGATATGAAGTCAGACTATTGAGCGATGGGTACCGTTTTGCAGACAGAGGAACGGCGGGATGCATTCGACGTGGTACTGCACGCAACTAAGTAGTAAGCGCTGGTATCGGAGCTCTGTTTGAAGTGGGAGAGACTAGGCTGATTCCTTTATGACATGAGCAGGGAGATTTAATTTCCTTTTCGCAATTAACGGAATGGTGACATCAACGCATTTTTCAGAAGCCCAATCAAGTTTCTTACACTCGATCCTCAGGTGAGTATGGGTGGTATAGAATAATAAAAAAGGGAACAGTACCTACTCTACGTACTTCGTTTTTAAATGCGATAGATAGTGGTGACAGAATGCGCAGCTGATGAGGGAGATTATTCCATAATGAAGAATATCTAACAATAAAGAAGTTTGCCCTAACGGACGTCTTTTGAAACTGGGAGAGTAATAGTGAAATCCGCATTTCGGAGAGAGCACGGGATTGAGTTTCTTACAAGAGGTGCAGAGACGCATTTGTCCCCTGTGATAATATTGTTAAAGAGTACCAGGTTTGCTCTTATGCGTCGGAGCCACAAATGATCTAATTTCAGCAAATCACAGCTTTCTATGTCATTTAGGCTTGCACAGTAGCCAGTCAGCTGCTTGGTAAATGCACGCTGGACATTGTCAATCGCCACTCTGTCGCAATGCCTCATGCTGGAGGAGACTAAAGAGCAATACTCCAGAATGGGTCTGACGTGGGTCCTAAAACGATGTAGTTTGCTTTCGACCAATTTCAGAGTTCCGTATAACAACCTCACTAGTTTATTTGCTTTCGCCGCTTGTGCGAGAGCAGGCTCCGAGAAGTTTAAGGTACAGGAATAATTTTGGCCTAGGTTCCGAACTTGGCAATTAACGGGGATGGTTTCGGTTCCAAGCTTGAATACTCTTAGGAGTGTAACGCATTCGTACTTCATGACGCTGCTATTTTCAGCGGAAAATTTCATCATCTAGTCCTTTGCCTAGGAGTTCAGTGACGCTAAGTCTTCTGCTTTGTGACAAATGGTGGCTTCTAAAGCTTCAGGGCGAAAGGTGTACACAATTTTGATATTGTCTGCGAAGAGAAACGGGGTGCCGTTTCGAATAACATCAAAGACATCGTTACCGTACAACAGGAAGAGCAAGGGGCCCAGGACGCTGCCTTGGATCACACCGCTGGACACTAATTTAGGTTCACATATTAAGCCATTTACTTGCAATATCCGCTTTCTAAATGAGAGATAATATAAAAACCACGACAGCGTTGTATCAACTATACCTTAGGATGCCATTTTACTTAGCAACCTAGGGTGGGATAATCTGTCGAAAGCTTTCATCATGTCTAAAAAGATCACTATAACTGAGCTCCCAGTGCTCAGGGCCTCAGCAATAGTGTTCAGGCAGTCAGTCATGCAAGCAACGCAGGATTTCTTACGAAGGAAGCTAAGCCGTCCACGGTTAGTAAGTTTATGTTCCAGAAGGTAGGCTATAAGGCTATTCTTAATCAGACGTTCAGTGACCCTGGAAACTATGGGTTATGGTTTATTGGGCAGGGTCATAGCGTTTACCCCTTTTGTGTAATATGGGCATACCACTATGCCAACCGATGTTCAACCGGAAGACACGTCAATACCATGGATACGTCACGACGTTTTCCAACTAACCTCCAATGCTTTTCTGCCCTTTTATTTACCCATATTTATTTTCACTGCCAACCAAAATGATCCTTCAGCTGGAACACTTTTAAAATTGTTGTTTCTTCCATTAATTTAGGTAGTCTAGACGCATCGCAAGCACCACTCAGATTGATCAAAAAGATATACACATCAGGTCTTGTGGGAACCCATCCATGAAGTTAACCAGCATGAATCTCCAACAAAAATAACGGTTCCTACTACAAGTCCGCTCGGATCTAGGAGTCGCACAATGTGATCTCCAAAATCAAAGTGCCATGAGCATGCAAATATTCTTCGCTATATAACTTGATCTGACTGCGGCCAACATATCCAGGACATTACCGGTGAACGCCTACGAAATCGCCCACATTTAGTTATCGTCATTCCTTCAGACGCCTGTTCCAAATGCCCCTTTGGGTGTTATTCTCAGTGTAACCACTAACAATCCGATGTCCCACTGAAAAAGGCCAAAAAGATCCAACCTCATTTCACATTTCAATGAATATTTTTTTCAACGCATAGCCTACTTTTCTTCATTTTCCGTTTTGCATTTGCCCAAGTAGCACGGTGTCCACCTTTGAGCTTCGATAACGTCTAGGCAAGAGATGGACAAAAAAAGCATTTAATATGCATGAAAATAACGTTTCTTCTTGAAACTAGTTCACGGTAGCATATTTGTAATTTTACCAGATATTTGCTGTGATTTACCTAATCCAGTTTTGGGTTAATTTTTAGAGTGGACTGGTTCCTCCCTGCGCGCCGCCATTTTGGTCAGCCTTTGTTCTTGCCAGTGAGCTGTATCCTGATTTTTGACATCAGGTGCTGCTAAGTAATTTCTTCGGAGTTTGACCACCTATCTTTAACAAAGGTTGGCGTGAAGGGTTTTTATGAAGATTTCTGGTATTTTTTGGTTTTTCCTTTAGTTAACAGTGTTGTCATAATAAAAAAGCCCATGTTAACGTATCCTCGCAGGTTAATTTCAAGTAATCGTCAGCGGGGTCAAAATTAGTGCATTTCAGTGGCAGTTCTACTTTATCTGACAATAAACTTAATCGTGGTTTCCTTTTTGCTATTTTAAAATACCAAGATACTATAGGTTGTGATAATTTCATGTTTTCATCAACCGGTCTTTCACAATGAATTTCATAAGTGATTGTGTAATGTTTTCGTGGTATCACGTATGGTGCACTGGGCTGTGTATAACAGATCCATTTTTATCTATAATTGTATAAGCTGATATACTGTTCACTCATGCGTCTCATTGCGAGATGACAGAGATATCGTGCATAAAAGGAAGCATTTAATGTCTTATAGTGTGCTATTTAAGGGGAGGCTGCATCCTGTGAGCATCGCGTTAGATTTTCGAAGTTAGATCAGCCAAGTGAGTTTGCCGCAATTCGTGGCAAAATTTAATTTAGGATTGTCAGCCGCTAACGCTCCTTCATATGAATCTTTATCTTGCCGTTCGTTTAATCTACCCTCGACATTTGTGCCATAAACCAGCGGGTCCGAATTGAAAGTGAAGGCCGTCTTAACTTCCGGGCTAGTTAACTTTTATTAAAACAATTTTTATCGGGATTTGGTTAGAGTATCCGTTGTTATTCGAACCTCTGCTCTCGGAGCACTCTGACCTGTAACAGTGATTATGCTGAAAGATAACTGAACTGGTCAAAAACGGCTTTGCGGACGACTTGGGAAGAAATGTTTTAGCTGTAAATCATACCAGGGTCAGCCGGGAAGTCATCATTGGCCAGTTGGATGTACACCTCATAGATAATGAAATTATTGGACGTTTTGGGACAACCAGAGCATTAGACCTGAATGAACTGACCAAGCTGAAAAACGATTTAAAAACAAGGGATAATTTCAGTGCAATCATGCGTCGTCGGTAATTTTCATTGAAATTCCAAGTCAACGTGCTGAAGATTTGTTGGGCCAGGAACGTAGGCACCGCGGTGCTCAGAGTGCTAACTGTGACCTTTGTTGAGGGTCTCGCCTTGCAGCGTAGCTGGCTCGGAACTGGGGAGGAAACGGCCGCTTCCAGCCACGGATGTGTGGGAGCCGTAATTGGTAGATCGATTCCATAACTTTCGCTTAATGTCCGACAGCTGCCACGAAATCAATAACAGCCATCCAGGAAGAGCCCGTCCTCGACGTTGAAAGACTCCTCAAACATTGATCCACCGATAAGCGGGGCCGACGTTACAGACGGAGTGGGCGAAGGTGCGCTCATAGCCACGTATTACGTTTCATGTCAAATTAACCAATGTGCATGTTACTGCTATTAGTATGTTGTGGCGTTCCAACCAGTTAATTGGATACTTGGTCAGTTACATCGCGTACGAGACCAAACCAAAACTAAGCATGAGAAGGATTAAATTTTTCTTAGAACGAGCGGAAGCTTTGAATGACGTAACTTAAATACAAAGCCCATACTACTCTTTCGGCTGACGTCCTTTCTCGTCATTAATTTTCAAGTTTCTGGGAGAAACAACTTGAATATAAGTAGTGCCCTAGGAGAGAGGTGTTACCTTTTTATCTATCACAATAAATGTTTTTGCATTCTGTCTTGCGTTCCCTGTTTTTCAATGCATTCCGGCTCGGACTATATCGTTAAAAATCGCTGCGCGGGAATAAAACATGATTTTGAATTTGTTTTGAAAAAAGGGTCGCGGGATGCGCGCTGCTAACTTAGGAAGTCCAGCAGTTTACTGCAAGCGATGATATTCCGTGTGCATAGGTGTTAAGGTTTTGAAAATTGCCGATCGATAGGGGGCGAAGGGGAGGTAAACGGTCGCGCAACTTTTCGCTTGCCCAGCATTCGCCCAGCCAGTACCGGTTGGGCGCCGGTTGAGTTCCCCGATTTTTTCTGCACTGTTGCCGGACAGGTTCCGGATCGAGACCGGATCCGGTATGCTAACTGGCTGGTGACGCTTTCTCTTGCTGCGCCTTCAAGCAATGAGTCACCACTATGCGCGCCATTATTCTGCCCTACACTGCACTTCCAAATGGGTGTTTCTCATTTCCTTGGTTGCAAAAGCCACCCTATAATGCATAACCCTTAACTTGCATCCCCATTTTGATGGTGCTCTTCTATTATCCTCCTTCGTTCTATCCTCCAGTCACTATAACCAGGTTTGAAAATTGTTCACCCGTCACTCATGATTCGTTGACTTTCTTTGTCGCAGGTTTCCTTCCGCGAACACTGTATAGACTTGTTTAAATTTTGAACACATCGGTCACATCTTGACATCTGCTGTCCTCCAACCAAATTTTTACCTGCGTTGCGCGCTATTGGTGCACCTAAACGCAAAAGAATGTACTAAATGGTACCTTCCTTAACTTGCTGGCAGCTGTTTATCATTAACTCATTCGATTTTGATTCCATATTTGAGCTATGTTTCTCGATAGGCTGTGGTATACCGTTGTAACGCCTCATTATGCAACCAATCATGTCTTACGGAGTTTTCAAGAAATATACCATGGTATTATTAAGCCTCGGGAGACTGAACTCGTGAAGACACCAATTTGACTCAGTGTAGCTGTTTTGGGTTAAGGGTGGTTCTCAAGGTAAGGCTGAAATGCTTACAGAAGTGCCAACTAGATGCCTATGATATAGAAGAGGGAGATGTAACCGGAGTACTTTGTGCAATTTGAAGGAATGGCCGGTTGGGTGATGTATTCCAAGCGTGCCATGCATTGAAACATGCTTTGCTGGATCTAGCTTGAATGAGGACGGCCTGTGTCAGGCTCTCCCTGCATTACCTGCCCCTTCTCTTAATTTGGACTCGTATAGGTTACAGAGAAACCGAAAAATTTTGCGCCTGATGTAGAACCCATTTGGTGGTATTTGGTTGATAAATGCGATCATTCTACCCACAGGGGCCTGATGCGTCTGGAGTAGATGTTGTCACCTGACGCATGGGACTATGAATTCGAAAAAATTGCTGTATACTCATAAGGCGAGTTTTTTGAACCTTTCTGCGCAGCGATCCGGTGTTCCACGGCGTCTAGGTCAGAGTAGAGAAAGGCTTTCAGAGCCCAAGTTGGTTCATTTGAAGGACATAACCGTCCTTGACCCCGGGAAACAAAGCGGATAGTCATCCTTGCCTGGTGGTGAGAGATGGCTGGTCAGGTCGATTCGGTGGTGTTGCTTGATGACAACTAGGTGGAGGAGGGAAAGGGGTTGTCCATTCGGTATCTAGCTGAATTTTTTACGTGTTGCAAACAGAATTTCTGGAGAGAAATATCTGCAGGGATTTTCTAGACGCCTGGACAGTCGCACCGGCTGTTCATCAGTTATGATTCTGTGAGATGAAAAATCGCCTGTAATTGGCAGGTGGATTTACTGGGTGAGCATCATCTGGAGGGTGGTTCAGCAGTGTTGTGAGATCAATGCCGTGCGACGGGTTGCAGACTGGAGGGCGATAGAGCATTACTACCGGGAACTTACAAAACCCCGAGAAGGAGATAACTGCCCATGGGCCGCCCGAAACGGTTGATGGAAGGACTTCGTTTACCGTGGGAGGAGGGAGGAAGTTATAATGATAAATAATTGCGCCTCCTTCACGTAACCTGAAAACAGTGTTTGGGCAGTGGATTTCCAAAATCGAATTCCAAAATGAAAGCAATTTATCCATAAATTCTGTCAGACTGTTTTACAAAATTCCTGGGTCTATAAGAACAGAAGAACCCCGTGTGTGCGATCATGGTCTCAGAAAAACAGTCGGTGCCACTACACAGAAATACGCAAGTGCTTTGCGGCAGTACCAAAACAGTGCCAAAACAGTGAGGTAAGTACCACCGAACTTTCAAGCAAGCAAATTCATGCATAAGATGAAGTACCATAGTCATTTATACAGCAGTGATCTCATTAATGCCGATAAGAACAATTAAATTTAGGGTGAATTTCGGCTGCCTTGCTTTACACTCCCGCCGGAAGCTTGTCTGGCAGTAGTGTATCATTGGACGATAATCTCCGAGGCAAATGTGTCTATGGTTGGACAGCTGGCAGCTAGGCCAGACTGCCGTCCGTCTTTTTTTCTCTCTTCCAGGCCTTATAGTCCTGTTTGGATAGAAACAATTCCCCAATGCTCTGGCGATAATCCGATCCTGGAAAGACGATGTATCCCTTACCATACCATGCTCCAACTCCTTCCACGACACCTCGAGCACGTGGGCGTTACCACAATATTGCGGGGCGCGGTCACATCCACCGCTTTGGCCGGCGCACATCGGGCGGGCAGCTCGGCTGCAGCGGTGTGCGGGTGCAACTAGGTTGGCGGATTACACCTCCTGCGTTCACCCTCTAACGGTGTTTTTCAGGTTGGGTGGCCAGCACTCGGTCAGCCCCACCCATTAGCACTGTTGTGGTAAACAGCACTGTAGCTCATAAGTTCATGTGCACCACTTTGTACTGGCTTCCTCTTGCTCCTTCCCGAAATTCTTCTAACAAATCCATACAAAAAGAACTCACGAATGGCCATCATTTTTATTGGCATCTGATATGAACTGACGTTCACAATGCATATTGACACCCGAAAACAGCTGAAGACCGTCGTTTTTCATTAACCTCTATTTTCGTCTGCGGAATTTGGCAATATACCGATGCTCCCGGTAACAGTTCTTCACTCGAGTCCACCAGACATTGACCCATTTGACCCCGATTCATCTTCTTTTCCAACGCCACGTTCATCTCTAGACCAAGCTGAATTTATGAACGCAAAATTGCTCGAAACAAACCTCATGTATTAGTATTACGATGGCACAATACCCATTCTTTGTCGCTGCTCTCCTTGCTAAATCGGTCTGTGCCTTCTGAATTTGAGTTTTATACTGCCTTCTTGATATCCAGTCTAGTTTTTGCTCATTTCCATTCCGTTATCGCATCCATACTGATACTCATCCCCACCCTACGACTCTCTTGACTATCGAGTACCCCGACCAACGGGCGGCGACAGCCATTGCCCTCCAGCCATAATTTGCGCCCGCGGTACGCACCTTTGTTGCATTCAAACAATATAACTTGCAGTGTAGGACTGGAATGCAACCACAGAAAAATCTTTGCGAACAATTACCTAGCTTTGAATTAGAGACCCCTGCTCGGAAAACCACATTGCCTGTGATGATCTTGTGAGCGAAACCACATTGCATTGTATGTTTGATTTCCGTTTTCCGTGTCTTCATTGTGCCTTCCTGGCCCAATTTTAATGTTATCTTGCGCATGACTCTCGTATGTCGAGAGATATACAAAAACAAACAAGCCTCTCAAATCACTAGAGGTCGCTTTCACCCCCTGTCTCTTCGATTCAATTAGTCCGTGTTTCCATGTGCATCATCTATGTAAAAAATTGATCTTGCCTTGCGCATGCATCTCAATCGAGAAAATATACGTTATCATTATCATTATTAAGTTCCGGAGAGGGCTGTGGTGTTGAGATAGGTATCAAAATCTACCGGCTGGATTTACAGGGTTTCGTCTGAAGGAACTGGGCGGTTGTCCCTAGGCGATGGACACATGTTCAAGAGCTGGTGCGCTTTGCTACTGTCAGCTGGGTGAGTGGAGCAACCAGAGGCCTAAACGGGTTGATGGCAGTGGGAAAGGCATGAGCTGTAAGAAGACCGATGGAGTGTATATGAGAATGGATCTGACAGTAGGAGGTCATATCTTTCGGTCCTTGTGGCGGCGGTTCGAAAGGACGATCCCCCCTACTGTCTTCCCAAAAGCGGATGCAACTTTGGGGAGATTCCATCTACTTAACTTGTTGGCCTCCTTGGAACTTATATTCTGGAGAGCCTTTTATCCCGGGGTACTTTCGCTACTTGTCTGAATGCTTACTTGTGATTTTTCTTCGACAAGGTTCTTGGGGGTACTGTTATACCTTCATTTTTGGGAGTAGTATTGCCCTCATGTGCTGGGCGCCCTTAGCTTGCCTTGACATTTGTTTTGGTGTTTCCTCGCTGGGACTGTTCCGTGTATACTGATCGCAGGCGGAGGCAATGCCAGCTCCACTGTAGCCGTAGACCGTCACATCTTCCAGGTAAGTTACTGTGTTGGCGGGGATGGCGCCTAATATTAGGTGTTTTGGGAGACGGTAGTCATTTAGAATTCGCCGTGGGCAGTGGGAGGGGGGCGATTTTGTTGCTTCCACCTCATCTAGCCCTTATAATTCTCGTTAGCTTTTTGCCGAAAAAGACGATTTGTCTCACAGAGGTTGGGTTGTCCCTCTGCAAATTGAGCTCATTTCCAGGCTCAGTGTCTCTTGATGGTAGCCAAATGAATTGGACTTTGTTGGGGAAAGAGGAGTTAAGGCGACCCGATGTTTTTGCCTTTTCGTTATGAGGACGGCCAAAACAATTAACTTCACCCCGGAGATTTACGCATTCGGCAGACCTGTGTGTGTATGGTAACCTCTCATGATTGATAACTTGTTGCCTCGCCATTCTACAAGTCTTTTCCGCCCCCTTCGCCATCAATAAAGTCTGCACAACCGGATTTTCCCTGTTAAGCACATCTTTAATTTGCCATATTGTTTCCCGAACTCCAGCAACTTCCATCGCCTCTTTTTCTACCTCTTATCCAATGTCTAGTTTGCACTGGGTTCGCTCGGCCAGAACCCTCACAATGCGGGAGAGGGAATTGAAAGCAGGAGAGTGTTCCTCTTTCTTGCATGAAATAGATATCACCATTGAAAGCCTTAGCTACGAAAGAAGAAACCATAGGCTAGAAGAGAGATCATGGTGGAATAGAATATAAATAGGAGCGAGAATCAAGGGAAGAGTTGTTTCTTTGGCGAAAGCCTAAGAATATCATAATTATGTGACTTACTATGCAATATTTAACCCCACCGAGCTAATCAATGGGCTCAGGATATATAGGGTTTGTCCTCAGGAAAGCCAATAAAGAGTAAAGATTTCGTCGGCTTTGGATTATTCTCCTTGCGATGTTGATCTGTAGGGCAAACACTTGCCATCAGCGCTGCCTTACGCCGACAGGTTGAGACGAGTTATCTTACTTTGGTTCCTTTGGAAGACCCATTTAAAGTTGCCTGAGGGAAGTTGATATCTAACCGGAGAACTCACCGTCAGAGGAATTCTGGGCGCTCGAACGCCGTGAGTCAAACCTTGTCCTCTGATAACTGAAGCACCATTGATATCGCTTGGAAGCCTATAAGAGAGTTCCAATTTGCCTCCCTGCCGCTGGGTAAACTGACGACGGACTGGTTAATGGCTGTGGTGATGGCAAAGCACGAGTTAGTTTCTTGGCGTAGGGTTAAAGACTGCAGGTCGGCAAGTATGAAGACAGTGGCAAAACTGCTTAGAAATAGTTAATAAAGACCAGCGCCGTTGCGACCTTCAGAAAAACTGCTTGGCTTCGGCGAAGTGTGGGTTGGTCAAAAGGGCCTTGCCTTGTAAATTTCTTGAGGCTTCTGTATTAAATAGCTGGTGGAGTGGATGAAATCGAAGCAGTCAACGCCTTTTGCCTAGACATTGCCAAAGTCCTCCGCTCCTTGATCCATTTTCTGCCGCCAGCTTCCGGCATCAATAAGTCTGCCAGGGAACTTCTGAGATAGTATCTTGACAACCGTGGCTTTGCAGTTTGGGTGGGCAAATCTTCATCTGCATCGGAACATACCATAAGCGGGGTACCTCCGGAATCTATGCCTGGAACTTTATATTTAAGGATTACTTGGGACTGGAACCTGCCAGTCTATTTCCTCCTTGCATTTGCGCTCAACGCAGCAGAAGCGGACATCTCCAGGCATTTGGAAGCGGTCGAAAGGTTGTCGGCTATTTGGGGTCTGCCATTAAATTTAGACAAGTTTGAGCCACAGAACGCAAATACGGGCCAAGGCAACAACAAATTACCGCATTACGTTTCCAGTGTCAGAGAATTAGGGGTTACCGTCAAGCATAACTATGAAACTTCCAGACTGTGCCATGTGGCTGCCGGCAGGAGCAGGGGCATACGGACCAGTCTTCATAGGACAATATTCTGTCGCCAGTGGAAGGTGGTTCCGGCCTTATACGAGATGTTTTTTCATCCCCTACTGCAGCATTCCGCACAACATTTGGACATTGCCGCCGCAACCATATTGATTGCACGGAAAAGTTCCAGCGCCTAGCAACGAAAATGAGGTCTGAGAAGCGAGAAAATATGATTCAAAGAGCTCCTACCAGATGGGACATGGATAAAACAGAGATTGGATACTAGCCTTTAAGATGGTGAAGGGATAAACAGGCGCTATGGATAGCACATTCCTTGGGTTTGCTAGTGAATGTTGCAAGAGGAGACACAGCCTGAAGCTAAAAATGAGCCATTGCAGCCTAGAATTAGAGGCCCCATTTTTAACGGACCAGGTTGTGGGGCTCTGGAACAGGTTTTCAAAGGGCGCATTCCGCTAAATGTCACTTGAAGCTTTCCAGCGGGCCCTACATATTCGGCGTAGTAAAGTAATCCAGGATTTGGCACAATTTGGGTCGTGTACCTCGTCTTATTTTTCCTTCTTGTCTGGTTACGTACACTGTTTCATTATGCACTCCCATATGGGGTAATACAACTCTAAAAATGCTGCCCTTTAGAAAAAAAATACTTCAAATTCCGCCAATTTTGGAAGCCGGGGTAAACTGAACGACGATATTTGTTCGGCGCTTGCGGTCTGTTCAATCCTGAGCCAACCAAATTTAACGGAGTCGTGGTGAAGAAATAACTAACCTAGAGCAGAACCGATAGCTCAACTGGTCTGGAACACCCCCGCGCAGGGTTGCACAAACTAAGAAGTCCAAGGATAGGAGGTCACGCGGCAATGGTAATCGAGGATGTGCCTTCTGAGGCGCGACCAGATGCGCTGGCAAGATCAAGATGAAAACTTGTATAGACAAATACGGCCACCGGAGGTGGACGATAGTTCACTGGTGAGATCAGGTGAGAAGTAGGAGTGCATCTTGGCTCTGTGCATGAGCAGCGGCAGCAAGCAGGCAGGCGTAAGCAGAAAGATGAAACCCTCCAAGGTACAGAAAGCCTTTTACTCGCACAATGACTTGGTAACTCGGGTATTGTGCCCCACGTTTATGATGGAATGAGACTTAGAGTAAACCCGTTTGAGAGACGAATGCGGTATTGCCTTGGATGAAACCACGCAGTATGAGGAATACATAGGTGGATCTACTTGCCAGGGCTTAGGAGAGCAGCACCGCAACAACCGGTGTCGCCAGGCATGACCGTATGAAGCCGATCACATTTCGCAGGATGTGAGAAAGCTGTACTGTGTTTGCAGAGGACAGGGTGGTGACAGGCTGACAGTGGAGCTGCCTCACTAATAAGGGAAGGCTTTGCGTACAAGAAGTAAAGCTAAGCACGCAGATGTGCACGTGTTCAGTTTATGCTAATATGCGAAATAAATAAATAGCTGCTGCACGTAAATGCGGATGTCCGCGCACTCTAAGAGTGGTGAACCGCTAATTGATATAAGCACCGAAGTAAATATTTACAAGAGCAAATTAGACACCAGTAACTGCCGGCATAGTGATGCAGTGTAGGGCCCCAGCTGAATGTGCGAAGGAAACCACGAGATTTTGACCAGGTCAGTAACCAACATTCCTCGAACTGGTTATCACTGGGTGAGAAAATGGCCGTTGGGTAAGAGCAATCGCATGATGACAAATTTGACTTTCCGAACTGTGCAAGCAAACGGCCTGGGAGAACTGTGCAGGAATTTCGGAAGATTAGACGCAGAAGGGCTGACAGCCAGCTGAGACCTACTGGGGTGGGTAACCGACGGTGAGAATGCAGGTATGGATGCCACCTGGCAAAGAACCAAGAAAAGGTTCGACGAGCTCCAACATATACTTCTGTCATTCGAGGAGAAAGATCAGGAGGATAAACCAGGTTGACAGACCTTGGCGGTACTGGGATTAATAAATTATAGAGAGAGAAGCCGAGAGAGGCGCATATCCTAGCACAGCAAAAGGCGCTGGATGCAGCACGCCAAGTGCAGAAACCAGGCGGTAAAAGTGCATAGGGCAGCGTAAGGGAATTTTCAATCAATCGTTAGAAAAGAGATGAAGAACTCAAAAATAGGTGCAATCAAAGGGGCAATAAGAAACGACATGGTGTCTTTCACCTCGTGCAAAATACCGGAGGTATTCAGAAACAATAGCAAAGCCAACGTCTTTAGCGAGTATTTTGAAATTGTATTTCGGTTGATGTAGGTTGACAAATAGCGACTGGCTTCCCATTAGCTGCCACCAGGAGCAACCAAATGGAATTGGCAGCTGAGGATAAATGGTGGATGCTATAGCAACCAAGAACAAATAATTGCAATGAACTCGACGGGAATTGCCTAGATATTTTTAAACCGTTAGCCATATCACTCAGTATATTCACAGGTAGTCTTTTCCAGGCCTCCATGAGCCACAGCTGACTGCGATTTGACTGGAATGTCGCAGCTGTGGTAGCTATCCTGAAGGGAGCTCCGCGCAACCTGGTGAAAAACTATCGACCGGTGAACCTCACGTCTATTCTTTGCAAGTGCCTCAATCAATTCGTGCGGGAATATCCGCACAATAACCTGTGTGCAGTGCAGTGTATATTCACTAAGAGGAGATCATATCTTGAAGCTCCAAGGGTTCTTAGACGAAGTTACGGCCAGACTTGATTAAGAAGGATTCGCGGAGGTATGCCACTTTGGATTCAACGAAGCGTTTGATTCAGTAAATCATAAGCTGAAAGTGCAAAAGATCCAAACCCTCGGAATCAGTTCTTGGATTGCTGCTATTCCTTATCTGCATAGACAACTCTGAGGCGACGTTGTACGATCCTTGTTTCATCTTTTCGGATGACGTAAAGCTCGAGGAAGCAAGTAATCCTGAGGGGCTGGGAAGAGACGCAAAATGTGTTTGACTTGTTCGGAGAGTGAAGCCTGCCGTTAAAGGAAACTAAAAAGCGCACACGAAATGTTGGCTCAAAAAGGCTGATTGCAGTGGGCTAAAACGGGGAGTTTTCATTTAATGCGGTTCAGTGGGCCAATGGCCTGGGGATAGTCATGCCCTCAGGCTGCAGTTGAGCTGAACAGTGAAATACTGCTGCTCGAAAAGCAGAAAGGCTCTTGAGGTCACAGCGTACTGTATCCTGTGAGAAACTGGATGTATTCATACCTCCGTGAAGGGCGATATTCAGGCCACATCTAGGGTACGCATATAGATGGGCTCCAACCCTTACAAAGAACCTGCAGAGCTCTCACTACCCAGCTATTAGTGTTAGACTGACAGAAATGCAAGCAGTGCGCCGGCAGACTAAAAGCCCCAAGAATGTACTCAAATAGAGGGCGCAGGTTCATGGGCGATAAGATCGAATCGTTCACGAAGCTGTGGATGGGTTGGCGGGTTAGAACTTGATGACCTGCCCGTGCGAGCTGCCGAGGAGATGACAAGAAGCAACAACATAAAGCGGTGGCAGGCCTGCCTCGGGCTTAATGTGGGCCCAAAGGTTTTCCGCAACAGAAAAGCCGAGGTTTAGAACGAGCTATCATCAGAAGTGGTAGGTGCTGAGCGCGTCTAGGCTTTCAGAACCCCAGTGGATAAAACGAGGTGCAAATGAATCCAGGTTTTGGAGCGGCAGGGCGCGGAATATTGCAAGGCAGATGGATTATGTATACCAGCATTGTTATGAATTAATGAAACGTAGACGCAATAGATGTTTTCCCGCTTCAGTGATAAGAACGGCTCTCTATTCCTTCCGCTTGTTAGCAGATTCGGGACTTCTGCGACAAACCACATAAGAACTGGAAAAGAAAACTGGCAGTGGTGGAGATGCCGGACGGAGCAATCATGGAGGAAGAAGTGTGGAACAGCCTAACAAAAATGTACGCCTCGAAAGCAGCGGGGCCTGTTGGGATTCACACAGCGATAGTAAAACCACTGGCGGAGGTACTGGCGAAGCCTTACACCAAAATCTTTAACGCGTTGCTGGACGAGGGGCGGTTCCCCGCGGACTGGCTGACGTCGATCGTCATACCGGTGCATTAAGGTGGGACAGAGGCAATTGCGGTGGCATTAGACCGGTGGCCTTGACATCCATCATGCTGAAAACTCTTGAAAGAGCCCTTCGCGACAGGATAGTCAACCACCTGGATGCTAGCTTGTTAATGAGGATAGAGCAACACGTATTTTGGCACAAACGTTCCTGTCTGAACAACTTCATAAGCTTCCTGGAGGAAGTAATAGGTAGAATTGGCAGAGGCGAAAGGGTAGAAGTCGGCTGTCTAGACATTCAGACGGCCTTTGATTCCGTGAACCTCGGGCTTCTTGTCCAGAAAGTGAAGGTCTTCGGAGTGGTTGCGCAGGTGAGTAACTGAATAGAACCATGTGTGAAGGGCAGATCTTTCACGGTGACAGTCGAGGGGTTCCTATCGGACAGAGGATGGTTACGCAGTGGGGTGCCCCAGGGGTCTGTATAGGGCCGCCACTATTCCTTTTACGTGTCAACGACATAGCTAGTGGATTGGATAATCCGTGTCTAACGTTTGCTGGCAACATCAAACTATTTGGGGTAGCAAACAGTGAGGCTATCCAGAGGGATCTGGACAAAGTTTGCCAGTGGTCAGTGAGCTGGAATCTTCTGTTGAACTTGGACAAATGTCCGCGGCTCATGTAAAAAGAAGCGAAGCCCCCTCGCCACATGTTTAGAGAGGACAGTTTGTAAGTTGTGAGGCTAAAGAGATGATCGACAGGAAAGCATCTCATTAATCGTTTCCTCCCCTGTAGGAAGTGAAGAGGATTTTCCACCCTCCTGTTGTCGAAGCACCGTCAGATCCAAAGAGCTCTCGGTGCAAGAACCTGGACGATTGGGCATCTCGCCGTATAGTCCTGTAATCTAAACGAAACTGGAACTGGATGCTGAATTTTGCGCGTACTACCGAAGGAACTCTGGACATTTGATTGACCGTTGGAGTCACTGTCCTGTACACCTGAACTGAACTGAAGGTCACAGCTCCGCTTGGACGTACTACGCTACCCGAAATGGGAGGTGAAGAACATCACCATACTGTGACGCGAGATGAACTAATGAAGCCATATGAACCTTCCTTTACCGAAAGGCACATTAATCCGATTTTAGGAGCTATATTTGACAAACCAGTAACCTTCTTCCGAGGTAATTTGCATCGTTGTTCACGGTAACGCACTTGTTTCCTTCCAGAACAGATTGTCGAAAAAGTGCGCAAGCCATACCCTTACTATCACAGGAGATACAAGCGTGTTCCAACGATCGATACATGCAACTTGGGTGACTCGGTCTGTCTATATGAAGCCAACCTCCAGTACCATCGCGACAGGTAAGATCAGCTGAACTGAACTAAGAGCTATCATCAACCTGTCCTTGAAACCGAACGGTAGTCACAGTTATTTATGGCGGAACGGGTCGCTACTCGGTATAGTACCTTTATCAGGCGATATTAACCACGCTAACGCTGAAGGCACAAGGGCACGTAAAGTTTATAACCAGTACAATAATATTTTTGATTGCGTAGCTTGGCATTGGGATCGCAGGCCAAGGCTTTATGGAAGCAATTATACTTGGCTAGGACGACGACGAAAGCTGTTGGAGACAGTAACGCAATTTTAGTACCGCTATCAGTTGAATGTCCATCGGGCGATGAAAATAGGCGATTTTCCATAGTTTGGTAAGGTGAGTTGAAAAATGAACCCAAAGGGAAAACATACGAGGGGATTCCAGTTGTGTGCATGCAAGTTTGACAGATAAGTGCTTTGAGGAGTAAACTGCTCGGCTCGGATGTGAAGGACTAAGAACAATGATAACATTGGTATAGTGCCTAAATATTAGAAGTTAGGAAATAGTCGTTGAACGCAAAGAATGAAAAAACTCAGCCACTTTGCAAATGTGACTGCGCCGATAGTGTTGGTCATATTCGAACTTTGGTGGTGATTGCAGAATTGAAACCTAACGAATTTGAAATGCGAATAGGGCTAGAATTGCGAGAATTCCAGGGATTCATTGTGAATGGTAGTGTGGTCTAGAAATATGACGAGCTTGAGAGATAATTTTGTTTTTAATTCAATTCAACAACCCTTGAGGTCTTTGGGAAAGTATTCGCTAGCGGTTGCAGTCGGGCGATGTACTGAGTGTCCACAGGCGATAGTCGGGTTTTCATTTCAGCCGGAGTTTTCGGACTGTTGTTCGGGGATAGCAGACAGATCAGTAAAGCCTAACATTTAGGTGCCAGAGTCAGGCGATTTCATTCTAAGCATGCATTAGAATAGATAATTAGTTGAAAATCAGTTGCTTTGTTAAACGTTTGGTCCCCTTCTTTTCGTGACAAGGTTGATGCACTCGTGCATGCAAATATATATATATATATATCGCTCAAATCTGAGTAGAGATCATGTGCCATCAAAATCATGGCGGAAGGTTAAAATGGTAATTGAGGATCAGTATGAAGGGTTCACCACACGCAAGTTCTCTACATCATTGGCCATCTATCGGTACCCATGATTCCTCTGTGGACTTGATACTATGCGGTTGCCCGAACCAAAGTAGACAGTCGATTTAGGGGACCCTGCTCTGAACCTTTGATCTAGTAATCTAACCCATAAGATAACTGGATAATCTGAGGGTCACGTAACCGACTGGGACCGGTGACTAACCAGCTCACACCCTTCGGATGGGACCACACATCCTGGCTACTCAGTACAATCCTTCACCACAGATGCCTGTGAGCATACAGCCCTATTGCTTCCTACCCCATCCGTGCTTGGTTCGGGATCAGAGTTTGTCCATCTCCTATAGATTGGTTAATAAAGACCAGTCAACCCGGTATGGAGCGCCAGACATTCGTCCTCGGACTTTGGCGGGAACACCTCGATCACGATAAGGTAGTGCATAGGACTTAATGAATAGATTATATTTGAGACGAAGGCCATTAAGGAGTGTCTCTAGAGGAGTTCAGAATGAGTAGCCGACTCGGAGCCTGAGACACATACCCGCGACCGTGCTGAACCATTTGGAACAAACTAAATTTATCAGACATGGACACGTGTATTGGTGTCAGTTAGTATCTAGCTGCTTAACTCAGCAACTCTCCTAGGGCTTCAGTTGTGACGTCTATTTCCAGTGCTTATAGGGTTGTTATTCATTTAGGACAATTTACTATAGGAGGAGGAGTGTGCTCAACTTTCGTGTCAATGGTATGTTTAGCCGTCTCCAAAAGCCTCTATGTGTAATTCATTAAGTTTCAGGTGTCCAGTAATATGCCACGTCTGCCGCACGGTGCGCGGTTTTTTTTGTCTTGGTGAACAAATCAGAAGATGTACTCCGTTTCAGTGAAAGAGTGGTGATATACTGCGTGGTAAAGAAACGTGCGGACATAAACCATATGCTATATACGTTTAACGATGTCTACCCAGACGTCCACATTACGCTAGAAAGAGAAACAGACCACAGCTTAGTGTACTTAGGTTTGCACGTAAGGCGACGGCAGGACGGGTCTGCCAAATTATCAGCCTGTGGATAAGCAACGTTTTCACAGCTTCGTGTCGCTAAAATGAAGAGGAATCTCACTTGCTGTTTGTTGGCTAAGGCGCGTAAAATATGTAGAGAGGACACGATTGAAGATGAATTTCTCTTCCTGCTGGGCGTGTTCGTACAAGATCGATGCACGGAAAAATTCGTAAGAAGGACTGTGAAAAAACACGAAGCCAGACGAAAAGAAAAACACCAACGTAGCCCATAGCACAATGAAGGATACCTTTCACGACTCACTGCAAAATTCGATTAATGGTATCCCAAGACGGGAGACCGGGCGCATAAACCGGCCCTTCTGACGAATCCACACGGGCCTTGACTGGTGAATTTCTCCAGTGTGAAGAAGTTGGTTTGAAATGCGCACTTCCAACATTCGAAAAAAACCTGGACATGGTGTTAGAACAACGGCACCAAATCGATCATGTCCTTGTGCGATCTCGCTGGACTTCGTCAGTGGAAGATTGTTTCACTTTCCGGGGCTCAGTGACTTGTGACGTGGTGCGTGCCCTCTTTGTCTACGTGCCCAAGAAGGTTTCCACTAAACCGATTAAACGTTGCCACTTTGAAAATGCCTGTCACAACGAGACTACACCTTGACGTGCTGTGACGGCTTGCGTGCCTCCATGATCCAACGAGCTATATAGGATGGCTTATCTCAAGCCGGAGAACCAATCATGCCTGGAAGGTCAATGGATAGAGGCCTGACGAAATATTCTGGTCCTCCAAGTCGGGGGTTGATCTGAATTAGCACCTCAGTCAAAAATGAATGGGAGAATAATTGATCCAATTAGATGGGTTTCCACTCAGCTATGCCCCGTTGCCTCGCGGTCAAGTTCTTGTCAGAACCAAAGGCTTTGGTTGAGAACCCTAATCGTTCTTCTGTTTAGTGGCGGGACTCCGTAGCAGCACCCGCCCACCAAACCCTTGGATAACAAACCTACAAATAATTCCATATTGTATCGGTCGTCGCGCAGGATAATCAGGACCGCGCTGCCCATTGCATCGAGCGCAGGTGGGGTGGGTAGTGCTAAGTGTGCTACTGCTCAGAATTCCCTCTCTTTTATTCAACCTGTACCTTCCGTCTCTAACCGAATTTTTTCGCCCCTTCTGCCTACCCATAGTGTCCCAACTGATAACACGCCCGATGCTCGCAACGATTCATTGTCAAATAGTGTTGTAAGTGGTATTCAAACTTCTAGTTCACATCTAAACCCTCCTCAAACTCTGAATCTCGGTTCCTCCAATGTGCACACTCATGTATGTTGGTCAACAGTCGTGCTTGGTTCTGACGGTGGACTAACTTTCGATTGATGTCTGCTGCGTGAGTGAAACACGAATTCAGGATTCGAGTAGAGTAGAGTAGAGCAGAGCAGAGCAGAGCGGAGTAGAGTAGAGAAGAGTAATTCAATTAACTGCGCCTAATGTTTCGTCAACATATTTCCTGCGAACCTCAGGAGACGACGCAGCTCAAGCTGCGGGTCAATGCGGTGTAGGAGTAGTATTGAGTGAGAAAGCTGAAGCGGCCTTTTTAGGCCAGATCCCAGTCAACAGTTGTTTGTGTGCCGTGAGACTGCAGGGATCAGTGGGTGTCCGGAAGAATAGTTGTGTTAAGCCCAGCTTATTTGTCATCTCGGCATATGCCCCAATAGACTGCAGCGCCGACACACAAAAAGGCGAGTTTTATAACGAGATCGTCACTCTTGTTCGGAAGACCAAAAGTTGTGACATTGCAGTTGTAGCAGGTGATTTTAATGCACAAGTTGAAAAAATCAGTGCATGGGAAGTTTGCGTAGGTGAGCACCTCGCCTTGCCTGCTCAGCGAACAGATAATGAGAAGAAGCTTTTCCAATTTTGTGCGGAAAATCACTTATTCCTGTCTAGTACGAATTTTCGACGCACTTCGAGTCGCACAGCGAGATGGAGCTCCAACTCGACGGGTAGTCTGAGTCAGATCGACCATATTGCAGTAAGCTACGGCTGACGCGGTTCTATCCAAAACTTTAGATCGTACCGGACTGCAGTTCCACTTCCGTTTGGGGGTTCGTCGGACTCCTCCCGCGGATTCGTAGCTACAGACGTCGGACCAGATACATTAGCCTGTAACCAGCTAAACTGCTGCTTGGAATGGTCAACCCAACGGTCCAGCCTTCGGTATATACCATGGGTGAACTCTCGATTGCCGTTGGACACGATCTCAATAACGGAAGTTCGCCGTCCGCCATTGCCACGTATAATCTTAAATAAACTTTGACAGTTACCTTAAGCGGCTGCTAATTCCATCTTTGCAGCTACCTTAATCCACCAGTTTTCGCGACCATTCTTAAGGCTTATTGGCAGCTGACGCCGCAACTGTCAACGCACCATATTCACCTCTTTACATTTAGGCAGCTGGCATTTTTTTCATTAGATCCAGCGACCCTTGCAAGATCAAGTGTCTTTGGTGAACAGTAGATCTTGGACCAAAGGCGAAATCTGCGGCGAAATGCATAACCTGTTAAATTTGATTTCACTGCTCTTCTACATTGCTGCTCGTCGCAGTTCTTAGTTCCGCGGATAGTTTATGCTCGCAGATGTTGCGAACAGCCGAATCAGACAGACGTTCGACAGCCAATCGGGTTTATGACCTGCGTCGATGGCCGTTGAGCTGCAGCAAAAATCGCCTTAAAACTAACCCATGCGCCGATTCGACGTACGTGGTCCAGTATGATCTACAGTTATGGACAGAACTGCGCTAACGGTAGCTTATTGCAATGTGGTCGATCTAACTCAGACTATCCGTCGAGTTGGAGCGCCATCTCGCTGTGCGACTCGAAGTGTGTCGAAAACTCGTACTAGATGTGGGGTCAACTAGCGTGGTGACCTTTTGGAATGTTTGTTTCTCAAAGATGTTACGGCTGTCCATATCTCCGAAATCTCTGCTCCGTCGTTC
>LUCM01009645.1:27319-38980 GCA_008360955.1 Fasciolopsis buskii | reverse complement strand
GACTTGAAAGGTGCTTTCGACTCCGTGGATCGACCAGCACTACTCAGTGCTCTCCACCGGAAGGGTATGCCTACGATGTTCATGAACCTGTTGCGAGCATTGTATTCGTATACCCTCACGCAATCATAGGTATGCGAGTATAATGATCGCAACAGGTTTGTGAACTTCGTTGGCATGCCACTTCGGTGGAGAGCACTGAGTAGTGCTGGTCGATCCACGGAGTCGAAAGCACCTTTCAAGTCCAGGAAGACTACGATCGTAGGGCGGCGGTGTGTGGCGCGTTCCTAGTATTTGGCAAAGAGTGAACAATATGTTAATACAACCTCGACCTGGACGAAATCCGGCCTGTTGTTCGCGGACATTACTCTCGCGAATCGATGTCAAACGACGCAACACTATCGTGACAAAGCCATAACAGCGTATTTCGAAAATATCGAAACAAAATGCTAGCCTTAATAGAGGAGACTAAGTGACTAATACCGTTCATCAAGATTTTGTAACGAACCTTGATTAGATGTTGGAGCCAAATGAGTATAGTCCGGATGAATCCCTGATGCTTGTAACCCAATGGAGCAGAAATGAGTGCACTTGTTGGAAACGACGTAAACGGTGAATTCGCTAAATCGTTCTAAAACTCCTCTAGTTTCATCGATTTAGATCATTTATTCCTAAGGTCAGCTGTGCTGATTTTAGTGGAGCAGCCATGAATGTTCATTGGGTTTGACCTATCGGGTAAAACTATTTTTGGACGTCCTTTTCTTCACGGTTTGGTCTAAAGCTTGATTTGGTTTTGCGGCATTTGTTTGGTTGCGCTAGCTCAGTCGATTTATGCAGTCCCGCGCCTTATATATTTCTCACTTTTCACTCGCGTACATCGAAAAGAATTATCTGCTGTGGCCTGCTTTCGTATGCTTCGTCATGTCGATACTATTTCAGGACCACGGGTTATATTTTACATTTCTCCTAGCTGGTCGTTCGCTTGGATCTTCTACGTTCCGTCGACTGAGGGGACTTTGTCAACTGCAGCCTCAGAATCCGACAGGAGAGACATAAACGATGTCGCTTATCGAAAGTCCTCGATAAGCGTTAATTATTTGGAAGATAACCTGTGTGGTGCTTTTCTTCGAAATTTACGTTGCAGGGGATTTTATTAACCTGTTCACAAAGTACGTGCGGTGATACCAGACACCTCTAAAACACGTAACCTCCATCTTCATTCACATCTACACAAGCATGGTAAAATAAAATCCATTTGGGCAGTTTGTTTGTGTTCCACCGAAAGGCAAAATTTCCAACGATTTTATGGCAATAAAATCAAATAATGAGTATCTATATTACGAAAATAATGAGTTTCAGTGAGCAAAATATTTTTTCTAAGGTGCCAAGTCTAATACTTTTAGCCACCATATCATTTGTTTTCAAAATGATATTGAGGAAGGCATAACATAAATCCACGACGAGAAGAATTTCACCGTTATCAGTGTTCTGAAATCCATTTCGTTGCTCGCATTAGTTTTAGCGGCTCCTGTCAGTCGTCTGTGGTCTTGAACACTCACCTACTGTCTAACCAAGCGAGAACGATTGGAATAGCCTCTGGCCGCTCTAAGCAATTGTTTTGTTCATATTATCAGTGTCTCTCGGGCAGATTGCTTTTTTGATCTTCACTTTGAACGTCGCCCCCTGTGCGCCTCTGAGCTCGTCACGAAAAGCAAACCGCGTCTTTTGTTTCACAGTTGGGGTAAATGTTCGATCCCTTACCTTGTCTCCTGGCTGTTAGTAATTTACCTAAGTGACGACGGCCTTGTTGTTTGGTACTGTTTCCCAGACCTTAACATCCTCACTGTCGCATGACTGACCGCACCGAAACAAAGCGTCATTGGAACCTTGAAACCAGTCCGTCGCCTCACCTGACAATCGGTATCCTCGGTGCAGTTTTTGTTTTTTCATCAGTAAGAAATCACTGAATTGCGCGTCGGTTTTCTGAATCAAGCACAGAAAGTTAAACACTCCTACTTGTCAACAGATGATAAATTATCATTATACTTCAAGCATTTAACTTTGTGCACAAAATCTGTTCACGTTCCACCTTGTCACGATTGCGGCAGTTTCAAAATGACAAACACTATGAACAGACAGCGTCGAACGGATCACATTTTCCTAATCAGTGAATCGCGTTGGGCTAATTTTGGTTGGAATTTCGCTCATGAGAGTATCACTATTCCCATCAAATCTCTGGGTAACTTTGAATGATGCCCTTGTTAGATCGCGAATAAAACCCTTAGGAGGCCCCAAGGTCTTTCACATGCACCATATACATTTCTATGTGTCTTCCTGAGTAATCGTAAAATATTTTCTGCCACGTTAAAGAACTAAACTCTAGTCTGATCTATTACCAAATTGCATTTCAAACTGCCCAAATTGTTGTATCTGTGAAAAAATGCAGTCATCTACATTTCCGAAATTCGCAGGCAATAATCTAGAAATTCTTTGTGATTCGACGAAACGAGATTTTACGGAACTACTAAATTCATATTAACAGCGTTCAATCTTCCTTTTGCTATTTGAGTGATTGGAAATCAGCCTGAGATGGAAAGCAACTTTAAAGTACGTGCAAATTTCTGCGCGCTCATATTATCAATAAGTGATACTTATAGATAATATCTGAAAAATAGGATTTCAGCATTATTCAGGTAGCTGTATCAGACAAAAGGATTCCAAACCAGGGTTCGCCTCTAGTCATCCTTCTTTTAATGCCACAATCGTGGCCGATGATTCACAAACGCTAATGGGAAACCACAAAATTCCGTTATTGATTCCTCTAAAAAGAGCGCTCTGACTGGATCTAAGTGGCTACTGCCACAAAGACCAACGCTTTCAAAGCAAATCTGCGATCCTTTTGTTTTGTTTTCTTGTACTCATCTAAAAGTGTCGTTACTAAACGGCTACCATACATTATCTGGTTGAAGTTTCCCTAACAGACAAACGCGTACCTGCATGTGCATAATCCGGTAACTGTCTGCAGTACCTGTTCCATGACGATGTTTTCATCGAGAAGTGTCACGAGGTGAATTTTACTTTAGTGAAATTAAGCCTCGTTAAATACCCCGAATTTCCTCGTAGCATTTTCGAAAGCTACATTGGTGAACATTTTTCAGTCTGTTTTGGCAAGTGTTCCGTTTTTACTCCAATTTGGATAATAAAATGCCGAACTGGTGCAGTTTAATTGTTTTTCAGTTTTCCGATTAAAGCTACTCATAAGTAGCTATTTGTCGTTATGACCAAACGACCCAAGAAGCGAGAGAGCACTAAGGTGACTAGTTCCGTAAAATTGTTTAGTTTACTGACGGATATACCTTTGGTTCAGAGGTGAAGGATATCGGCAACATAACACGCTTTTTTGGACTAATGCAGACGATTGTTATCGATTTCTTGTTATTCTTCAATAGAAACCACTCATAGATCATAGACTCGTTTCATTCCCCTTTACACAAGGCAAACCGAGTTTCTCTCCGATAATTTTTGACCCAGTTTGAATCCATTTCACGACCAGAAGATTCAAACTGCTTTATTTTTCATCTAAAATCTGGTGTTATCCTTAAACCGTCCTGTCCTGAATGTCAACCAAGTGGCACTACTGTTGCAGCATCAACAACAACAACAACTGGTACAGGTACCATTCTTGAGTGGTGTGTAAGACCAATTTCATTTTAGGCAACTTCGTTAACTCTGCCCAAGAGTACTCACGAACTTAACGCAAAGAACTGACTAGTTGGTTGAAAGGTGAAACGACTACACGTGTATTTATGTGATCAGAGATTCACATGTATTACTGGTCATGAAGCATTAGGATTCACCTATTATCCACATGTTCTGACGGGGTCTTTATAATTGGCCGTACCCGCTGGGCTGCGTTTGTTTCCTCTCCTATATTTGTCGCTAACGCTAACTGGTTTCAATTTTCAGAATCTCCGTTGAGTTCGTGATTTTGGATACCCGATTAGAGATCGGATCAGACATTTGCCGCTCAAGTTTCGCGTTCACCCTAAAAAGTATCTAGCAGGATGGATAGATATAAGTCAGTAGATAGAATGTCTACGCTGTGCAAAGCTTTTGAAATATAAAAAGCAACAACTAGGCTAGAAAAGTGTTTAAAAAGTCGGCGTTCGGATTAACTAAAGCAACCTTTCTCAAGGCATGTTTACAGTTGATTGTAAACCTGACTTGGGAAAGGATATCCATGATTTTTCATACAAACATTACCGACCCTGCCATTTTTCATATTTTAAAAACTTCAATTTATCGCATAACACGTCACTTGTACGAGAGAATCCGAAATATATTCGATTCAGAATCCCTACCAACTTTGCTTGCCAACATGCATCTCTGCTTGGACAGAACTTTTGATATAGTTCATTTAGCATGATAGAACAAAGCTAAGCATGTTGGAGCGATTCTCGTATATGAAAACTGATTTGCATGCTGATGTTGATTAGGATGGAATTCATCTCAATAAATAAGATTTTTTCAACGGTGAGATAGAAGAGCAGCGGGAGAACGTTTGTCTTTCACGGAGGGAGCAAATCTTCAGGTCCCAGGTTTCATTAAAACAGTTTAGAAGTTACTAATAATTTTGAGCTTTGCATTTCGTCATGTTTTTTTTGGTTATCAGTGTTTATTCTGCACATGATACCTAATCAGACTATTACAGACAATTTTCCGATGAACTTTGCAATCATCTGATTTCCTAGGACGACAATTCTTTTCTAGTCACCCCCTGGCGACTTCAGACAGATTTGGTGCGTATTTCTCCTCATCACTTGATCACCGCAATACTGTACAATTTTCTGCACGTGATAACCGTGTTCATGCTGTGATTTTAGCTGACTATCCCAGCTTCTCTGCTTATAAACGAAATCCCATTGGCATGTCTGACCATTGTACGTTACTTCCGTATCCCAGTCTAAACTATACTGTGACCGGACGTGTTTGCTCCCACGAGAATTTTAGCATGCTAATTGGTCTCGTAGGTCCCATCTTTGCTCTACGTAATGGACTCCTATACTGTGAGCATTCGACAGATTATTCTGACTTCTCCCATGGCATCTGCCGCTACATTGATGGACTACGTCCAATCCGACAGATTTCCGTTCACCTCAATTAGAACGGCTTCGTAGTTTTAAAGAAAAGTCTGCGGGTCTGGTTTGATGCACACAGTTGAACATTTCACTATGCTTATGAAAATTATGATGAGGCGACTAAGTCCTGCATGTGTGGACATGACTCGGTAAGAAAAGATGCCACGATAGTTGAAAATTCCTGAGACAACTGGCTAGCTAAAAATTAAAGTCCAGCCCCGAAATCCAAGCGATTGACCATGAGTTCTATATAGGCCTTAGGTAAACTCACTCTCTTCTATTTGTTGTCTACAATGAATTTACTCCAATTAAGGAAAACTCAGCACTTGGATGTTTCCTGAAATCTGCATGCAATAGGCCTCGAGGATCTGATTTATTTTCTTTTGTACTATTCACTACTTGTATCTTACATTTTTCTGTCTCGTTATCCAACGTTTTTACTGGTTGTCTTGCGTATGGGACTATTCCTGACAGTTGGACATCAGTTAGAATGTGACTATTTCCCAAGAACCTAACTAATAATTAAGGGCTTAGAGACAATTTCGTTGAAAGCATTCTAGAACGTACTTCTTAATGATATATTAATTGACGTTTAGTCGTCTGACTATATGTAATACAAACCTTCGGTGTCCATATTTGATGACCTAAGGTCCCGTTGATGGTGATTGCCGCAGAGAGGGGGTTTGGTTTTCTAGCAACTACGCCAAACCCCATAGGTCGTTCGCTTCTTTTCCGATTTTCCACGAAAATAATGTTGACCTTAGTCTTTTGGATGTCATAAACGACTACTTTTTTGCAATAACACAATACTTGCTTCTTCTGGTTGGAACAAATCTCCACCCTTCACAGTTAAGTCAGGAAGTTTTCCAACGGGCCTTTCTCTGGTCATTTCTTTCTACCTTTTTATTGTCAAGTTCCCTATTTCCTCGAATTCCACTGAGTTCATTCTGGCCATCATTGTAATATTTATTGGACTCTTAGTTATTTGCAAGATAATATAAATAAACTCCGTGACTAGTCTACTTTCAGCTCGTAGTTTTCGAACAATTTCCAATGTGTTGATGTCCTCTTTGATCATCAGCGTCGTTGTCTGCACTGAAATGTCTCCAGTAATCTTTCATTGCTACCAGTTAATATGGAATCCATCCAACACCTTGGTATAGCTTTAGTCTATGATATTTCCTAAGCCAAACATGTTAAATTTGTTTTTCATGAATTATGCACACTCAATTTTGTCCTTCAGACCTACAATGCTAACACTGCATCTCGAGTTTGTTTACCAAGCTGTTACTTCTCGCATTCGCACTAGTTGATTTTAGTCCATCCAGATACTCTTGCCCGGTTCAAAGAAAACTTTTGTGATTTTACCATCGAAACTGTGAAACTAATGGCACGAGAGCGTGAAATTACTGTACCACTAGCATACGGTTACTCACACCGTTTTTGTATCATCATCAGTGCAGGACCACATAACGATATGGCATCCAGTTAGTCCACAGAATTACTACAAAGATCAAGATAAAAGTCCAAAACAAAAAGGTTATCAGATCTGTACACCGATAGTCAAGCACAAACGTGAGACTATCACTTTTGGTTTTCCTCAAGGCTAATGTCAAATCCCCTTTATATGCCAGCCAACGCAATGGTCTAACTGAACGAATCACTTCAAAAACTAATAATAATAATAACATGGTTTTCGGTACTAACTTGTACGTTTAAACTTCATCGCATCTGCGATTCACCTCGGATGTCTCAAATCCAGGTCAGATTTTCCTCTAACGCAATTCACACAAACATATACAATCCTACGCACTTAAATCCCTCCCCAACCGATGATTAGCTCTCTGCGTTGAAATTGGCACAGAAAAGTGAGACCTAGTTAGCTCACGTTTGGTGATGGAATCTCAGTTGACAGCATGAGGAGCCGATTGCTGTTACGTACCATGTATCATGTTGCTTGTCATGTGTATGATCTCATGTCTACATAATGATCGAGTTTGAAGCCAGATTACTTCGACACGTAAATAGTTCAGCTTTGGCGCTGGAAATGATTATAAATTTGTACCAACTCTGTCTTTGTGTGTGCACGGGTGTGGTTGTTTACGAGAGAGAGAGAGAGAGAGAGAGAGAAAGAGCCGGGGAGAAAAACAAAAACCGCTCCTATTGTGTGTACCACGCTCGATTTTGAACCATAACCGAAATTAATGTGGGCCGCTTCATGTAATGATAACGTGGAATACAGGGCATGAATTGTTATCTAAAGAAATTGTTTTTGTTACTACATACGCGGCATCACAAAATTTGATCCTATGGCGCCAAGGCTCATTATTACAAGGGTTCCTATAGGTTTTGAAAATAAGGCTGATAGAAATTGAACAATTGTCAACAGCACTCTCAGTCAGTGTACAATGGTTACGAAACGCTTTGAATTTTATTGCAAAATGTTGATGCCTATGTTTAAACATATTCCAAACTGCATGGTTTTATCGCTCAATCAGGACATCTGATTTCACTCTTTGTACGCTGTGAAGTGTACACCACACGGGGTAAACTTGCCTGTCCAAAAGATCCTAGTGTTCTAGATCAGGGTTAAGGTATAGACTATTCGTTATTACTGGAGTCGTGATAAATCCGTGGTGGTCTGTGTGCGTGATGGGATTGCCACGTCCGAAGATCAGTGCTCTCTCCCCCCTCCTTTCTAATATATATAGCACAAATACGAATACAGATCATATGCTATCGGAATCACGGGGAAGGATAAAAACAATGAACAAGGAAGAGAAAAAAGAATAAAACGATTAACAGAGTTTACGGTAGTTCATTCATTCCCTCTCTCAAAATCATAGGTTATCCATTGGGATCGATGATTCCTCTGTGTGTTTGACACTGCCCGGTTGTACAAACCGAGAAAGAGGGTTGACTAGGAGGAGCCCAGCCAAAGCCTTGGACCAAATGGTCTAACTGTCGTGATTCGGCGTCATGTGATACAGTCCGGCACAGTTTTGTGCTAGTGTGCGTAGAAAACCAGACAATGAGAACCGTGGCGGCATGAAGTAGTTCAGTTCAAACACTAACCGGAAGCCATTGGAAGGCATATATTTCACCGATCGGGATACCTATTTTGTATATAAAAGCATCGGTAGTAAATAAAACCGTAACGTCTTTCCCACCTGTCGCAGTCTTCCAGTTGTCATCAGCTGCCTGGCTTAGGTCGAAGTCAGTGCAGTGCCGTATGCCTTGCAAGCCTCTGATGCTTGGTTTGGAATTTGGGTTTAGCCAACTTCCCTAAACTGATGATCAAAGATCAGTATTCGTCTTTGTCCACATGCGTCACGAGAAGGCAACGCATAGGACCTCCTCAGTAAAGGCTATATGAGACATCGGTCATTTGGGAATATGCTAAGAGGCAGTCAAGGCGAGTAGCCGACTCGGAGCCTCAGACATCAATCGCCAAAGATACTAAGTCATTTAGAGGCCACCACAGCTCTAAGCCGATTTTATCGAACTGTTGCGGGTAAGCAATCTGGTAAGATCATGCACTGTGAACCCCTTGTTTTTTTAATTCTCAGAACTATTGAAAGAAGTGAAAAATCGCAGTCTCATTTACTCCACATCGTCCAGTCCGGGTTCAGCAAGTTACTTCATTATTCCATAGGCCCAGGTAACGAGGGTTCGTGTTTAACTCCGTTGTTTTTAGTTATATTTGCCAAGTCCTAATCGTGCTATTGTGCGTAGAATAATTTCACGCTTCAAAAATCGCAATTTGGTGGGAAACCGCGTTTCGTTTTTGTTCAGTGTTACCAATTATAATGGGAAAAGGCCAAGGGATAAAAAACCAAGATGAATGTGTCCCAAAGGTCTTAAATGGGATTCCAAATTTCCATATATCATCATTTTTGGCGCAAACTGACACAATCGTTTCATGAGTTTGCCCCCATTGTGAAATCAAGGTGCTTATGGCCAACTGTATACGGCCTAATCGGTATCCACAATTCTATCTACATACGAACAAGATTAGCGAGAACGACAAATGCTATCAGAGGTCCGGGATAAATAAATACCTTTTGTGTAGAATAAACACATAGGCATCATTTCAGTAACACTAAAAGGAATACGTTTCGAAGTAATCTAGCAGAGAGTCTTGAGGTAGCAACAAGTACAAAAACAAAAATATCTAGACTACACAAACAAAACCGAGATTGACTTACTAAATCTGCCAATTCTTTTCGGTGATTCATGACCGGAACGGTTGGGCCGTAGTTGATCCGGATGTCTTAGAGGGCATAGTGTTGAGCTGAAATCATCGCGACAGAAGTTTCTAAAAAGATATTTCCCAGATTTAATTTTCGTCAGCCACGATATCAACAGCACTCCAAATCAGAACAACAGCGTGGAGGGAGAAGATGGTTTGTTGAACGAAGAATTTTGTGATGTGCCTTGTGCGTGTGTGTGTGTGTGCGTATGCGTATGTATTGTGCTGTGTTGTATTGGACACCGAAATAAATTTCTAGATTCTAAGAGCATCTGAAGCAACGGATACCTTCCACGTCAGTTTTCCTTTTAGATTTGTGCATATCCATCTCAGGATGTGACATGCAATGAGACGTGTAAATCCCTAAGACGTCAACTGACTAAGATTTTGCGAAATGGCGGCGAACAGTATCGGATAGAGAAGTGTTGAGAGGTGAAAAAAGTAGCAAGCACCGAAAATAATTGCAAAATTTACTGACTAGCTTACCAAGTCTGGATACAAATGAAACGATCAAAGACGACACTGATTCATTCTCAGGAGCCCGGGGGTTGCAGTGCTGAATGGAGAATTTTAAGATATTTTACTGTACTTTGTTGTTGAAAATTTGTTTACACAAAAGTCACATTTCAGCCAAAAATAGTAATGGAAAATAAACAAACAACTACACTCATCACTTTGTGAAATCGAAGAAAAAGAAGCATCGAGTGAATGATCTGAGCACTTAGGATGGGTTACTCGGAAAGTTGACTGAAACGCCATCCCGGTTTGTCAAGGTGCTAAATATGGGACAGTAAAGTTCCTGCAGATATTGATTCTAAAGGGTAGGGAACTAAAAGCGTGTTGTGTGGAAAATGATGACGGCACTTTGACAGAACTTTGTGCAGAAGATGTACTAGAAAACTTTTCTCATACGGACAGGCGTTCATCACACAATTTAGATTACCCACGGTCACACTGGAAGTTCAACTTACGCTTGCAAATAACGTGATACTGATAGACATAAAGACCGGTTCACTTAAAAGTTATACGGCAGGAGAACAGAATGGTCTATCACCGTATTTTTACGAGGGCAGTTGAGAAGTTTTAACCTTGTAGTCTGCAAACTCCCGATGTTGACCTAGGGAAAGGAACGACCACCTAAGAACTAATATTGAATTCTTGGTTGTTCTGATATATAAGGATAACAGGTCTTGAAGTGAAAAATCCTTAAAGAATTATTTTGATGAGGATTACATCTAAATTGCTCAAAAGCACTATTCTCCATCGGTTATTTAATGCTTGTGAGGAGCTTGCATATGAGAATCAATGCGGTTTTCGTTGTGATAGAGGTCGTGTGAATCACATCTCCCGTGTGACAGCAATAGAACATGATTATGTCCGTCACTCACGATGACTTTCACGACGTACATTTGGGTTTCTCAGATCAACGGTGATTAAGCAAACAAATTCAGGGCTTTTGAACCTGATGACCGCGAGTTCGCAGTCCCCCACTTCCGACTAACTTTTTCATTTGGCAGATCTTCGGCGGCCCCGAGCTCCTTCGAGAAAATGACGCGCACTGTCGTTTCAGCAGTCAATGAAGTAAAATAAGAAATTAAAAGCAGCAGATGGATTCTCAGTCGTTTGATCTTTCAGTTGAACAATGGACGTTTCAGTTTATATGGATACCGCACTTTCCCAAGACGCGTTTATTTACTCCATTTTGTTCGCATTGATCCCCTCATTCTCTTCATATTCCCTTAAAACTCTCCCGATTGGATCTTCCGTTCCACATTGGAGTAGTATTCCTTCGTCGTCCTTCGAATATCTTGGTTTTTCTGTGCTAAACAGTTCATTGTGGCTTGTCATTGACGATTTTGTTCACCTATCATTTTTAGCGTCGTGTGTCACGGTGTTTAAGCGTCTGTGTGTTCCTTTTTGTGTTGCATTGTATTGTATTGTATTGCATAGACTTTTGCGTACAATAAATAATGTCGAATTTCGGTCAAAAAATGTGACGATAAAAACTAATTAGAGGGAAATTAATAAATAACATAAAAACACACTCATTGCCTCGTAATTAATATAAATGACCTTGTCCAGAAATAATCATAAAGCATTAGGACAGGATGCTCAGGATTTCGGATGGAACCCGGTCATGGTTTGTTATAGTTCGTGCTAAATATGGGGCACTGGAGTCCCTATAGATATTGATTCTAGAGGGTATGGAACGAAAAACGGATCGTGTTGAAATATAACAGCGACACTTTGAAAGATCGTTGTGCAGAGGATGCG
>LUCM01009645.1:7977-18057 GCA_008360955.1 Fasciolopsis buskii | reverse complement strand
TGGGCTACGGGCGTAGACGCATGGAGGAAAACTATGGCATTTTTGCGCGAGTTGTATCCCTTTTTTTTTTTTTAAAATTTATTTTTTTATTTTTTTTACTTCGCTCAATTACTTTATTGTGAGACCAATTTATTTAGCCCGATCACTTTTTTTTCGTCTCCGCTTCCAGATGCCCCCCCCCTTAATGCTTTTTATAATTTTTTTCGCCCCCTCTCCCTAAGTTTTTTCTTTGTTGAATCGAGTGACTGCTGGAGATCTGGCCGATGCGAACTGAAATGGGTCATAAGGAACCATCACGAATGTATGCGCACGATCTCAGGCAGTCAGTCGGATCAACTTTAGGGCGGAGAAAGTGATGCTAATATATCTCATAGTATTGAGCGAGTAATTAAAAGGTCGCTGCATGCATGTTTTCTCATCGTCTACGCCCGTAGCAACGCTTTCGGAATGCTTACACCTAACGGCTAGGGTTACCCAACTAAAGACTGCATTTCTACCTCCCTAGTATATAAGAGAGTCATGCTGGTTTACCAATACTTCATACACGCAACGAGCAAGGAGAATGTTGAACTACCGATGTCTTCTCTAAAATTAGCATGTGAAGGGAGAGTGTAAAATGAGAAACTGACAGGATAGTCTGGTTATCTGCAGTAGATGCGGAATCGATGCAGTATCCGTGAATCGCAACAGTTGTCAATGTTCTTGCTATAAATGGGTAGAATTGGAACTGGGAGAGTCTCTTGCGTCATTTGTTGATGCTGCTCTACATTGTCCTACCATTTTTTCAATGCCTTTTTCTGGATGATCATTGTCCTGCGAGGGGAACGGCGTTTGTTAAAAGGGCTATTACCACCATTTTACCATTCAAAGGCAGCGAGAAAAGCTGTAATAAAGAAAGGACTGAGCCTACTGCTACATTAATGACTCTCCACAATGAAATACGAATGAGTATTGAATCCAAGTCAAAAATAGCAGATTCTTCAATTATCTTCTCCAGTATTTCACTTTGGCACTGCTCTTGGGGCAAAAGGTTTACTAGATAAACTGATAAAACTGTTTATGGGGATCTCGGAACCTATTTTTGATAGAGTTGGCCTTAAACGACACAGAGCTCTCTTGCAACTTTGGTTCTCGCCAATTATTGTTTCAATTCAAACAACTATTTCAAGTTATAGGTCACCAGAAGGCTGAGCAATTGTTATGGTTTGCGAAAGCAGTAGCTATTCGACATCATAAATGTGACTGTTTTAGATGCCTCACTACAATGGGCTTGCAACTGTGGTCTCGACCCATATGTGTAATCAACTGCACACGCAATCAAGTTTACCACCAATATCATTTGTTCACTTCCATGTGGCTTATTCCATTTCGTCGGAGGGACGGGTAATAGAACATGGCATAGTGAACGAGTACGTTTACCTTAGGCAACACGTGACCCAGCCAAAAAAGTCTACTAAGCTTCGTGCACTATGATAAAATGCTCTCGAAACCGGTGCCTAATAGTAGGATCAAAACCTTCACATTGCTCACGTGGTCAGTCCATCCGACCCTAGCCATGCAACGTAAATATCGATGATCGAAAACCCCCAAGCGACGATCATCTCCGGTACGCAGATTCTGCCTACGTGAACCAGTACGATCTGGAGTTGTGAACAATCACGCCACCGGTATCTTACTTCACTATGATCAATCTAATTCAGACTAACTGTCGGTTTAGAGTACCATATCGTTGTGCGACTCAGACTGTTCCGGAAACTCGTGCGAGATAAGAATAAACGATTGTCTGCATGAACGTGGAGAAGCCTGTCCCTGTTATCTTTATGCTGAGCGGGCAAGGCACAAGGGGCCCACGTAAAAAAGCTTCTGATGTAGTAAGTTTCCCAGCCTGTCCATTAAAATCACTTGGTACCTCCACAATGGTAGAGCTTACCCTCTTAAGAACAAGAGTAGTAAGTTCTTAATAAAACTAATCCTTTGCTTGTCACTGTTGCAGTCTGTCCGATTATACACAGAGAAGACACGGGTTTTGGCTAACGCTGCTATTCTTTCGAGTGTTAACTGCCCCTTGGACTCCTAGGACTCATGAATGACTGTCACTTGAGATCTAGTCTGAAAGGACAGCCTCAATCTTGCCAGCCAATACTTCTGCTACATTTCTTGATTCTAAGCTCGCGCTGCTTCATCTCCTGAGGTGCGCAGAGAATACCTCCTGCGTTCAGTCTTTATTTGAACCGGTTTCTTAGAATGGATTATCCGGAACATCTACTACTTTTTAGATGCAGACATCGTTACTTGGTTGGCTGCTAGAGGCGCATCTCGGCAGCTCGGATTTCCGAATTTACCGAGCACTGGGCGCGACGCTCGCGTCATTCCTGACAGCTCCTTTAACCACATATTTGGCTTAAATATCATTTTTTTAAATAGCATAAGCTGGTAATCGTACCAGCTTAGGAACGTCAGTTACTTCCTGTCGCCGTTCCCTTTTCTTGATTTAACAACTTGACAGGTCGGCTCCGAGAAACTCTTTATTACCATGTTTCATGTATATCAACGGCAGTTTTCGTTATCCTAGTCATTCTTTATATCTTGGTTTTAACTTCGCGGGATGCAGGTCATCCAGATCAGTTGTTCTTCCACTGATGATTTTCCCGTTAAATGCCCTCTCGAACTGCTCTCACCAGTCCCTGGTATGTGCATTGATATTGCGTTGCTCTGCCTTGTTGTAGGTAAGTTTTCCTTGAGGTCGGTGATAGGTGGACTTCTCTTAACTACTTGCTATAGAAATGCACACAGTTACCATGAACTCATTATTGGTTTGTATTATCTAAGCATAGGTTGTGGATTTGATTGATGAGGCTGCTCCATGGCCGATGGAACCATCGGTCTAGGATATCACAGCACGTTCCGCTATGCATCCCATTGTATATTTGGACCACTTGGGCCGCTTGGGCTTGAAATCGAATCAGCAGAGTGTTGTCTCAGCATAGTTATCATCGTTTGTGTCTCCAGAATGTAGGCTAGTGTGTGAGGTGGACTATGGCAGCGTTTCAACATAAGCTACAAGGAAGTAATGTTGTGGCTGGTAACATGATATCGGAAAAAGCTTGCAGAACTCTATTGAAGCGTTTCACCGGCTTGCCAACTGGACGTTGCTTAGAAAATGTGATACTGGTCCGGCTTAACTGGTGTGGTCAGGTAGCTGACTCTCAGGTACCTTTTAACCTCATTTTTTCCACAGTATTTATACAGCTCGACTGGGTGTGTGAATGTATGTTGGAAATGCATCTACTCTAATCTTTTGTTATTATAGCTGATACTGAACAATAAACAGCTCAAATTCTTGATGTTTCCGAATACATAATTTCTGCTATTCCGTTTGTTTGTTGTGCAGAAGACGAGGATTCTCGTCCCAGTATAGTTGCTTGATTATCACTGACTTTTGCTCGCCTCCTTATTAGCTGTTGATCTTCGGCAGATTTTCCTCCTGATCACTTGATCAGAAGGAAAATCAACAACTTGCTCATGCCACG
This sequence comes from Fasciolopsis buskii, assembly GCA_008360955.1. Taxonomy (NCBI): domain Eukaryota; kingdom Metazoa; phylum Platyhelminthes; class Trematoda; order Plagiorchiida; family Fasciolidae; genus Fasciolopsis; species Fasciolopsis buskii. Next base: position 14,527 of record LUCM01009645.1, on the reverse strand, counting down.
CCATGGTGTACCGCAGTTCAGTTCATCCAACCAATGGTAAATGAGTCGTCTACCTCAGATCAGGAGTAACTATATACAAGTGGCCTCGACCCATCTAGTAAATCGGTCAGTGCGCGTTAGCAAATAAGCATATCCGTGTGATACTCGCGAAGTGAGACCACGTTGTTTGTGCTATGTTTTGTATAAATGTCAAAACGGAGGACCCACTTAAGTGCATGAGCAATACCATTAGAAAGTGGTACCAAACTCAATTTTGGGGATACCAGTTTTTTCGATGCCTATCGTCCAGATCGAGCCGTGATTGATGATCTGTTAGTGGTTATGTGATGTACCACACAGTCGGTCACTGGACCTACCTCTTCGAACTGTTTAGTCAGCTGAAGGAATACAGTAAATAATGATTGGAATACATTCGGAATAGCGTGAAAGATACCGGTGATTCATTGTGCATCTGTTCTGGTTTTAGAACCCTGAAGACTAACTAAGACTGCAACATTTTGAGATCTATGCGCAGCGGTGTTACGTTAACCTCGATTATTAAGCGGTTGCAATGCTATGCAACTTATCGATCTGCAATCTAGACCAAAGAACATCAGGAAAATCAGTTTCACCAAAAATACTAAGTCTTCCAAATCGGGATCACCAATACTGAATTCTTTCGGCATACGGCTTCTGCGTGTGACTTCTATGAGATTCGAAAGGTAAAACTGGGGAAGCTCACCCAGTCGACGGATTCAAACAGAGCATTGTGCGCATCGTATTATCCAATAATAACTGAAGAAGCAAGGCATAGTAGAAGAACCGAGTAGCAAGTGGGAGTCGAAACCAAATACTGTAGAAAGTGCTGAAACCAACAGAACTGCAGGGGCCTCGTGTCCGACTTAATGGGTACAACCAGCTACGGTAAAAGTTGGTCCTCAACGCGGGCTGTAGAAGAAATGATGTCTGGAATGGTCTTTTTCCGGGAGGTAGGCCTATAGAGTATAGAGACATGCGATTTATTTGGTCAAGTCCCTGATCATCGGAGAAGAGGGGATCTGAAGGTAATTTTAATGATGGAGCACTGAAACTCAGGTATTTCGCAGCGCGATAAGTGGATCGGCGATTAGATGTACATTAGTCTTCTGGCGGTCGACAATCAGCAATATATCGACGTGCTTGAAAAACCTAGCCAGCAGACTTGACCCAGTGGGAAGAGTCGGCCTTAGTTCAAGAGATTCTCTAACCGGATTGCTGGAGAACCTAATGTTTGAATGGACAATGAACATAAACCATACGCGTGTGCACACACGGACAAGCGTACAAACATTTGTTGGGCGCATGAATTTAGTATGGACTGTCCAGTTATGCGACTCGACATTCGATTGTTTATTGTTTTGACTTAGGCTTGTTGGTCCGAGTCACTTGCTGTGTGTAAACAGGGATTTATTCATTCATCCATTTACTTATTTAATCATTCATTCGGGAGTCGATCTATTCAATGAACGCTTATTCTGTCTCCCAATGGTAAGATTCGTAGCGGTTACTAAGGTTGGGGAAGAGAACATCAATATGCACACATCGAAGTCATACAGCATCGACAATTGCCATCTGTGAAACAACTAAAGCATCAGACAAAAATCACCGAGAATGTAATAGAAATTGAGCAGTCATTCTCGGCAAAGTCCGAAGAACCGCTGGTTGCCTGCATTCAGGAATTTAATAGTGATGCAGAAAATAATGCAACTTTCACGTTTTAGTATAAACAATATGGAAACGTCATCGTGGTAGACAATGTGACCATGTATGAATGATTCAAAGTTTGGTTGGTTTGACAGAAACAGAAACCATGAGGATTGAATTCCCAATTTATGCAGAACACGTGCATGAAGGAAATCCACCTATTGGTAAGGCATGCAAAATTCGCAGGCAAATTTGTATTCGGTTATCAAGGGGCTGACACTATGTGACATGAAAATTGTCATGACATCGGTAGTTCAACATTCTCCTTGCTCGTTGCGTGTATGAAATATTGGTAAACCAGCATGACTCTCTTATATACTAGGGAGGTAGAAATGCAGTCTTTAGTTGGGTAACCCTAGCCGTTAGGTGTAAGCATTCCGAAAGCGTTGCTATGTGCGTAGACGATGAGAAAACATGCATGCAACGACCTGCTAATTACTCGCTCCATACTATGAGACACATTAGCATAAGATGACAGCGAAATAGAACGGTGGTTTTCAAAATAGCGATCTTCGGTCAACTAAGCCTAAATCGCCTTTCAGGTCGAGAACTATGAAGTTCGGGCGATGGTTTGTCTGTCGTGCTTCGAGCAGCCGGCAAGGAATGATTACCTGGTCGATGCAACCTCGACCGCGGCTAAACCCAGCTTGCACTTCGCGGACGTTTTCTTTGCAAACCGATGTCGAATGGTTCAGGATTATTGAAACTGAAACTTTGGTCCCTTCCGGAGGTGAATTGGTCCCGCGATGATTACTACACTCAGTGCGTCTCCCCTTTGGTAGATGGGAAAATCTGTAACTCATCCTTAGGTAACGGAAACGACGCATCCCGCCTCTCTCACGAGCACGAAGGTAAACTTGCTCTCGATAAGGGGCGATTTATTCCAGTTTGAAGCAGACTGGGGGTAGTCGTCGGCGACTGGTTGCTGCTTCTCTAATTTAGTTGTAATAGTTCCGCTCTACGTCCTCTTCGTCGTGTTTTCAGGAATCTCATCATCAGACGAGTTGAATCCCTTCATGAATAGAAAAACAATCCTACCTCCGTTATTCGCTAGGATTAATTGCTTCCGAAGAAATCGAATTTAGTATGTTCAGGAAGAATTTAGCCTGACTTTTGTCAGGTCAACCGTACAAGTTCCTTGTGTACAACTGACGATCTGACATTCACGCGTTCTAGTTTCTGTATCTTTTGGTACAGACATTTTAACCTCGCACCAAGTGAAACACGGTTTTCATTACAACCTCACAGCACCAACTACTAAAGAAGAGGAACGAACGAGGAACAGTGAAAAACCAATCACAAAATAATAAGTAAAACATATCAGAGGAGAAGATAGATCTCAGGTACCATAGAAGATGTACTTCGAACTATTGACTAAACCGTATCAAGCACCGTCTCTAACCATCGCTTCGAGTAACCTCGTCGATCCCAAACCAGTAGTCTAACTCTAACTCTACATGATCCAGTCCGCTCTCAATACTTTATTCCATATCACCATTGCCATCGTACCATCTACAACCATTAATCACCCTCAAAAACAGCAGCGTTCCTGGAGTCATGTGCAAAACATGTTCCAACCATATTGATCTACATCAGGACCGAATGACGTCAAGGAGATAGTATCCGAAAATTCGATGAGCCAGATGTATTTGGTTTATTGTTGAATTGAATTAATGTTAGTACAACACGCGTTGTGTGGTAGATGTATGATCGCCAAGTTTCGACTTACCGTGGGTAGGTCCTTCAAAGCAAGAATTCAATCAAATAACTGGAAAGGCAGAAAGACGTTACTGTGGCAAGCCGGTCTAATTCGATATACAAGGAGAATTACATCTACCAACAACGCTGGGTTACATCTTGACCTATCCTCATTCAGTGTCTCGTCGAAGATGGAACGTTGGGATCCTAATCCCATATTCTACGAACATTACAAGGACAAAATTTTTCGTACATCTCCTGGTTCAGGTAGCAAAAGTATTGTGAATCGATGTGAATCGCAAATTTTAAATAAATATTTCCAAATGTTAAAATACTGTAAGTGAACCTGACCATTACAATATAACACAACTACGAGATTAACTAGCTGCTCTACAGAATAATTAAAAACATACCTCCAAAACTGCTTTGTGTTTCACATCTGAAATGAACAATCGTTGTGAAGAACACATTTTGCTCAAGTCTGCCGTGTTCTTGAGAATACCGCACTCATACCAAGCTTCTCCAATAATTCTTTTCCGTCTATTGTGCTTTCCGTCAATTTGAAGCGCGGTAAGGATACAGCTGTTGTTTGTTTCGTAAAAGATGCACTTAGCACCTTTGTAAGCCCCTCTGATTCGAGTTTCGGCAGCAAAGAATTAAGGCCATCTTTCTTATTCGGTACAGATGGACAAGATCGCCATCTGAAAGGAAGGAAGAGTAGTCAGATGAAACGAGCATATTAAAACAATCACCGAGGTCGATTCGTCTGAGTCCATTTTTATTCACGAAAAAAACCTGGGAAAAAATTAGGTTCTTATCTGAGAATTCGACTATTCACAGGAGAGACCATGAAAAGGTAGCCAACTATTCATCACTGCTCCGTAAACAAATAATGATCCCAAGAATTTTCAAATTAAAATGTACTAAGTGAGCCTGAGGCTAACGTCGCGAAGAATTAGGCGCGGTGACTAAATCGCAGACTAAATCGCACATGCGGGATGAGTGTTACTTTAGAGCACAACGAAAAAACAAGCAAAGACTCAGGTAACGTACACGTAGCCAGTCGGCAAATCATTAAGCAGCAAGTAATAGGGCGAAACGAAACGTCTTACGCGCGATAGGGATGAATGCGGCCTGAAACGAGAGGGAATCCGAATGTATTATCTGTAATACGCCAGATGGTGTGCATTATTAAACCTCATTCATTGCCTAAACAAGTTGTGCTACATGTGCTTGGTCACTCGGCGAGATCGACCAAACACAAAGCAAAATCATCTGCTGAAAAAGGTTCGAGGATAGTACTATTGTGATAAAACGGAAAAAAGAGCACTAATAGTAATAAACAGGAATGGTGCTATCTTAGCCTCTCCTCTTTTGTCTCGGATACGGAGTCTGTGATGGAGTGGTTTTGTGATTGGCTTTGCGCCCGAGTCTGACAGAGGTATTTCACTGGTTATCGGTTGTTGCGCAATGGTGGACCGTGCCAGATAAATCACGATCAATACACCGACGTGGATGTAATCCGATCTTGCCAGACAGTGAACAAGTGCAGATCAGAGCAAGATCGCGTCGGTCCATTGGCTACCAGTGGACAGCCGACATAGCAGCGTAATAAGGAAGCAAAGTGCGGATATGCAAACCGGGAACGCCATATCGTGAGGAGGGCCAATCAATCGGGATGAGTGGTCCGAATTCGATAAACAATATCATGAACTAAATAGCGTGAAATACACCGAATAGGATGAACCAATCAAAGCGCGATCCGGACAACTGACGAAATGATGGCATTCGCACAGGAGCAATAATGCAAGCAAAAACATTCATAAACATCCGATTATTTTACTCAGTAAACAGGATATTCTGTGTGTCGACTGGCTCGATTTGTTTTCACTTAAGAAGGTGGGGATGGACCACAGAGATGTAGAGATATGATCGGCCTGCTGAAAAGTAGTAATCGGTACAGAAGAACGACAATGCTCAACAGAGACCATACAGGATTTAGAAAGAATGTGAAAGTTGGTACTAGTAGAAACAATAACAACACGCAACGCTTAATTTTTAACGACCACTCGGTGATATTTCCTGAGTCAAACATTGAAAAAAGGACAATCACCAAACCCGATGTCAGGATTTTCGTACCATCGGCTGAACTGCTCTTTCTCACAACTGGATTGTTGGATCCCAACTTACTGCCATGAACAACAGCGATATAGATCACATGCCACATTTGTCAAACGACACCAAGATGAAAAGATTTCAGTATATTACACCCTAGGTGATAGCGTGGCGCGTTAGCACCCTCGGAAGAAAATCACAATGTGCTTCAAATGGTGACTGCTAATACGAGAGCTAAGATGACGAAATAGGACGTTGCGATTCAACAGGGCGAAACACTGTCGAGCAATGAGAAAATCTCGAGGGAGAAAGATCGAAACAACGTGGCACAACTTTGACGCAATCCAATCAGACTGTAAGGAGTGATCACAAATCACAAACCAGTTCACCAACCGACTGATATGCGGTTTAACTCAGGCAGCAACAATCGATTTGCAATGGCGGTGTCTTGGCAACGAACAACAATCTATGTTCCACTTATCACAATAGGGGATTAAACAAACGGTGACAGAACACATTCGGGCTGGTTGAACAGGCCAAATCTGAGTGTCACGATCTAATAGGAAAGGACAACCGTTTTGATTACGGTAAAGTAATGTCAACATTTTTCTCCGACAAATGCCATTTGGAGGAAACAAAAGGGTCTAGACATCGTTCAGTGTGAATAACAGAAATTCAGAACAAATAAGACGACTTTGCCGGAGATCATAAGCCAACAAATGGGTTCTTCAGAGTTAAGCTTCGGTTAATTTTTTACGAATATTAACTGGGGACTGGTGTGTTCTGTTTTCGATTATCACCTCACGGCATGACCCATGCCAAAAATAGTTGGAAAGGGTCATTGCCAAAAGGAAAGGTTTCGAGCATAAATAAGCCAATTACTGTAGTACTTAGCTATTTTTATGATATGCTTCACGCGTGAGTGCAGTGGAAGTGACATGTTCCTCAGTCACCAGGGCCCACCACACCGGCGGCGGGGGGGGGAAGTCCAATAACTATGTGTCCTCGAAGCTTG
>LUCM01009644.1:98878-110440 GCA_008360955.1 Fasciolopsis buskii | reverse complement strand
GTTTGTACAGTTAGACTGTGTTCCGTGTGTTGTTTGCAGCAGCATCTTATATTTTCCCGCCTGTGTAAGTCCACTCCCTGTTCCCGTTGAATATTCATTCTTCTTAGAGATACTTTTAACTCTGTGGAAAGGCAGCGATCAGTGAGGCTTGTCTTGCTGTGTAACGCTGAACGATGATGATGATGTTGATGACTCGGGACCAAAGGCAGTGCCATGAATGCTGCTTGGCTCCTTGAAAATAATCCAAAAACCTAATGAATCACAAAATATGTACGGTTAAGACGAAAGCAGTTGGTTTGTCGTTGTTTTTATATTGTTTTTGCTGTTTTTCTTATTATCATATTTCCCCTCTTATCCACTTTCCTTATCATTCCATTTGTGCTGCGTTAGCATCATGGTTGTTTCCAAGCCGGCATATTATATATATGTGTATATGTATGTGTAGTGGTCGGAAAACTATGCTGTAGTTAATAAGTGTAAATAAAATGAACAGAAACGTACAACCAAATGTCGCCAAATCTCTGAGTTTTGTTCACGTTTTGTGTTTCCGACATACTGGCTAGCGGATTATTGTATGGAGTTACTCCTGAAATTGATTGGCTGAGATTGTCGCGATGCACTGTCTATTCGTCTGCGTATTATTATGCACGCATCCGTCCATGTCCGCGTGTGCAGTTGTGTATGAGTACAGGGTCGTGGGATAGACTGTGATCAGCTGAAAAGCCGAGGCTGTTATTGTTCATGTTACTTATTTTTATGCTTTGAACGTTTCCCACTACAGACGCGCAGATGCGGGAGGTTACGTGCCTGGAGATTTACTTCCATTATTTAAGGTTTAGCTTAAAATTCCGTTGAAAATTGTTTTCTCTTGTGGAGAGCCATATTTCTACCCTCCATAGTGACAGTATTCCACACATTCTCTTGGATCGCCATTGATCGTAATCTATTGACACGTTGGTTGTATGCTTCGTGCGCATGCGGTCTGTTATACCAGAAATTAATTTTCGTTTCACCTTGGGCATGTTTGTTAACCCAAACGGCCGAGTGATCAAAGTGATAAAAACAAGGCCGATATCGGTCGGATTTTCATTGCAGTTGTGTTGTTTTGCAGTTAGGTCAGTTTGTATATTTGAAATGGCGTACATTCATTAAAAATATACAACTTTTGAGTCAGAATCAGTCAATGTCTCTGACTTGCTGTTCTAATAGTGGACTGCATTGGTTTTTGTAAAATGATCTTTTTTCTTGCCATGCGGTATCTCTTAAATGGATTTACTCTAATTTAGTTACCTAATTTTACTTTTAGCTGAACCGATTGATACTAAAATCATGTCTAAAAAAAGTCTCGTCGAGGATCCTGATCAGAAAAGTATTGGTGCACCGTCAAAGCTCCTGGAAAATGGCAAACTCCAGCAAAAAGAAGATCAATCACCAGCCAATCAGAGTCGTGCGTTTGGGAGTTTAGGTGACCTATATTTCTCAGAGTCAGCCGGGACATTGGATACCAATAGCGATTCTTCGCAAACTTCACCGTCCTCCGGAGTCATGACAGATCGGGTTCAGCGCATCGCATCGAGCATCTATGCAGAGTTTAAGGTCATGATAGAAACATATGGTTTGCCGGTAGTAGAACGTCTAATGCCACTGGTTGTCGGATTGCTAGAAAACTTGGACGAACTCTATAAGGATCAAGCGGCTTACCATGAAGAAGTTTATCAGCTTAGGGATCAAAATAGTTTCATGGTTGGTGAGCTGGAACGTGAAAAAGACCGTCGTAAGCAGGCGGAACTGGTAGGTATTATTGTTTTTCACGTTATTTTCCGATTTATTGTTTCCTCTGATATTTGGTCTGTCAGAAGTTGCGACCTAAAATTAGAAAGGTTGCAGTCGACCATGGATATCTGTGAACTTCAGCTTCATCTATTCATTTCATGGCTATGCACTTTATTTATTTCTCACGGATTTAAATGACTGGTTTGCAGTGGCCTTTGGATATGATACTTTGAGGCAGGCCTGTTGAGCCGTGATGTGCCAAGTTTAGTTTGACTGTCCAGGGGTGAGGAACCTAATGTTTATTATTTGTTCGAATGATGAATGTGGTGCAAGGGCCACATCTTATGGCATTGAATTGAGGAGGGGGGGCAACAACTAAGCTTCTGAAACGTGAAGCGGTAGCGAAGCACACATGGTCTTATAAAATCATTAGTGGTAACAAATCGGGCAATAATAAATTGCCCTTTGCCACTAAAGTGGTTGACGAATAAAGGCTTCGAGCTGTTGACAATTGAGATGGCAGATACTTACGTGGGAGTTCACTATTTGTCAATAGATTTATTTTGTAAGGCATTCCAAAATGCACAATCCATGGTGCCTTATGCCTACGTGTAACTGTTGGATAACTTAGAATCCAGTTGCTAGCTTCCTGGTACTCAAGGGTACACAATTCCCCCAAGACGCGCCCCTAACTAAAACTTGGTTTTATACTGCCAGTTATGAAAACTTCAGTTTAACCCAACTTGGTATACTTTGCGTTTTAGTCTATTGTTGTACCATGAAGGAAAATCATGGGATTTGTTTTGGAATTTATATTGGTTAAAAATACGAATGGTTATTAGTTACGTTTATGAAGCAAAAGGTGGCGCAAATATCGCATTGGAGGTTTCAACCATTTATATGGAGCCCTCAGTTCTGATCGAATCTGCTCAACACCCGTGACTGGTGATCTGTCACATTGTAATGCATTCATGCAAGTGTAGATTTTAATTTTGAAAGCGCATTTCTGTTGAGTGAACATCACCGATAGTTGGTATTTGAATGGGAATTTAGCCGTTTTCGGAAGAACAATGAATACAGGTCATTTGAACCAAGGAGTCAGTCTTATTGTTCAGGCAATTGTTAAGGATGTGTCTCGGAAACCAGCACAATTAATATACTGATAACAAAATTTCGGCCGATTTTTTTCCGGGTCCATTTTGTCAATGATCAAGTTTACCTAGAAATTTCTGCTTCGACATTTCGACGTCTTTGAAAATAACTGCTTAATTCGTTTTCTACGACGATAACAAATGTGCGTATCATTTCGTTGTCGAATACAATTTTTGTGCTTATCAAAATACGACGGCCTTCTCTTGGTCATCTCAACGGGAAAATACAGCTGTGTTGCTCCAAACTGCACCAACCGTATGCTAATAACGACCGTTCCAGAAAAGCCACACCATTCCGTTCACAACAAGATATACTGATTGTAACTGTGATATTCACTCTTACATAGGAAGATGGGCGTATTTCTTATCTAATAATAAGTCATCACATGCAATATTCACGGCATGGTAGAACAAGGAGCTTCTTGCTTTTATCGCTAACTCATTCGGCTATCTAAATTTGCATTAATTGTTTTACGGGTAACTTTGACTACCATATGCAATTGCTTTAAACAGCGTCTGATTCATGTAGAGGATGCTTTCGACGAAGAGCGCAAAACCCACGAGACCAAAGTGGAGGAGCTTACACTGAGTGGCCGTCAAGTGGAACTGAAGTACCAAAATCTGAAAGATCAATGTGAGTCCTGTGATAGATTTATGGCAATCGTTGGTTTCACTTAAAATTCCATTGCTAAATCGTGATTTACTCGACACGTTGTCACACCATGTGTATTTGTACGCCTTTTGTTATATGTTCAATGGGTGGGTGCAGTGGGAGGAAGTGGAAGTAGCTTCTAGGGCCTGCTGCACTATGGGGAAGGGGGGACTGAAAACCGTGACCCTAGAACTTAGATTAACGTCGTACCACATGAGGTCGCTGTAGCTACTTCAAATATTCGGGTGAATTCTATTAAAATTTGCCGTGGTTACTTTGAAGCTTTATCTCAGCGTAGAATATGGTCGTTATTCTATTGCTTAATTTAGCTGTTGGAGAACGTAGAGGAGATCGCCCGTTTGTTTCATTGACTAATCAGATTGGTAAACATGGTTGTTGCAGTGATGTTTTCTGACCGTAGATTGTTCTCATTAGGTAAGACTCCAGACAAATGGAAAGAAGGCCTGACATTGCTGTTACTGCTTCATTGAACTGTCGAAGGGACCTTAGAAAGTCATTTATTTTGTTAGAAATAGTGGGGCATTTTTTTAAAGGCAGTTTTCTTTGCCCAAATTCACGATGGACCTCTCTAGAACATGTGCAAGAGAAACAGTACAAGTGAATATCAGTCACACATTGTTAACGCGCTTTATTCGAAAAGCGGTGCCGGGCTGGGTTACTAAATATTCCTCTTTCGTCCTCTTTCAAAAGTGGAATGGCATCCATGGTTTAAAAATAAGCATAACTCATCGGAGTGACCTGGAAAAATGAACGGACTCCGAGGAGCTAATGTCCCTTGATGATTACATCAAGGTGCAAGAATCGTGGTAAGTCTTAGGGAAATCATAGGTTATTACGGTAAATATCACTTCCAAACTGCTCATGGGTGTTATTCTCTGCGGATTTTTCAATAATCATATCTGTATGCGAGTCAATCTTGTCTGAATCACGACTACCTCGAACACATCTATATCGTATGACATTTTACAATACATGCACAATCGTATAGCCACACGGTCTTTGTATTTCTTGATCCAACCTACCGTCCCGTTGAAGAATGTGACAATAAAATTTATTCTTTCTTCACTTCTCTTATGAAAACACTGGAAGACGAGTTTATGAACTTGCTGGTCTTTTGCTCGAATCATGTATGAGAAATTTCTAGTCTGCTGTTTGGTTCACACCCGTTAAAGCTTTCGATCAAGACAATTCTAGGGTCAATTTTATCATGCGAAAATAGCGGACAAGGCTATTGTATTTGAATTACGCAGACGAGGATGAACATCCGAGTGGAAATCCACGTGGGTTACCAGTTACCATAAGTAGTATTAACAACAATGTTGCGGCTTTCGGGGCTCGTTTTATAGTTTGGAGGTATGAACTGTTAATTTATGTTGTCCTGAGACCAAGTCTTGTTCTTTTCAGAGAAGGGTTAAGCTAAAACAGATTAGTTTTTAATAGAATAACTACGCCTAACTCGAACAGTACCTGATGTGTTACCACACACGGAAGACCCGTTTGACTCACACCGACGATAGGCACCTTTGGTTAGTTTGTTCATCCTTTAAGGCCGAGAAACATAACAGATGCGGACAAAAAACATAGGATGACCGTTGGTGTCTGAGCGCCAATGTCAGATTGCTCATTTCAGGCACCCATTCGACGAGGCTAGATATCCTGGGTGCCTAGCACTTCCTTACTCTGCAGGTGCGATTGGGCGTGGTTCTGTGTGCTTCGAAGTCCCCATATGATTAGTTTCATATCAGGATTTGCTCATCTTCAGCCGACTCTTCAGCTAATCCCTTGGATACATTCGCTTTTGTTGTCGCATTTTGGTGAATACATCTTCGTCACGAAAAGGCAGCAAGCAAAATTCTCTCAGCAAAGAAAATTTGAGACGCGCGATCATTTTGGCACATTTCTCGAGGCGTTCAGGGCGAATGACCAACCTGGAGGTTGATATTTCTACTTTTGGCCATATTGAGACTTTTGGAGGTGACCAGGTTTGAAAATGTGATCGATATGTTTTGCCTCATGATGCTTGGTAAACTTCCGGGTTAGAGTCTAAATCCACTGAATGGATAGTTAAAGACTTCGGATTATATCGTTCTTGACTCATGCTGTCAGATGATTGGAATGGAAGTTTATACACAGCCATTTAAGCAATTTCTTTTAAACTCACACTCAAATAGAATCGGCCTTATGTCTAGGTATGCCTATGATCTCTAATTTGGTCGTGTATATTCGGTCATCTTATTTGTTCTTTTGTGTTGTTTTGGTTCGCTTTCCCTGGGTGGCGATATAACCAGTAGTTCTGTACTTAAGGTTTCTTGTTGTCCACTTGAGGTTCTGGCTATTGTTTTTTCGTTTGCTGTTTTATCGGTTCTTTACAGGTTACTTCTGATTTAATCCTTGGTTTACTCAACCTGTAGTCTACCTGGGAAATTGTTAACGCAATGCAATGATAGAAAGTGCCGAAATCGGCAAAGGAGTTTCAGATCGAATAAAGAGCAATGATCACAAATGCGATGCAAGGTGAAGCAAACGAGACTTAATTGGACTCACGGAAAAATTGGCTGTTCTGTTCCTTCAGCTTGCGATTTAACTTCTCGCTAGTTAATAATCCTGTTGACTTGGGGGTACAGCGCGTCCAGTTCAGATTGCTGTGATGCTTTCTGGAATAATGTCATTCGGTGTTAACTTATCTTCAAGCTTTAAACAAAATTGCAAGTCAGGACGAGGGAAACCTGGTCAATAGAGACCGTTTATTGAGCTCAGTTGTTTTGTTTTGCTTTGTTTTGTTTTGTTTTTTCGAAAGGTGTGGTTTTGTGCATTTAAGCGTCTGCACGAACAAACACTATGTGATACTATGAAACGTTTAGGGAGCAATGGAACAAGGTAGATCACAAGTACGTACACCTTTGGTTAGTTGGGAAAACCTCACCAGGTATCTCCAGCTGTTACAGTAATAATCTTCACTACAGTGGAGCTTAATACCGCAACTACTGACGTAATTAGACTCCAGTTTCTTAGTTACCGTGATTTCCGTGATAATCTCGTTTTCAGTTCTTCATAGTGACTTGTGATTTAAGGTAAAGAGGATAAATCCCAGGGGTTGCTTGCCTTACTTTTATCGGTTCGCTGTCTGCTGGCAGACGTCCCAAAGACCCTAGGAAGGTCAAAAAAACTAATACTAGGTTAGGGATGCTAACTTAATTTCAACTCACTTTATTTTGGCCAGCTTTTTCCTCTCAACATGCCACGGAAGTCTCTTAGGCATACTGTGAACTTGGTTGTAATTTTATGGGAGTTTGGTATATAGTCCATCCCCAACGTCACTCCGTTTTTCGAGGGTTCCCATTTACCATACCCGACTCGGAATGTATAGGTGGGGTGCTATAAATCAACCACCTCCTTCACTTCGACAATCCGGATAATACAAAGTTCACAAGGACCCATAGATCACGATGGTTTAGAAGTGGAGACCAGAAGCGTTAGAATATGCTAAATAAACTCTACAATGTTTATTTTTATTTTCCCTTTTTTCATTGTTTTTCGCCTTAGCCGGGGATCTTATGGCATGGAGTCTGTAAATTAATCTATATTAAATCAATATAAACAGTGGAACTCGAATGGTTGCCGGTGGCTCCCCTAGAGTTCGTTCGCCGTTTTCTAGCATTATAAACAGTCAACGGATTCGAACGCATCTTTTGTAGATTTCCCTCACAGACGTTGAATCGGGAATAGATCTCGTCCGATTATTCATTAATGGTTGTATTTGCATACCGGAAGCCGCTTAACCCAGGTTAAGTGAGCGGTCAAAATAACGAGTAAGAGATGACCTAAAACCATAATCTACTAGCTTTAAGGCTTTACCCATATTAAATACTAAACAAAACCTTGCTGTCTGATGCGCAGCACACCTAAAAAGTTGCCTGAGGAACATGGCTCGTAATTGGTAGTTTGTAGACTTTCACAAGATTGACGTATCAGTCATTCAGTCGGTTAGTTTGTGCGTGGACTGTGGACTGGGGAAAACTCGACAGAATGAGTTATTCCTGAGAAAGTTCTTAGATCAGATTTTTCATATATGTACTAGCTATACCTTTGGAAACTATGTCACATTTGTATGTCATATTTTTCAGTCGCCCGGATGGAAGCAAAAGAAGCCGAATGGAAGAAAGAGAGCCAGCGGTTGCATGAACATATAAATGAATTGATACGATCCAAGTTGGACTTGGCCGACCAAGTCAAGTTTGCAAACCAGTCGTCGAGCAGATTGGCAGCAAAGACGGATGCTCCGGGTCATTTGGGCTCGTCCAATGCTTCAACCTTTGGTATAGTCGTTGGACTGTCCGGTGATGGAGGTAGGCTTGTGATTGCTCTTGACTGTGATCTCTTTGTCTTGCGCACTAGTTCCTTTCATACACTTAAGCAGAATCTGTTCGATTTTTCCTCATAGACTGATATCAAGTAGTTTTAATGAAGCACAGTTTCAGACTCATTTTTATCATCAGTTTGCTCTGATGGTGTACCGAAGTAGTTGTTTCGGATTTCCCTGTCTTGTTACTCTTTCGAGCAACAGCATTGTTATCAAAACGTAGTCGTTATATGCGTGGATACTTTCGTTCCCAAATGTTTTTCACGAAAATGAAAAATAAGATTACCCTGTGGCGATGTCATCTACGGTAGGCCTACACTATGCATATCTATCGAAAAGCAAATACTGAGGTATTTTCGTCTTACGTCCCCTGGTTTTTCGCCCGTTTTTTTGTGTTTATGATGCACTTGTAAGACGTTAAGCAGAATACACGTTTTTTCCGCCCACTTAGACTTTTTCACACCCTGAGAAAATCATCTTGGTCGCCACTTCGCCCGTAGCTAGCATAAAAAGATAAATGATTTATAGGCATGCGCGTAACATGATTGCACATCGAACATGGTGTTGAGCGATAACTTCAATCAGATGGCAACTGTCAACAACCAACACGACGATGAATTCCATCGCCGCTAATCCATTATCTCCACCAGACAGGACCATTGTTTTTTGGCACAGTGGTGGCCAAGCAGAGATATCAGAGAGATTAGGTCTAAAAAACCGTATAACACCACGAACCGTGGCATTGTGATTTCTTTTGAGGGTAGGCCGCATGTCATGTCCCAAGTTCATAAAAGTTATTCCAGCTCGCCATTTCTGGTATGGTCTTTATCATGACATTACCTCCAAAGTAATACGTCATGAATACAAACAAGTTAGGTCTCAGATCCCCTCACGATAACCTGATCTAACCTCAACGAGGAGCTACCCGGTTCGTAATCCTGTGGTTTGTGGGATTGTACACATTCCTTAAAGGAAAGTCGATTATCATGGCGGCGCTATAAGTCTCTCAGGTGCGCCAAAGCTGCTATGGCTTTCGGTGTTCGTGATGTGATGTCGTTCTCAGCACTTTCATCAGTTGTTATCAAACTCATGGTACTTGAAGCTGTTGACTACCTCTAACTGTTCATCACTAAGAGTGAGTGCAGGCACAGGCTCCCGCCAATCTTGAAGGTGCAAAGCGCATACCGTACCTGTAGACCTCAATCGTCAAGAGGTTCAACGGGCGTTCATCTGCCTGTGCATTGTCACTCAACAAGGCGATATCATCGGCATGCTCTAAGTCAAGAGTTCTGTTCCCTGGAGGGAGTTCAAACCCAATCTGTTGACAAAACGGAAAACCCCACACTGGTCCACTGTGCTACCACAGGGTGAATTCTCGTCCTAATTCGTCCCAAACCACGGCCAACTGATCAGCGCAAAGCTACCCCGGGGGTGTATGCCGATAACACAGCAACGTATTTACAGAAAATATTGTATTCCGCAATACACAACACGATTTTTCCTCTGACTGTAACCGACATGACCCATACAATATCCCGTTACAGACAAAGCAGATCACGTCTTACCCGCTATTTCAGTTGGATTTCTGGCAGTTTCTCTTCGCTGTACACATCGTATTCTGATGCCATTGTGCGAAGATTGCGCTGGAACGTTGGCATGTCTCGTTCTGATTTGTTTCCTCGTATATTGTACTTCCGGGGCTTTTTTGGATTGAATCCGCGTATTTAGGGCTCCAACATTCAGTGCGTTTTCCCATATCGTCATAATCCGTCGCCAAGATGCGCACCAAGTGCCATATTCTTTTGACTTGTTCTGCGACGGTTCAAAATCACGTTTGGTTTTATTTCGATGCGAAAAAGACAGTGGTTTTTGTCGACTTCTTCCATTATTGGATTTCGATGTAGGATGGAAAGTAAAGCATCTATTTTGTGCTTATTATCATAATGACGAACAAGCAGTTGGTTTTTTGGTTAACTTCGTTGGGACTTGATACTGTACAGCTTCTTTGATCCCTCTTGCGCTCAACTGTGTGACCCAAATATCGGCGGTGATTCATCCAGGGCAATTAGAAGGCTCGGAAATCTCTTTGATCACACTGGCATCAGAATCACGTTGAACATGAATCGAGCATGCACTATCAAACTGTCGTTAGTGTCCATTTCGGTTGGGCGCTTTTGCATATGTCAACAACAATCAATCGAGGAGTCCTTGCCTGTCCGTCTTATCTGTGTATCCTCTCACTAGCTGCAGGCCATAGACGAGTTCTTTCAGGATTTGTCTGAGTTGATTCTAAGCGTCATTTCAGTGGAACTGGCGGTTATTTGAGAGAAGGGTTAGGGCAACACGCTGGTATCACCAAAACGGCGATCGTCTCATTGAATTATTTGTTGTTAGATCAGAACATAGTTTTAGCGGGTATGTATTTTCAGTGAATCCATAGTGGTATCGGGATAAAAAAAATAGTTCGATCAAACGAAGACGAAGGAGGGAGACAAATGTTTTTGCTTTACGTCGCCTTCTTTTTGCCAACCTTCCTCTAATAGAAACGGTAAGCTATTTGTGGGTGTCCAATAAACAACACAACAATTAGAATCCGGAGGTAGCATCCCAAAAACCTGTACGTTGATGCGTATGTGATGTACCGTTCTTTTCTTGGCAACATACACTGCGGTCCATCATTATGATCGATCTCAGTGGACATCTTTATGTCTATGTTAGAAAATGAACAGTTAGGTACAGGTACTAGTTAGTGTCATGAGGACGACAGTTATGTGGACGACATTTTCGGGATAGCAGGAGAAAACATCGACCTAATTGCTCTCTCGGCAAGACTTAACATCACATGCAACAATTGAATTCGCCGCAAAAGGTTAGCAAAGCGATTGACCCCGATTCTTAACTCGAAGCGCAGACAGTTCAATTCAAAGAACACAGCGCATCGGTATGAAACAGATAATAAGTGGACTTTCGCAGTCTTGTTCCTCTCAGGTATAAACGTAACCATATTTGTTGTTTAGCATCTCCGGTACAACGAATATACAGTCAAGAAACGTTCGCTTTTCTTTCCGTTTGGTCTGTGATCACTCCTGCGGAAAACTCCTCATTCTTTATCTAGACGATCATCATCGACCAGAGCTCGAATCGGAGCCATCTGCTGATTATTGTGACAATCGAGTGCTTGGAACACTGAGTGCACCGGAAGCCTGTTTAGGTGAGTGATGCGCCTTGCCTGCACAGCGAACAGACAACGGGGAAAGACTTCTCTAATTCTGTGCAGACAATCAGTTATTCCTATCTAGTACGAATTTCGGACACAGTTCGCGTCGCACTGCGACATGGCGCTCTAACTCGACAGGTAGTCCGAGTCAGAATGACCATATGGCAGTTAGCTACCGTTGGCGCGGTTCTGTCCAGAACTGTAGGTCGGACTGGACTACGTATGTCGAATCGGACCATACGAAGGCTTTAATGCGATTTTTGCTGCAGCTGAATGGCCATTAACGCAGGCCATAAATCCGATTATCTGTCGAACGTTTGTCTGATTCGGCTGTTTGCAATAGCTACGAACAGAAACTATCCGAGGAACTAAGAACTTCGACGAGCAG
>LUCM01009644.1:73273-96941 GCA_008360955.1 Fasciolopsis buskii | reverse complement strand
TGTGGCAATGAACCATGAACAGTGGCCATCGTGTTGTCATTTTCTGTCGAATCAGAATGATTGAGAGTGCGTTTGTACAGTTAGACTGTGTTCCGTGTGTTGGTTGCAACAGCATCTTATATTTTCCCGCCTGTGTAAGTCCCCTCCCTGTTCCCGTTGGATATTCACTCTTTTTATAGAAGCATGTAACCTTGGGGACAACGCAGCTGTCAGTGAGGCTTGCGTTGCTGTTTAACGCTGAGCCATGATGATGATGATGATGAATGCCTGGAATTCATTTAAACGGTGAAATAGATCAAATACGCTGTGTGCGCTTCTGAAGGCGTTGCCAGTGGCCTCCAGTTACTGTGACCCCACAAGCGAATAATTTTCCTGACATCCGTTACTCCGTGAGAAGCGCAAAACTTCATTCTTTGTTGTTTTGCATTCCGCTATATGGGCACATTTTTGAGAACTCAGTTTATCCTGTGACCTAAATTGACGGACGACGCGAGGCTTCAAGAGATCAGGCTTGCTGGTAAGTCGGAGTTGCATCGCTTCGCCTCCTACATCCTCCAAAGCGCTAGATTCAAATTTCCTGTGTTCTGGTGTTCTAAACATTAGCCAACCGGTAACAAGAGCTAGTCTTTGACTGTTCATGTTTCTTTCAAGTTTGTCTCTTTTGATAATAGCGTCTGATTTATGTATTTTTCTGGCTAAACCCCACTAGAGTATATACCCTAAAGTCGGTCATAGTGATAGATGTGTTTTATGATTCCAAAATGTCCTACTTTTTAGCTTGACAGGGACTAACGTTCTTATAACTGTGAACCGGTAGTCGCATCGACTTATGAGGACAGTTACAAATTCCTTTATGAAATGCTTACGTGTGGCAGATTAGGCGACGTTACATCCATTCATTTTGCTACGACTGTTTCAAATCATTCTGTGAACCCATTGCTTTCAAGCACTGTGTCATAGGGTTTTTCCTCCTGTTCCGTCCCTCAGATACTGCATTGCACTCAGGTATGGAGAATATGTACGATGCCACCAGGTGAGCCGATTTTTCCTCCCCCCTATCTTTTGCTATTCAACAAAACAAAAAATCAAGCAGTCAAATTAATAGCAGAAGCAACATAGCTAAAGTTCTCATCTCCCTGATTGAACATCCTTCGGCACTCTCATTAGAAAAATTCGGAATGTGCAAAACTCCGAGACGAGAAATATTCGAATGGGCGCAAAATTTAGGGAAACTAGCAAGTACCATTAATTCAGCCCATTGGTGATCAGCTTTCCATTGTTTTTAAGTTCGATTAGACGAAGCTATTCTTTCGAACCCGAGCCGCGGTGCATTTGACTCCATTTAACCATTGGCTTCGCACTAATACACCAGTTTCTTTTGCCACCCCGTAACAGTCTACCTAAATGTGAAGCGAACGCGTGAGTAGTTAGCACACATGGCAATTTATTAGCAGAAAATCACGAAAATTAAGAAAACTACTGACTACGACAGTTACCCTTGTCATCTAATGTCCCGAACCATCCTGTTCAGGAGTCTTGTGGATATCGTTCCACAAGTGTAACCCATGTCACCTACTAAAGCATGCAAATCCAGATTCTCATGCTCCCTTATCATAAAATGGACTGATTACTTGAGATCATCTTTCAAATCACGTACCTCTCCGAGAGTCACATACACAAATGATGCCTACGCGCAGGACACGTCACACCCGCCTTAGCCGGTTTAAATCTAGTACATTAAACAAGAATTAAATCCTGGATCCTAGTATTCTCCTCCCAGCCTTAGCTTTCCCAGTTTATTCGAACAGTACTACTCAAACAAAACCGGTTCCCAAATGCCGACAGCCTTCCCCTCATCTTCCCTCCATCACGGGCGCTATTCTGAGCCGCAAAGGGAAAAAATCTGAACTCCGCTGTTTCCTCGACTTTCAATGAGCAAATGATCGCCAAAGAAGTAATGTAAAAAAAAAACGAAAACACGAGGTCGATACCAGCCAATCATGTTTAGCACAAATGGGAGCAGATAAACGACGAACAAACTAAGGATCGTCAGAGGTCTACTAAATAGGGCAACTTGGATTGGATGCTCAGTATCAAATGGCTTAGGAGAAGTGAAATCAGTCTCATCCCAAAGGCTAGAATATGCATTCAACTGTTCCGTAAGTATGAAAATGTTTCCATTAATAATGGCAATTTGGTACTCGACTGACTCAGTTATTCATGCTGCAGTTAGCAGAAACGGATGGTCAATGGTGACAGATCCGATAAAATATTATGGCATAATTTTTTTTCAAGAACGTTAGCACAGGTGCCAAACAGGTCTTTTTTGTGTACCACACACAATGTCCCGGAGCGATTGGTTTGATCCCTTTTGGTTACGTGCTGCTTTTTCTGATGCACACTAATCTGCGAGCAAAAGCAATAGAAGATAGAAAGAGAAAAGAAAGATTTTTTGCGACTCACCACACATTGCTTCTTCCAGGCTCCTCGTTCACGCAGTCCGTTGTCGCACGTGGTACGGATCTACAGAGATCTGCATATTTACATTACCTTTTTTTCTTGGGAATGTAGATTTATCGCTATTTCTTGTTGTGGTACTGTATTAATGCGTATTTTTTAACTGTTTATCGAACGAATTCATAGCCGACCTTCATAGTGGTAGGGTAACATGTTGAGTAACCCTTCGTTTATACGCCGTAATTATACCATACTTCTTAGTTGCAGTCTATACTTGTTATAAACTCATCCCGAATATCGTTTGACCAATAATAAGCATTTCACAATCCCACTCACTAACCCACAACACGATCCGAAGAGATCCAAACATACTAGGAAGAACATAAAAGACAAGACCTTTAGCTGACCTGTGTGTTTGGTGCTTCCTGGCAGGAGAACATTGTATGCGTTCTCAGGAAGTCCACGCGCGCAGAATTCAGCTTCAAGGTGAATTCTAGGTACCTTCGAAAGCAGGCATGAGTGACAAAAACAAGAGCCAGATAGAAATCTTCACCCTCGACTTGTGAGAAAAAAAATTTCCTCCAGTAGTACTCTAGGGTGTTGATGATTGTATTTTTTCAACCACTTGTGTCGTTGAGGTTACTCAGCAGTCAATCGGTCTATTGTGTCGCTACTTATTATTGCGTCTGCGCACGTCTTTGTGCGTAATCCGTTGTAGCACACGAATAGACAACTTGCGAATTATAAGTGGTTGGGGAATGCGCTAGGAATGATTCACGCTTGGAAGTTGTCGTAGGACTGTTGACATAATCCATGATATTTTGTATAAATTGGAAATGGATCACTTCTTTAGTCATGCCCAACCTCCTTGCTCAGGTCCCACGAGGTTCACTGTTGCAGGTCTCCGGATCATGGTTACCGGTTTTCTCCCTAAACATTTTGAATCACGATATCTCGTCATCAATCACGCACTCATCTTGCTTGTATTGTTCATCTTCACAGTACTTCTGCATTTTTAACTTCGGTAATGTCTATATTTTGATGCCGTGTCCACAAATACGATAGAAAAGCTCAGAGCCGAAAAATGAATGTGAGTATTTTCCGGTTCAAACGAAATGACACTAGGGGATCCTGGATCAGCTGTTACTGAGCCAGTGAGTCAGTGGTGCACCACCTTTCCCAGGAGCGAGGAATAAGTGTGGTGCTGAGCTAAAGGTTCAAATAACCGGTGCATTTTTCTGCGAGAACTTACGTAAGAACTGTCATTTGTTAATGTTTTGGTGCGATTGGTTATAGTTTCCCATCGGAGTTAAATGTTCCATGACAAAGCTGCTTGCGATTAACCAGTGAATGTGAGTGTTCTTATGCCAGACTGCAAACACCGGGTAGGTCCCAAATACCAGTAGTGATCGAATGATTGCGTGATGCTGGGTTTAGGCGGGCTCCTGTTCACACACCTAACGAATTCCCTCGTACAAGTAGGTTAGAACAAGACAGGAGACTCAAAGAATGACCTTGTATCACGAGGGCCAAGCTGCTAAATTAAATCTACACAAAAGTCCCTAATTTTAGTCCGTTTTATATCTTACTGACGTTTGCCAAGCGGTTAGCATCGTGGCGCTTGCACGATAGAGTCCTATCCCCATGGATTACTTCCCCAGTCGACAATCTCTTAATGTCCACGGCGCGCCTCCTGAAGCACTTTACATTTATTTCATAGTAAATAAAAGTAAAAGGCTCCTATTATTTATCTATCCATTATCATTATTACTAGCTCCCGCTTCCCTCCTTTGGCTTCTTGGTGTATAATCGTCACGAAAGGTATAAACAAAGCTTGTGTTCGGTTCACGTCAGACATACTCGGTACATAAATCCTTGTTTCACTTGTCACTCGCATCGCCTCTTATTTTCAGCGGTGGATTTGGTTTCGATGAGATGACTTCCTCAGATGCTGAAGGGGTGATACCGGATGAGGAAATCCCGGGTATGTTCCTTATGTAACTGGTGGACAAGTCATCTTCCGCAGTTGATTTCGTTTTCTCTTCTTGTTTTTACTCACTGATGAGTTGTTTTTGAAAGAGGTGCAATTTACCATTTAGAATGGATCGGTTCCATTTGTGACTTTTCGTTAATAGGAACACTTGATTGTCGTTCTTTCCTCAATGGTTTTCGTAGCTTTTGCGCTGGCAGAATCGAACACTCATGCAATATAAAGTAGCCCCTCGCAAAACAACATGTCACCCTCGCAGTCCATTTAATTTGAAAATTCCTCATCGTCCGCAAATCGACTAAATTATATTTTTAAGGCATCGGGCGTTATGGCTAATTGAGCATCCTCTCGCTCTTCTTTTTTGTCCAGAACCCAGGAGCTTTCCCTTGTTCCTGGAATCGAAGTTTAGGCACGGCATTCTTTTTATTACAGTGACATTACTTCTTTGTTCAGTTTATCATCAAGCACTGGTGGTGATGGTGATTCGCGCTGTTTTGGAGAATTGTAATAACGACAGGAGAATATATTATCCAATCAATGTTAGCTGAATCATGATTACCAGATTCTTTTTTTGAAATTTCACGGTTTTTAGCTGAAATTTCGTTTTTACTACTTATGATGCTGTCAGTAACAAAACTTAGTACAATTGATTGTGGGTCGACTAAACTGAAATCTTTCAAATCTAGACACACGCACACCTTCAACGGCGCTACATTTTAGCGAAAAGAGCTCGTACTGTGGGCACGTCACAAATGGAACTGGACCAAGCCAATCCCACACATACAAAAACCCTATGGCAATGTTACAGACATGATACTACTGCTACTTGAATGCAGCTACAATGCGGGCACATGCCAACATACTCAAACATTGACGCATTCGATTTAAGTCAGATTGGGTACGCTCACTAGTTTGCAGACAATGGATAGTGGTCTGAGATAGACAGTTTAATTACGTGTGCGCACACAGGCCACCACAGTTCATTTTGCTTTCGAGTTGATCACGTATACAACGGTAAACTGAGCAGCAAACGGGGTGAACAAAAAACTAAGCTCTGAGTCCTGGTTGGTATGCGGCTGAACCACTGGTCAGGAATCGCTTGAAGCATCACTTGAAGATATGGTGTTCATCTTTTGTGGGCTAAGCTCTTGTGAGGCTGTGTTACTTGCACTTTCGGCCAGCCATTGCACAAGCGGATAAATGGCTCGGTTGGTTCTGCCATCTGTTCCACCACCTTCATGCGTCAAGCATACCATGAAAAAGAGAACAAAATAGACACTGAATCAAAGTAGTTTTATTGACCATATCACTTGATTGACGTAATAATGGAAACCGTAATACAATATGGATTCCAGTGAACGCCTGTGATTTTGGTTTTTGAGCAAGCTAGTCAGGGAATGTCTCTTGGCCCCATCGAGCGGGAGGCAAATGCACTTCTTTTTCGCGATTTCTTTGTATCTTGTTCGTGTAATATACTGTTATCCTGTTGTGCTGCTGGATTACTTAACCGTATACTGACCACAAAGATGAAACTCTAAACCAATTATGGTTCCAGCAAGTGTAAAGCGTATTACGATGGATACATGAAATCATTCGTCCTATATTTCCCTAAATAACCAGAATAATATCATGGGAGAGAAGATTGGCGGTGCTAACGACTGTCAGTATTATTTGATCACATGGATAGTTACAGGACCACTCCAATTATTGTTGGTTTCATCATTTTGTCCAATCGGTGTGCGTAATTGGAAGATATAATCTCAAAATAAGCCCACTGATACTGAGAATGCCATTTTCTACCAGTTTTAAGGCTTCCTGTTCGTTCCATTCCAAGTACAGTTAGCCGTCCGAGAACTTACTTTCTTCTCCAAAAGTGGTGTGAATTGAAAGTTAGTGCTTGCTAAAATCTGCTCCTTTGGATTATTTCATTCTTTGATTCTGATCAGATAAGATGTTTAAAAATGTACAAAAACCTTTTGGCGAAATTCGTTGTGGCTATGATTTCTCGCAACAGTATATTCGCACAGACTGGCACTGTTTGTATTCGAAACGCCCTAGTTGATCAAATTGCGGTTTTTTGGATGAGACGACGGCTAACATTCGTTTGCCTCGGTTTCATCGAATTATTGCTTACAGCCGGCTTGTTGATTTAGCTTCGCATGGTATGTCCGACACGGTTTTCGTTTAATTCGGCACTGTCCCGTGGCTAAGTCAACCGTAGTTTTCTGGGTTCACAATGTTGTCGATTCTAGGAAGGTATGGTTTATCTTGCCTTGTTCATGGTTCATAACTGACTCCACCTTGTCAGCGACTGCACAGATTCTTTAGTGATGGGATCTTACGCCAAGCCTTTGAGAGCTAGTCATCTATGACGCAAGCAATGAAACTAATACTGTAGGCTATGTACGCTGAGTTTTAGCCACGGTTTATGACTCTGTGGATAGGCAATACAAATGTGACAATTTTCCTTGCCCCTTAATTGTGAAAAATGTCATTTTGTGATTTGTTCCACAGTCGCTACTTATGTAACATCCCGTAAATAGTGAAATCACTGATCTAATTTATCCTTGTCGCCTATTCTTTTTTGGGAATAGGTTTTAAACAGGTCGATGTTGGTTTTTGGTTGTGCAGATATCGTTAGTCAGGAAGTAATCCATTCATCCTGCTGCCCACAACCTTTGAATTTTGCGAATTCTTATTCTTTGTTTGCATCCGGTTTGTCCACAAATCTGCTTTCTGATGTGGTCTTTTCTGACTGATTGATGGATGGAAATCTTGTGCGCAAAATTGGGCAAACTTCAGGTGCATTTCGATCGGCTCCAGTTTAGCGTAAATCTAATCATCACACTTTTGGGGTAATGAATCAGCAACTGGTAGATCAATAAAAACCTAACAAATGGCCTAAGTAAACTCTTGCATCGATTTCCAGCGTTGTGTTGGAGAGCAATAAAGTTTTGGCCAAATAAATAAACCGGAACATCATTGAGATTGTGATCTTGGTACTGTTTGTCAGCTTGTAAGCCAGGTGCTTTCGAGCTCCGAATTCCCACATGTATGGTCGAATTGTGTTATTTGGTGAATATGGTTACTACAGGCCTCTTTTTCACTTCTGGGTCGCAAGTGTAAGTGCAATCAGGCATCGAAATTCTAAAGATCGATTCAATTTAACCCCGAGAAATTGCAAACCAAAGTTACTGCCACAGTAAACGCATTCTGTTTGAGTTTTCCAGGTGTCTGATAAAAAGATACTGAAAAGATTACCAAACATGTCACCCTGTTTTTGTAACTGCCTCGACAGAAAACACCTAATTCGCCTAGTTCCGCTGTCCTCTCTATTATTATTTTAATTACTCGTCAACTTGCCCACTTAGAGTATTGGATCATCTCTATCCTCATTGATCAATGAAGATCTAGATGAAATTGCAGCACAACTAGAAGTGTCTTTGAGGTTGCGATGCTACCTCTGTTGTTTAAGCGACTTCGGAGATGACCGGTTCGGTGCGCCCACTTTATACATATTCCCAAAATAATTTTTGTTATTATCAGTTTTTTTCTGTAACCGCTTGCGCCTTGTTTCTGTAAAATATCAGGATTCTTGAGTTAAACCGTCGCATTTCTGTATCGCCTGAAGTTGGCGCATGAATTTTTAACCAATATGGTCCATCTTTTGCATGTCTTCAATTCAGTATGCTGTTGTTGGGCTTTGTCAGTTAAAAAGTACCTAGCGGGGAGGGCATGAATCACTTGCATGTCAGCTTGCCCTGGATAGTGCCTTGGCATGAGGCAGATCACTGTCTTCCGAACCGGGAACTGTTTGTTAATGAACGTGTTGTCACTAGGTGTCAAGTATACGTAGCTAGTATTAGTTCTACTTTGGATTTCTATTTTTCCACGCAGTTGCTTACCCTTGCTTTCCATTACCGCCTTCCTATCACTCCATCCCTACTACCCTCATGTGTTAAACCTCCCTCGTGCATCCGCCTACTCTTCTGTCCTCGTTCAAGATGACTCTGCTAGTCCACCCATTGCCACGGCTGATAACGACACCGGGGCATTTGGTAGGTTTCATCTTCTTGCCAACAGTTTGAAGATCGTCACGATAATTACTGCACTGTTTCGTTTTGTTTTTGTTTGAACACATCACTCCTATACATGTAAATCCGTTGCCGCACGTGGTAGTACCATACTAACTGACTCCGTCGTGCCGTCCAAAACCGTCATTTCTCCATCCCTCCAATCTTCGGTGTGCTACATTTGCCGGTCTATTTCAGCCACATGCATGCTTCTCATCCAGTACCTAATTTGAACAGTCACGTTTTCTGTTCGGTTGCTGTTGCATACGTCGCGCTTATCCCTGCGCACAACGTATGACTACTGCGATGAATGTCAGCGGATGTTTTTCTGTTTCAGATACCTAGGAATCCCCAATCACCCCAATCTGTTAACATTCTCTGGAAGGCTCTGTTGTCTGGATAACCCCTCCCCAACAAGAAACCACTATCCGTATCTTTTGCTATCGTCCTCATGGAGTGCTCCAATGCCATGCAAAAAAAACTCGAAATTCTGCTTTGTATTTATTTATCCCTTCGTAACTCCGGGCCTCCTGGTGATAATTGTTTTCTCAGTCCCCTTTGCGAAGTCAGGCTTCAGTTGCGTTTATTGGCATAATCATCAATAACTTTTGTCCTCAAGATCCTTTCTCTAGATTACACACTCACCGCATGCTAACTGTTGTCTCATGTGGTAACATTCCCCTGACCGCATTAGTGTACACACTAATTTCCTACTCGATGTTCGAATCACTTCTCAGACGAAGGAGAACAAGCAGTGGCTGGACTGTGCTCCGATCGATAACATTGGTAATAAATAGCCATGTGCATCCTATGCTAATTTACAATCGGTGCTCGTAACTGTGAACAATCTACCCGAGCCAGAGAAGTGGCGTCGTATACATAAGGAAGTAAAACGATCAAATAGCATAATTACGAAGTTCTTGTAAACTTGAGATTAGACTACAAGAATGAACCAATGAGTGACCCACTGAGCGGGGTTAATCAGTTGAGTGTTTCATCGCCAATGAACACGCATCATCCCAGTCAGTATCCATGGGTCGATGACAGATTGGATAAAATCGAAATCGACAGTTCATCACTTTTTCACTCCTGATTTGATTCTCTTTAGATTCATATTACGACACAAAAGAAGACGGACTGGTCAACTTAAAGTTCAACTGCATTTTTCGCATTTAGGTCGCTGCGCTGAGTCCGTTTTTGTGTACACAATACGATGGCCTTTTCTGAGTGAATCTTTTCACCAAAATCTGAGCAAGTGAATGAAAAATAAACAAGTAAATAAGTTTCCACTTCGGGTTTCCAAAAGCTAACGGTTGGAGAACAAGTACTCACTTTTCCTATGAAAAACTGTGCACTATTCTTTTCAAGTAGCCGTAACTGTGATGTTTGACGCACTGCTATCCGTCTAAAACCGGCCGTATAATTCTAATATATATTCGTGAGAATCGCTAATTCGACAGGACAGGCGCACATCCAGACTTTTGTGTTCATGCTCCGCATTGGAATTGTTTTTAATCCCGGTCTCCATTTTTTCACGCACCAGTGGTAGCAGTTCATTTAACGTATGTCTGTCTTAAGTCTGGTATATAAAACTGATAATTTTCCATCCTTCCCGTTATCACTGGTCTCGGTGTCTTTTGGTGCCCCCTGCAGTTACCTGTTGACTATTATAACTTTTCTTTTTGTCTCAGTCCTCTCAGCGTAGATATGCAACTTTTCATCGTGCGATTCATCACATACTTTACGGTATTATCCGTCGTTTTCTGTTTTCCGGATAATTGCCGTTAGGCAACTAATCGCACACATTTTCAAACAGTAGCTAATACCTCCCGTTCAGCTTGAATATTGTCATATTTTTCTCCCTAACATGACTGGATCGTCCGTTTCTACTGCTGTTACCTCGCACAAATCTAACTGTCTACACAAATTAACATTGAAGTCGTGTGATTTGTTTATTCGGTGCAAAACTTTGTGTTTGTGTGTTTAGACGTGTATTATTATACTGATAGCAAATGTAATTGTCTTCGGTCAATTTTTGTCGCCTCTTTCCCACAAATGAGTCCTCCGCATTGTCTCTTCCGTTTTCTTTTAGCCGGGATGCGGAGAGAAATCGATATATTGATCAGGGAAAACATGGAGTTAGTTGAAACGAAGTGAGTATTGCATGTATTATTCACTGTCCAGAATAAAATCTGAGCGAGCACCAACAGATTTCCGCGTAGTTTCCTCTGAAACAACGATAATACGGTTGGGCTGTTTGCTGTAATAGCCGTTGTGATAATATTATTAAACTGATTATTGAGATCGGTTTTAGGTTCGCATGAGCCGGCAAATGTTTCTCGTAAATCGGTTGTCAGATTACACCTGGTACAAATGCCTGAATCGCGTTCACGAGTGGGTTAAAATCTCATCGAATCTGAAGACTTTTCGCATTTGGATCAATTATACAGATGCTGTTTTTTTGTCGTCAGCATTAATAGATTCAGATTGGTATTGAGATATACCAAGGATTTCCCCTCGACTTATTCTTTCTCAAATCCGGTTTTTTGTCCAAATAGCTAGATGGTAGGGTAGATTGATCGGTCAGTTACGGATGTCTAGTGAGTGAAGCGACTCTCAAACCGTTCTGTTGCCTAAAAGATCAGGCCTTTTGACCAAAGGTTCCAAACAGTCCCCTATATATACATATATATATATATATATGTATAATGGCGCAAATCTGGATTCAAATCATGTGCCATCTGAATCATGGCGAACGACGAAAGCAGTGAACGAGAAAGAGGAAAAAAGAAACAGTATGTAGAGCCCATCGCTTGTGGGTAACTTCTTCATCTTCCATCTCCATGTCATCATCTATCCATCGTTATCCATGGTTCCTCTATGGATTTTTTACTATCCGGCTTTCCGAACCGAATTACGGGGGTCTTACTTCGAGTCATCGATCAAGTTGTCTAACCCATCAAGAAGCAGGACGACCTGGGGGTCACGTAATGCACTAGGGATCGATGGCTGATTGATCAGTTCATATGGTCTTCAGATGGAGCTGGACATCCTGGGCGCCCAGTACACCCTTTCGCCACAGATGCCGATAAACATCCCACCGTGTGCTTCATACACCACCCGTAGTTGGTTAGGAATCCGAGTTGAACCAACTCCTCTGAACCGATTACTAATGACCCGTCGACCCGGTGGAGGGCACTGGGCGTTCGTGTTCGTCCTCGCACTTTAGTGGGGAGACCTCTGTCACGAAAATGCAGCGTGTAGGACTTCCTCAGAAGATACTGTTTAGGGCTCAGATTATTTGGGAGCAGTTCGAAGGGCGCTCTGCACAAGTAGTCAACTCGGAGCCTGAGATGCCGACTCCCGACTTTGCCGCGGCGTTTGAAGATACCCTTGAAACATCTTGCTTCGATGTGACACCCAGGTAGCACAACTCCCGCAGAGAAACCATGGATTCGATGGACAACCTGTGACGTAGAAAAGTTTGGGGGAGCCGGCGGGTGTAGGAAATTTTGCAGAAAACTTGTTAAAAACAAGGGTTTTTAATTGTGAACCTTAACTGTTCTCCTGCTTTACAGCTGTACTCCCTAGTAGTCCAAAAAACCTTAATGAATATCACATACACAATGAATTTTATACTGGATCGGTCATCACGTAGAATAATCAGGATCGCGCTACCCATTACTTCGAGCAGAGCGTGTAGTAATAATCATGCGCCTGCTCCAAGATCTCATGCTAGGTTGACACGCACTGCCTTGTGGGTGAGACCGTTGAGTCAAAGGCTGCGCTCTGGGCAGCTGCAAAGTATTGGCCGCCGGGATACCTCTAATCTACAGGGACCTTTTCAATTTCCGTTCTTCCTTTATGAGGTCATGCAATATGTCCTCGAAGAATTGCGGCTCGATAAATCTATCTGGTGGTACCATTATTGGAAGAGGAAGAATAGCTTTTTCGCATCACTTACTCTGGCTAGCTTCAATGTCCGCATGCTCAACCAAATTGGGTACCTAGATGTCTTAGCTAGAATTCTTGACACTTATAAGATAAATGCATGGTGTCTCCGAAACGCCCATACAAGGTCCCACTTATACACTCGCTCTGCGTAGCCCAGATGCAATCCCACTTTGTCGCGTCGCTCTTCACGTGTCAGGCGATCCGTTCTCAACCGCTTGGAATCAGTCTGACGTTGGAATCGCTCTGAACATGCCAGCCGGCCGTGCACTGTTAAAATGAATCCCACTCAACGGCCGTTTGTGTGCAGTTCGGTTGCACAATTCGGCACATGTCAGTAGCAGCGGATTGAAGTGTTGTTGTTTGTTCGTCGCTCCTGTGTATGCAACCGCTGAGTGCAGCCCTTCCGAGGCCAGAGACAAGTTCTACCGGAAGTTAGCTCGAGTACTTCGAAGTATGCGTTCAACGGACGTTTTGATCGTTGCTGGTGATTTAAACCCCAACTTGACTTATCGAAAAAAGAGTGGCACATCGGGGGCCCGTTTTCCGTCCCAGCCGATCATACCGACAACGGTGATCGTCTAATCCAAGTTCGTTCTGACGACAGACTATTTCTGACGAATAACATTGTGCCATAAAAAGCGACACTGGTTCACTCAGCTCCCTCCTTCGCCTTCACAGCGTCGGACTTAGATTAATTATAGTCCTATCGACTTCCGCTGGCATGGATCAACTAATGGTTGCCGATGGTTCTGGTCCACACCAGTAGACTCAGGTCATGACTTGATCCTTGCTAGCTTTTGTTTGCACCTAGTCTGTGATCATGCCAGCACGAAGACCACGTCCTGTACAGCTGATTCCAGATGATGATCATTGACTTCGGCTACAGTGGGAGGTTTCAGCGCAGTTGTCGTCTTGACGAAATGCCCAGGTTTCCAGCGAACATTGGGAACAGATCGAAGAAGCCCATCACTTGGAGGCAACCGCCTCATAGGATTCGGTGCCATGTAAACGGTGGGTATCTTCAATTTCAGTTGCACTGTTAGATGTTCGTAGATCCGTCTCTCCGGGTGCAACATACCGTGCAGTTCTTTAGCGCTGCCTCTCACCGAAGGGTATGTATGACTGAAATCCACTTAACTTATCCAATCTCTATGCGAAAAACCGAAGCCAATCTCGTGCTTATGAGGGTGTTTCACCCGAGTTCACCACGAGAAGGGGTGTTCGTCATGGTTCTTTCCTTTAATCTTTTCATTTTTATAACTGAAGTGATAATGCAAATCACTTTATCCACATGTGAGAATACTGGCACCAATATGTTCTCAGGCAAGATCCTGTTTGATTCAGAATATGCGGGTGATGTTGTAATGCTGAATGAAGACCCAGGTAATTTACAAATTTTCCTGGATCTTCTTATAGGTAACGTAGGCATGCTTGAGATGCGTTTCGCACTTTCGAGGTGTAGCATGTGGTTACAGGACTGGGTTAGCTCAAAGCCAAACCTTGTCCTTGCGAGGGGGCAACTGAATGCTATTGATAGATTTAGTTAATTGGGCAGCCGTTTCTCCTCTGGTGGCCGTATATCGGTCGAAGTGTCTCCGCGCATATTGGAGGCTCGATTGAGATTCACCAACTTAAGGCACCTGTGGCGTCGACCTAATATCCATTTATTGATCAAAGGTCTGAGTAAACTCAGCAGTAGTGGTGCCAATATTGCTCTACGGCTCCGAAACTTGGCCAGTGAGAGCAAGCATATGCTGAAACTGTTGGTGTTTTGAGCATCGTTAACTTCGTAGCATTGGCAGAATACGGTGGGAAAATTTTGTGAGTAACTTTTTAGTTAGGCGTAAGGTGTAGGACCTTAGGATTCAGTCTTAGAAACGTGGACTGAGTCAGAATATGTTCACGTGGTTGGGGCATGTTTTGCCGATGCCCCCAGAACGACCATCTCGTACTCTGTTCTCCGAAGCAGGTAGTGTTTGAAAAATGGTTCGAGGAAGCCCGTGGATGATTTGGGAAAGCTTTCAGTGGACTGGCTCATGTAGATACACAAACTACCGGATTGGGGTCCGCTAGATCGCCGGAAGCCATGGTTGGAGACAATAGATGATATGTCTCAGTGCCGCAGTCAATGGTGTTCATGCATTTGAAACCTTTCTTCTTCTGCATAGTCCCTCAAATTACTATTTTGCCATCAGTCTACACTATTCGTCGCTCTTTTTTCTGTTTGAGTAGATGGTGCTGTGAGGTACCAACGAAAACGAGACTACGTCGGTCCAAGGTTATTGATTGCATAAACTGAGCTGAACTGAACTTGCACAAATCCCGTTTTCGTTCCTCTTGTATTTTTTTCCTTTGGTTCCGGCTGCGCGATATTGGTTCCGGAATTCGAAGAAATACAAGTGTAACGGGATTAATCTACATACTACAACTTCAACCTTTATTCGGCTGGTTCGTTTGAAACGGGAAACGGGCCTCACAGATTATAGAAAACTGTTCTCGAAGAATGCACAGAGTAAGGTTTAGGACTGCATCCCCAGTCCCACTTCCCCCTTTTTGGGGTGGCATCTATTGCTGACGCACAGTCACATTCCAGCTGTCCGATTTCTTTTGTTGACAGTTGGTGATTGATGCACTTGTTCATACATCTTTTGGACGGCGATCTACCGTCTTCGTAAAGCTTACTTTAGGCAGAAAGCTCGGACAACAGTTGTTGACTCTGCTTGATGGAGAGTCACATTTCTGCACCATTGGATTTGAAAATTTGTGTTGGTTGTAGCTCAAGTCGTTGGTTTTCACGGGATTCTGGTCACTAGACACACTTTCAATGACAATGTCACTTCGATTGGTGATGAAACATTTGCAATCTAAACCCCAGCCTCAATGATCAGAACCCCATGTCTGCATGTCAAGTTACTATCAGTGAACTTCTGTGAATGCTAGATTGGTTTTTTTTCTCTACCGAACAATGCCACCGCTTGTCCATGACGACATATTTTGTTGTTGGTCACTCGTTCAATCGCAACGGGGCTTTGATTTGGCCGCTGTCCTATCCGCAAACTGATGTAAAACTTGGTCGCTATTAAAAATCTTCCAGCAGTTTAGAAAACAGAAGACTTGCTCTGGAAGTTTTGCCCCCGTAAACAACCGTTTCTCGAGCAACTTGTTGCTGTTTTTGTTGGCACCGCCTTTCTTATCTCTAGACTGGTAGTTTGTTGTCATCTATGAGGAAGACCATAGATTACAAACAACAACCTACATGAATGCAACTTGTGTATTTTCTACCATAAATTGTTTCTCCAGTCATCTTGTAGTCGATGGAATATTAGCCCTACTCAACCTTCCTCTTTGTTTATCTTGTTTTCATCGGTATTTTCTATAAATGAGGCTAAACTGCAACTGGATTCGACGCTGGTTTACCGTGTTTACGAAACCGGGTTTCCTTCTAAATTTTTTATCACTCGCACTAAATTTATCCACGACTCTTTCTACTCACGGATGTTTCATCTGACTTTATTCTAATTCTAGAGATGCGCTCAATGTTGTCAAAGATGACCTAATTGTCAAGTTGGACTCCCTCAACCTGTGAGTTGTTCCTATATCACCT
This sequence comes from Fasciolopsis buskii, assembly GCA_008360955.1. NCBI lineage: Eukaryota > Metazoa > Platyhelminthes > Trematoda > Plagiorchiida > Fasciolidae > Fasciolopsis > Fasciolopsis buskii. The sequence continues at coordinate 80,863 of LUCM01009644.1, read as the reverse complement.
CAAAGTTGTCATTGCCTGCTTCATAGCATACTTGAACACAAATTTGAAAGTTGTGATTCTCCACGTCTCCAACCAATCGGTTTATCAGTAGAGACATTAAATTTCATTTGTGCACCCAGTCTGCTGAGGTCTATCCTTCTTGGTTTGATAGTTATGGCACAGTTGATGCATTAACCTTTATGTTCATCAATTAAATGACGCACAATATGAGAACGACTATCGGAGTCTCCTTCGTTTTCGAATATTTGACTTACACACTAAAAAAGCCTAATTTCCAAAATTTTAGCCAACAGTTATGCATTTGGTCAATGCTCCAAACCACTGTTTTCCAATCTTTCCCTAACCTACCTTTTGGCTCATGGCCAATCCACAGCGAGAACGCCTCCCTTCGAGAATCCGTCTCTCATCTTACTCAAAGTCGTTCCACGCTGCAATCCGAATTGGCTTCGACTGACCAACTTTTGAACGATACACGTCACGAACTGGAGGAGCTGCGTGATCGTTTGGCCGCAACTTCGCGTCGATTCGAGGTTGGTGTAATCCATTGTGACATTACTGAACTCCATTCCATTGCATTTCGTTCCATTTTATTCCAACTTCGATTGTCCAATCGATCGTGTTCGTAGTCAGTTGCTCGTTCCATTAATCCACGTGACAAACTGTGACAGGTTGCATCTGATCCACACAAACACCTGTGTTGCGATAACGCTATTTATCTTTACTCGTCATTGATTTGTTCCTTGAGCATGTGATCGCGTTGCTGGTCGACTGACAAGCTTCACCACGATCCGGAAGCACTGGAAACATCAACTTTCACAAAGTTCTTTTCATTTTTTCCCTCACAAAAAACGATTCTTCTAAACTGGGAGTCGAAAGTTACTACTCCCCTTTAGTTTAAAAATTTATCATGCCCTATGGTTTTCACTGGTCTTCACTTCCCACTCCTGTCGTCCATACAATATATATATACATATATATATATATATATGTATATATATAATAACTAGATTGTTATTCCCAGAATGTTTAGAGTCGTTAGGAGCTCCACAAAATGCTCCGAATTAATTTCACTTCAGAGTAATTAAAGACGGTTCTGGACCGTGTTGTCAGCATTCAAACATGCACGACCTTGGTTGTCATGGTAAATGAATCTGAAAATGACGAATGAGAACATGATTGAAGGTGCAACCATCACAAAATTAGTAAGAAAGACCTTACGATTCACGATAGATTACAGTCATATTCACTGACAAGCTCATTTGTTCTGTAGAACTTGTTCTTTTTGCCAATAACCTGCCGTTTAATTTGTCTCTTCCTGAAAGCCAAACGAAATTCCTCAATAACTTAAAGATAAATGAACAATTTACGTGAACCTTAGGATTAACGTCATTTCAGTGCGGCTCGTTAGGTAGCTGTATTGCTTTCGTGATAATGGATTCCGGCAGAAGCGGACACGAAATCCTCTGTTACTTCGCAGTAGATGACAGGGCCAGAATTCTAAGGGCCGATAGACTTGGGTTTTCCGTGGCAAATCTTGCTGACTGTTTTGACGTAAATGAAAGCGCAACTTATTGTATAATCTCCTGGAGAATCTTCACGAGAGCGGCTTGTGGAGGCCGGAAGCTCATCACTGCGAAATATGAGGGCAGTTTAATTTGTCATCTTACAAGGAGTCTGGGAAGTCCTTGCGTGTAATAAAAATAGACAATTCAACGAAGCATTCCTATTCCCTTCTGCGAAAAGGAATGAGGAATTTGAATTGCGGCAAATGTCACCTGATTTCTAGCTGGCATTGCGCGAGGAACACAGATAGATGAGTTTCGACTCCCCGGGAATTCTTATCGCGTCAGACATCCTTCTGGAGGTCGGTTTTTTGCTGTTGGATCTAGGTTCTACGATAATTCTTGGAAAGCTCACAAAGGAAGACTTGTATCACCGCTCCAAAAGGTCTCGCATTCTTCGAGACTTCTTATTTGGGCTGTAATCCGACATGAACAACCTCGTCTTTGGACCTCCATCTAAAGTCCGATGAACAGCGGGAAATTCGTCTCCAAGCAAACGAACGCACGTCTTCTGGGAAAGTTATGGACTTCCGGGACAATGGTGCATGTCGTTCCACGAGGGGTTAGTAAGTATTTTAACTCAAGAGTATTTGATTCAATCCTATTTCCTTTAAGACGGGTGAAAAAGTTTTGATCTCCGAAGTCCAATTTATTCAGCCGCTCCTCAATAGTCCACATCTGAACATTATTGAAAATTTACTTTCCGTTTTGAAAAATTAAAGTCTACGAACTACCTCCACATTGGTCATTGGAGTCTGTAGTGCAACATGCGACGGAGCACAAAATCGAAAGTGAATTCATAACGAAATTCGCGGACTCCATACCGGGAAGACTAGAAAAAAACTCAAGAATAAAGAAAGAACTGTTGATTACTTGTATTTAGGAAAATCACGGCTCCGAAATCACCCATATGGTGTTGCTGTAAATAAATCCTTTTTCACCTGTCCTTTTAAACTTACTTGATGAAAGTCGACTAATTGTTGTAAAACCGTGATCTCTAGTGAATTTTCTTGATACTTACTAGCTGAGTGCATCCTGACAATAAGGGTTGCTGTTTCAAAGCTTTGTTACTGTTTAAATATAAGCGCCTCTACCTATATCACACAATGAACAGGGACGAACGGTGTCAATCAGGAGCGTGTTGCATAAGTTTCGACAAGACGTTATATATATGTATATGTATATATCGGCTATGCAACGGGACCCTCGATTCCTCTGTGAATTCGCCACTACCCGGCTTCCTGAACCGAATTAGCGAATTAACTTATCGCTATGGTTCTTGACCACCCTTTTGCCAAACGCACGCGAGTGAACGTTTTGCATAGTGAACTCGAGTACTGCCATCTACTAAGCACATACTATCTGAACGCCAGTCTACAGTCATGGCAAATACTTCCTTTCTGACGACTTTATAATGCCCAGCTGCTCCGGTGGCCCGCCCAACTGGTGAAGCAGCGGAGCTACTAGGCAGCATCGTAATTAGACAAGGACATTCTGGATAACTTCTTCTACGTCACATAAATCACGTAGTCTTTACAATATAATGCATCCTCTCATCACAGATGTCGTCTTCTGATTTCTCACTAACAAGGCCGAAGAGATGGTGGTTCACTCATGGGCCATTCTGTTAACAGCAAAATTGTAGATAATCTAGTGGTTGCTGCACAGGTTGGGTATCATGACAACACTACTTGAATGTTTGGACATTAAACAATGTGATTAGGTGATCTGGTTGCCCTCGGACGCAGACACAATGACCACACTGGGTTCCGAAACACAGGTGGAGGTAGCACACAGTTTAGAATGTGCTCAGACTGCTTAAAATTAAACATTGATTGCAGTAATCACTTCAATGTACGAAATGCTATAAAAGCAAAGTATATGTCGGACACTGACAGACATCCACGCCGACAGTGGCGTAAGTTTTGGGCATCACATATTAGCCCTTTCATTAACTTGCAAATGAACACAATGTACGATCTTGCTTCTGTTAGCAGTGCAACGAGACGGCGAGGATGGCCGTATCAATAAGTACCGTTTAGGTAGTTTCACTAGGACCATGCTGTTGAATTTGTTAATTGATTTGAATGTGTAGATGTTAGCAAACCACGGGGCTCTTAAATCTCCGGTATTACAAAAGCTTTGAATAACTTCAAGGGTAGTAATTCCTCAACTAGGAGAGATCAATCATTAAAACTGCTGCTCGATATTCCAGATACTTTGGGCCTTCGGTTCACGAACGACTCCGATCAATAGTAAGTCGTCTGAAGATAGGTTAACTTCGTAGACCGATATTTCACTCCACTGAAAACAGCGGCATATTGTCGATTGCTTGAAGTTTATTATTCGTGACACATTCGAATTATCTATTCAGCTATGATATCTTCAAACTGCATATTATTACTGAATCTTCATTGTCGTTCAATCTGCTCTCAACGTGCGGACCGTGTGACAGTCCTCCGTACCTGAGTCGGACTCTAGTTCCGTGCATCGAAAACGCTTTACTCGCGCTGAAATGGCTCGCGTTCTTTCGGAACGTAATCAATATAAGGAGCGCCTAATGGAATTACAGGAGGCAGTACATCTCACCGAGACTCTACGTGCTGGCCAAAAAGGACACCCTGAGCTGCTGTTAGGTCTGAGTGCAGCCGCATCTGCAGCTAGTGGAACTGGTGGCTTGATGAGTCCCAGCCTCACTGGTCACCCGGCGTCCGTAGCACCTGCCGTTCGACCTTTACAAACGCTCCAGAATTTGTAAGTTATGATTTTTAGTCAGTGGTTTATAGTGTCGTCATTTGCTGAAGTTGTTTTAGTTATTCTTTCTCATGACCAAATTGTCTAATCATGGTCCACTTCTCCCAATAGCCGTGTATGCGGTCAAAAATTCAGGCTGTGAAGCTAATGAGCGACGTACGCTCCGCAGTGCTAATGTTCGTCTATATACTTTGCGAGATTGTGAACAAATGGACATCGTTCGGTTCTTTTCGAAACTTCTTGAAATTGAGAAAGTCAACTCAAGCCAAGGACCATTGCTCAGTTTGGCTGGGTCTAATTTTCCTCGGTTACAGTTCTAGTAAAACAGCCACGTTTGTGAACTTTCCCTTTTATTTTCACATTACATCACAGTTTTCCAAAAGAGTCTGCGAGCTCTGCTCGACTCGATGGACTATCCCTTTTCAGGTAGGTTGTTTAACAAGAAAAAGTCGTTCAAAATTTTCGATGTTACTTGAAATAAATGTTTGCGGCTCTGTTAGGTGTAAGTAAGGCACAAAATTTTATATATTTGATAAACGGCAGTATCCGTAAAGTGAAACAAATGTCGTGAAACTGGATATTCTTTCCGATATACCATTTTAAGTCATCAGTTGAATGAGTCCATTTCAGGTCGATAATCATTAATTTAGTCTAAACATAATCAACCTCACCAGCTTTAGTGAGAATATCAAAGCCAGGCTGACACAGAGTCATGCAGAAGGAACCTATGATTACCGCTGGTTTTGTTGGTTTTCGGATTCCCCACCCGATCAATCCACCTCGCTTGTTGGTGTTGAATCCCAAGTTGCCTTATTCGCCTTGCTGTGAAATCTCAACCGCCCACACTGATTGGCGGGTACCTAAAAGGTCCATTCCGTTTGACTGACCACTTTCTTGTCGTTCCGTCACACCACTCGATATCGTGTGTGACTGCTGGTATTCAGTGGAGTAGCGTGGTCTCATTTAGTCTTTGTCTCGGAAACCGCGCACGATTTTGCGCAATCACAGATTCCCAAATACTCATAGTTCTCGTATAGCAGCTTACCGTTCATGGTCTGCCTACGATCACCAACTAATAACCTCCAAACCGGCTCCGTTAAGCTCAATTGCGGTTACTACTTAGGTATAGAACCCTCTCATGATGAGTCTCCGAGATGCTTTGCCCAGCTTCCCGCTTGTTTCTTATACGTCCACCTATCGAGGAGTCGCGGTTCAATTTCCCCAATCAAAGCTGTATAAACAAGGAAAATCCTGCTGTTTACACGTGATCAGTGTGAATAGCTTCCTACCAGACTTGTGCATATTTTCTTGTGATGGCAATATCTTCGTCCTTATTTGTACAGCTAAGTGCGCGCACGTACTGACGAAGTAACTATAATCATACCCGACGCCGACATGAAATTCATCTGCTTCTCAAACGTTGACCACAAAATTTTCGAGACGGTGCAATTTTTTGTACAATCCAAAAGTGTGAAAATGAAATTCAGAGAATCCAAGAAAATTATCGATGTTCAACTACAAATCTTAATCTCTTCAGGTTGAGGTAGTAAGGGCATTCGTTGTCCACTTCATTTTTTGACGTATTTTAATCGGATGGTGTACATGCGTTACAGCAGAAGAGATAGATTCCGTAATTCGAATACCTACAACAATATCGTTAAAGGATGGATGATAGTGATCGGCCCCTGATGTGATAGAACAGTTTGAAGGTCATATCTGGTGGACTTGATGGAGTGGATTGTGCTGGACTTCCTGCGTAAGACTCAAGAGACTTGCTATTCAGAAGCCAAACTCAGTAGGAGGTATGTCTAGATTTTGCACCCAGTACTGTGCATTACTTCACGATTTCTCTGTTGATCTAGAGTTATTGTCTATAGGCCTTTTTCGTGCGAATGCGTGGCTTGATCTTCCAGTGAGCCTCCTATTGAGAGGTAGCAGTTAAAACATCCCCAGGCGCTGATTATTCAAGTAGAACTAAGCTGTACTGATTGACTTCCTCGGTTGTGGTTTTTTTATCTAATGTTGTTCTGTTTATCGTGCGTCCCGTGTAGACCCGCGTTGGTCAAGTGGATTAAACGTCTTCTGCCAGAAATTCAAATCCCGTTTCCTCTGGTTATTTTTTTGGTAAAAGATAGTGTGCTCTCACCTTAATCCCCGCCATACCTGATCTAGCTCCAACTTTCAGGTATTGGTCTCCACTTCCGTACATTGGGTCCCGGATGCTATAAGGGCATATCTTTTGCACTGCACTCCTCCTCCAGATGTGTAAGAAATATTTTTCATTGATCTATCACAAAGAGAGTTCACGTCGGTCGTTTTTGTTCTTAACAATCCGGATTAAAATTTATTCGCTATAGTCGTCTCTAGTCACAGAGATTTTTTTCAGTGCTATTTTATCTGTGATCAGTTATATCGGCAATATCGGCTCAAGTGTACAAAGTCTGCTTGTCTACGAATCACCATTCGCTGAATGATATCTGCCTATCCAAGCTGACACTGCCGAGCGAAAACAAGATCGCCATGTTGAGGGTGTGTGGAGGGATTACTATCTGTCATCTTCCTAAGTCGTCGGATATGGAATACATTCAATGTTGCTCCCGTCGAGTTCATAAACTATATCGACAGGAATACCTTAGATCTCGCTTAAATGCACCCAAAAAACCATTATGGATTTATCCGAACTCAAAAGAATAAACGTCTTCTGTCCTAATATCGGCTCTCCAATCATCAATTATTTCTATCTTTAGTTCGATTTGCCCACTTCCACTCCCTCAAGAGACAACCAAGTCAGTCAGTTATCAACATTCCGTTTTCCTGAGTCAAAAACACTGCTGATTTCCCGAAGTCAACATTCGTTTTTCGTGCAGTTTGTCCATTGGTGCACTTAATACGTTGTCTCCGCAGTTGTGCTGACCTTTTGACGTTGGTAAGAGATACGCCGATTCTATATCTTGAACCTTTACACATGACCCCCGCAGCTCAAAGTATCGTATTGCCTCATACAATTGTCGAAGCTGTTTAGACAGAACTGAACTTAATTATGCAATTTTGTCCGTCATAACAGTTTTTCGAAAGCAGAATTTCGAGAAAGTGCAAGTGTGCTTACAGCCAAAACGAGACTGTGCCTTGACGTGCTTTGATGGCTTGCGTGCCTCCATGACCCAACGAGCTATACAGGATGCCTTATCCCAAGCCGAAGATCCAATCATGCCTGGAAGGTCAATGGGTAGACGTCTGACGAAGTAGTCTCCTGGTCCTCCAAGTCGGGGGTTGA
>LUCM01009644.1:57883-70494 GCA_008360955.1 Fasciolopsis buskii | reverse complement strand
CTAATCCGCGGACCATGCACAACGGGCACTAGATAGACTGTCGAGGTCAGTCGCTCAGTTTGGCATGTACTTTGCACTTTCAAAGTGCAAAGTGCTGTTGTAGGACTGGACGACAGCAGCGCCGAACTTGCTACTGGATGGAGAGGAAATAACGACTGTTGACCGTTTCACATACCTTGGTAGCTGCGTGTCTAACGCTGGTAGCTCGGGATTGGAGATAAGTATGCGTATATTCAAGGTTCGTGCAGCCTACGCTAGATTGAAGCACTTGTGGCGTCGGCCTGATATTTCACTAAGTTGAAAGGTGGTGTGTACTGTGCTGCAGTGCTTTCAGTTCTGTTGTATGGTTGCGAGACGTGGAGTATGCGTGTGGGCGATGTTCGTCGGTTGGAGATTTTCGACCGTCTATGTCTACGTAGTACGGCTAAGATTGGATGGATTGATCGGATGGGTAATGTGGAAGTCAGGAATCTAATACTAGGTACTAATTCCGAGAATATCTTATTTCAGCTTATGAAACGTAGTAGACTACGCTGGTTGGGTCACGTGTTGCGTATGGCAAACACTCGTCTGCCATACCGTGCCTTATTTTGTGTTCCTCTCAAAGAATGGAGGAAGCCATGTGGAGGTCGACGGATGACGTGGCACTGCGGGATGAGAAAATGTATAGGTAACTTAGGTAAAGTAGCTAAGTGTCTTACGTCTTGTCGGTTGGGGTCTGAAAAACTCGTCAACTAGGTGGCTGGAGACACTGAAGGATGTGGCAATGAACCATGAACAGTGGCCATCGTGTTGTCATTTTCTGTCGAATCAGAATGATTGAGAGTGCGTTTGTACAGTTAGACTGTGTTCCGTGTGTTGGTTGCAACAGCATCTTATATTTTCCCGCCTGTGTAAGTGCACTCTTGCCCTCTTAGACATTCATTCTTTTAATGGACGCAAATAGCCTTGAGGAAAAGACAAAGGTTTTTGAGTTTTGCCTTGCTGTTTAACGCTGAACGATGATGGTGGTGATGAGTTACAGCAGTGTGTGTATGGTTCTTTCATTTTGTCAATTCTTTTAAATCCCGAAACCAACGTCATTCGTTGGTTTTCGCCCTACTAAACCTTTTGTGACTGTTTTATTTGTGAAATAAGTGGCCAGCCGCTTTCTACCCACCGTGCTACTTTACGAGATCAGTCTTGAAAATTTTCTGATCTCAAAGGCGCTTTGGCCATTCGAAGACTGAATCCGTTCTAGGTTTATTTTAATGAATCTCCGTATGTCTAGTACAAAATTATTGTGATAATTCACCGCTCACGTAGGACTGAAGTGTTGCTTCATCAGTAGAGGCAGGCAATTTTCAAACTTTCTATTTTGTTTGGACCAAGCCCTGAGCTACTATTCAGCGGGTCTTGCCATTATCATGATATGGTGAGTTAGGATGCGAAGGAAAACGGATAGAAAGGCTAATCAACCTAGCGGCACGAATCAGTCAGAAGCATGCGTCCAAAAATGTAAGGATGACAGATATGCCCGGAAGACAAAGGCCACATTATCAATAAACAAGCGTAGCATCGTCAAAACGCAGGTAGACAGTACGATTCTCGTAGCTGAGGACCAAAGTTCAAGCCGTCGCTCAGACCAGTCGGACCCACACATCCAGAAGAAGACTCAAAAAACAAAAGCGAATTCTCAGCATCGGCAAATTGGACCAGGAATACTCAGCTTGTCAAAACATGTGTGATTTTAGAATGAACTATGTACCCCTCCAAGAAAAATCTGGGGGCGGGGACTTGTTTCGCTGCACAACAAACGTGTGAACCACCCGCTTGCCTTCTTGTTACAACAGGGTTGGTCGACCAAATTCGTGAACCCCAATATTGCGCAGTTTCATCAACATAAATATGCACTCATTATCATATACTATCTTACCGGTCGACAATCTTACAATATCTTAGGACCATGGTTCCTCGCCTGCTGCATACAAGCAATCTTGGACTGAAGTTGAAGGAAGCATTTGCATATTTCTACACGTATTGATCCAGTTTAGAGCCAGGCCTTGCAGACCTCGTCTGCAAGTGCAACCTACGTACGCTAGCAACCCGAAGACTCGAAATTTGAACCCTACACTTCGTTGTCTATTGTAAATGCTCCCAAAATCTCTGATGAAGGATGCATATGTGCCCACCACTGTAACTGTACTCCTGAAATTGGTATCACAGAGAATTATGCATGATTTAATTAAGATAAACCAAAACGCTTTTGCGATCATTTGAGCCTGCACATAATCATGACACGTGGTTTTTCGAGGCTATTTTGCTTTTCATAATGTTTGTTGTGGTAAATTTAAGGTACCCAGTGTTGGTATTCGAGCAAATTATTGTGATGCGGCTTCTTGATTCCATTTCGCTGACTAATCGTTTGTTTGCATTTGATTTGTACTATTTCTCAGTCTGAATAATGTCATGGTATCTTTGGAAACTTTATTTGTCAATCCCTCTTTGCATGTCTGTCACGTATTTATAACTTGCAGTTTTTACCATCTAATTCTGCTACGAACTCCGTAATCTTGCTGGCACGTTCTGGTCCAGCAAAAAATAATGATTAAGTTGATTTTGATCGTTTCGATCACTCGACCTTTTGAGGTCTGGTTTCATTTCGAAGTGAATTACAGGAGAAATTAAATTTAACCAGTCATGCCCATAGCATATCGATGTTCGGAGAGTTTCCATCGTAGCCTTCTGATTTGCAACATCTTTACGAGCTTATCTTCCACTTACTTGGGATTCGGGATGGTTTCTCAGTTCACTGGTTCGAGATTTAGTTTTCATCGGTCCTTAGGATGAGCCGCCTAGAACAGTTTCTTGGGTGCGATAATCTCAGCTCAATTTTGTTCATCCCTCACTGTTCCCTTTCTTTCGCGCCGGTATTTTCGAATAAACGAGTTCTTGTTTTGCTTATATTCATAACATGATGTAACCCCATAAACAAAGAATAGCTACTATACCCGTTTACTTGGACTCTATCATCTAATATGTCGGATCCCATCATCATCCAGGATCTTATCTGTTTACATGTTTCGCTTCCACATGGACATTCGCTGGTGTTGTTTTCAAGAGCTACAATGCCTGGACTCGCTCGGTCGTTCAATTTTCTTGCATTTAGTCGTGATCATCATTTGTTATTTATCGAAGTCAGGGCAATTTGTGTTAGTAGCACTGTGTTGTCTATTCCCATGATATTTGAGTAATGACCTGTAGAGCCAGTTACCATACTAAAGTCGTCGGGACTGTATACCAGAGATGCGCTGGTTTTACTAGACCAATGAACCAGTGACACTAAGTTCGCTACAATCCAGAAATGGTTTCAGTCTGAATTTTGTAAAGGTTTTTAAAGCATTTGCGTTGGTGCATTGTTCCCCTCTTGCATAGCTACTGTCGTTTGGTTGTCATGTTGTCCTCTATATGGTCAACTCGCATGCACGGTTCAGTGTCTCGTGTTCTCACAAACATTTTTGTTTCTTTTTACTTTGTTTAATCGTGCGTCTATAAACACCGCTATATATTCAAATTTTGCCCCCTCCCCTTGACTTTGCTGATCGCGCGGTGCGATTGACGCTCAATTTCATTTCCCCTTCACTCCGTTCGTTTCCCACTTGTACTGCTGATGTTCAGACTCGCGCGTCTGCGTGGCTTACTGCCGTGATCAGATCGAGGGTCTCTGTATGTCTCTCGTTCGCCTTCATTTTCCCGCGCCGTCTTGTGACTTACCATCGGATTTGACTCATTGTCATCAGAAAACTTTGTTCTGTCTTACCTTTCGTCTTCTCTTCGTGATATCGATTTCGAGACCTACTGCCGCGTAGTCACTGAAATCACTCCTCGATTCATGGTCCCGTTTACCACTGTCTTTCATTCACTTCACAGTCTTTTTTCCAATTGATTAAATGACCGAACTGTGTGAACAACACTTGATGTGAAGTCTTCCACTGTCGCGGTTTTCTGTGAAATGAAATGTCCTTTTGCGTATTCGTATTGTTATTTCCACTCATCTTGACAGACAAATGTGATGGTATATTGTATCATATACATATTTTTCTCATAAAGTTAAACCTTTTTTCTTATTCCATCATTTATAAAACACTCGTCACCATTAATCTCGATTGATTTAGCTGATAGAACCACTCCATCAGTTCCGGATTATCCTTAGTCTTCACAATTGGGTTTCCAATTTGTTTATCTCGTTGCTTGAGTGATCATTGTGATGCTCTTCCAAGTAGTTGCTGTGCGGTCAGCGCGTCCAAACCATTTTATTCCATGCAATTGTTATTGTGGCTTACGGGAGTCATTTTGCACAGTCGTTTCGCGTTGATTGGTTGTGGTGTACAAACAAATACCCGTGCCGTATGTCGGTGTGTTAAGGACCTCCGCAAAGTGGGTGCTGATTTAGTCCTTCGGCTTCTTGAGACATTCGGACATAATGTCAATCGTAAATCCGGAACGATGAACAGTAAGCGAGGTTCTATCGGGTCAGGTTCGGTGGTTGCTCAGGAAAGTGTGAATCCATTTAATTCGTAGATTGCATTCATCAGCGTAGTGCCTTCAGTTTTCAATATTTGGGCTCGATCACCATTAGTGTCATCACTGAACGGACGCCTAAGTGTACGCAGGTGTTTGTTGTCTCTGTTTTTACTACAACTAATGTGACCCACCGTTTTTTAGACCACTTGTTCCTCTTACATTCATACTTTGTCCCCATCGGAGACCCTCATCTGCTTTCCCGTTTTTTGTTTTAAACCCACTGGTGTCCCGATTATGTGGGCTGATCAATTCAGTCGCTAAGCGATGCAACTTTTTACGGACATGAGTATGTAGTCCTCATATGGATTGTAAAGATCGTCTTATATACCTCATATTTTCTTTTAACGCTCCGTTTGGAGGTTTCAGCTATCCAATGAAATAGTGATATTTTTCTCATGGCCCGACCTAAAGACTGAAGCACAACATTCCCATATTTGTCGGACATGTAAGTTGTACACTGGGTTCGATCAGCAGACGAATTACTCACCAAATTATCGGTGTTTGTTTCATTCGGTCACGCTCTCAGCTCTTCACCCGACTGTAACAGTGGATATCCAGCTAATCATTCATTCCTTATAGTTTCACAGTTACCATTGAATCACAATACTATCTCCATGAGAGCCTAGTTTCATGAAGCAACGTTCATGCCCCTAGCCGACTTCGTTCCCATTTTCTTGGTTTGTCTTACCCTCACCTTGGCAAACTTCTGCTATATTTCACAAAGAAATCCGTTTTCAATTACGTACATCTCACCGTCCATCTCACAATGAATCAGCAGTTGCACGCCAGTGGTTTACCTCACCAAATTGTCGCGCCTTTAACAGTTATTCATAACCTTCACCGTATCTTGTTTGTTTTGTTGGGGGAATTCTTTCTGACTACTGTCCACCTTTTTTGTTCGACTTCATAACATTCGAATTGTTTTATCTTGTGATCCGGAACCACTATTTTCTTCACGCTGCCCTGTCCTACTTGTTATCGTGGAAATTAGCAAAGGGTTTGGATTGTAGTCAGTTCCCTCATAAATGCTGGGTGTTTGGTATCCATTGAATATTCTGCATCTTTGGAATCGTGATTGAATTAAACCTTCAGCGTTTTCTGATTGGTCGGTGAGCCAAAGGCTTGCAGTTCTTCATTAGCTTTGGTCTGCGTTTGAGATAGTTCAACGCAACTTACCCTGGTTGTTACACAGATCTTAAAGTGACAAGACGAAACGGACAGGCCCTACGTAGTCTCTAGAATGAATTTCACAATTCTGCACACAGCACCCGAGTGGCTAAGGACAGCGAGTCCGGTGTGACAGTTGTCTGGACTGTGACGATTTTTTTTCTATTATCGGGACTGATCTTTAACGTTTTTCCGATTTGCCGAAGTACGACTTATCTTTTCTGTTAGGCGCATATCTTCAGCTCGATCGGATTCAGACTTAGTTCAGGTTATATCAGTACAGTTGATCAGTACAAAAGTAGACACTTCTGACGTTGATGAGGAAAGTAGTATTTATCAGCTCACGAATGGAAATTTCGATGATTAGAATTGAAATCGTTAAGTAAGGCCAGCAAAACCCGTCCACTGAACAAGTAAGGATGCATGTCTGGACATTGCGACAATTCGTTCCTCTTTACTTCGCTATGTTCACTGCATCGTGTATCAGATCGTTTCGTCCCCATAATTCCTGTTTTGATTTTATTCAGTCCTTGGGTAGCCGTAGTTATGAATTCTGTTGATATCGAGTAAGGTGGATTATCCAGAGTAAATCATGGCTATGGTTAGTCGAAATCGAGGATCGTCGATTGACAGGCACCGGACGTTTAGCGCACACGATGGACGCTATTTCCCCTTTGTATCCACTTGCGCCATTGTGATTGAATGCTCTTATCTCTAGAGGGTGCTTCGCTTATTAGATTACATAACGGTCTTCTTATACTGGAAATTTACTAAATCAGATGATTGCCTCATCATGGTGATAACGTAGATTCTTTTCATTCAGCTTTGCACCATTACTTCTAACACCGTACTGTGCAAATCCCAGACTGTTGTACGTAGGCAGTTGTGAAAATAAACGAATTCCTAACACCACATCTGACCGCTTTCTCTATTGATGACTATTCACATTAATCTAAGGTATCTCGGTAGCTTATATATATATATATATATATATATATTAGAGTTGAGAAGGCGTACACTGAGTTAATACGTTTATCGTGACGTTTCGATCGTTGTCAAACGTGAATATATATATATATATATATATATATATATATATATATATATATGTCACAAATCTGTTCACAGGTCCTGTGCCATCGGAACCGTGGCGAACGACGAAATCAGTGCATGAGAAAAAAACAGTATACATATTTCATCACACATGGGAGTTCCTTCTTTCTTTACGTTATCGACGATCTATCGGAATCCGTGACTTCTCTGTAGGTTTCGTACTGCTCGGTTTCCCAAACCGAAATAGGGCTTGGATTAGAGGACAGTATTTCGAAATTTTGACCTAATGGTCTAACCCGCAAGGCAGTGGGAAGGTCTGGAGGTTACATAGCCCACTGGGTGCCGCTGACTGAGTGCTCAGTCCATACGGCCTTTAGATAGAGTTGGACATCCTGGGTGCCCAGTATACCGTTTCGCCACAGATGCCGCTGAGCATTCCACCGTATGCTCCGTACACCGCCCGTGATTGTTTGGGAATCAGAATTGAACCGACTCTCCTGGACTGATTGCCCGGTGGAAGGCGCTGAAAGTTCGTGTTCGTCCTCACACTTTAGTGAAGAGACCTCTGTCATGAGAATGCAGCCTGTAGGATTTCCTCAGAAGATACTATTTGGGGTTTAGATTATTTGGGAGCAACTCTTAAGGCGGCCTTGCCGACTAATCAACTCAGCCTGAGACACCCACTTCCGACAATCCTTAGGCCAATACTAAGTGAATTTTTGAGACAAACGTTCGAAGAGAACTTTGGTACCAGCAAAGTTTCAACTTTAAGCGCCGTATTATGGTCATATATTCTGTTGTCAGCGATCTCAATATCTTATGAAGGATCACGACGTATTTTATTTTCCAACATTAATGACACGATGATACTGCCAGCTGACTAACTATCCCAAGGCATGATTGTTGGTTCAGAAGCCTTTACTATATACAACTTTTTAGTTTTGCTTTTCGTCATTAGGTGTCTTTCTTTGAACCATTCTCAGGTCAGTTTTCCGTACGTGTCGAGGTGAACACGTGGTTAACGTGACGATATGGAATACTTCCGCGGTTCTGACAGAAATTCTGACGTCCGCGTTGACTTCACACTATCGCCTGTTGTTCCGAAATAGATTGTACAGTAGTGCCACAGTGTAGTGCCAGCGATCATTTCATTATTACGCGTCTTAATTGATACAAAAGTTTGATCTCTGTGCTGTTCCACACACTGTGGGTAAAGTTGATTCAGTTGCCCAGTTATTCGATGATGAGAAGTTCAATTGGATCTTTCATATCAATCAGTCAAGGGCCTTGAGGCATTTGTCAGTTCAGTTCCTGCCGGCAGTGCTTGAAATTTTGATTTGGAAAGTGCATTTCAATTCTCAATCATTGATAGAACCTGGTCCTTTGTACCACCTCGAAATGCTTCCATTCCGTTCGTGATTATCGGAAGTATATGTTGACTGGATTTTTTTGTCGCTTCAACTGGGCACACTTGATCCCACCGATAACTGCTGAAATATTTAGGATTATTCTTAGCGTTGTCTTACCTGGTTCCTTTCATATTAGTATCGTTTCCAATGGGCCCATTCATTAGGGTTACTATCGGTATAAAGTGCATACGTAACGCGGACCTATCCTCATCTTAAGATTTTTGGCAAATCCAGGAAATCATACTGGTCTTGTCAATCCGATTTTTTCTGGATTCAATCGATATTCCTACCATGATTTAGTAGAAAGTACAATCAATCAATCATCCCTCGTGTTCCCACAACATAAATCTTGTGCAGTTCATCAAAACTCCTCTTGTCTATTACTTAACTATTGCTGTTCCCCCCTAGGATATGTTCAATATGCACGCAACCGTTTGGTACCTGTTTACGTATTTTTTGCCGTTTATATTTTTCCGTAGTTTCGCTGCTCTCGTTTCACCCGGCCGGAGTGACTCATCAGTTGACCGATCGGACACGCTAACACCCGAGAGCCTTAGACTGCGGTGAGTCCTGCTGCCATGGCAACTGTTTTCGAGTGGTTGTTGTTCCCCAACAATTTGCATTGGAACAAGAGTCGAATATCGTTATTTTTCCATCAGAATAGAGGCTTATGTTCACTTTCATGTGCATGGGTAAGAATGTGCAGTCTAAAAATGATTCCCGTTCTATCGCGCGATTTGCATTCAAGAACCCTCGCGAAGAGCAAAATTCTTTGAATTTCCAACACTTTATTCGTATGGTTAAGGTCCGCGAAACTACTTTAACGGGACGGTTAGAGATGTTGCCGACATGGCCTAATGCCCTTCTTGCATACAAAATACTTCTGATTCTCTATAGCCATTCTCCCCCACTATCTGACATTTTTCACTATTGTTCGAGGTTGCGATAGCAACGAATATCAGAACACACCAGTATAATGTTAATGGTTGTACAGAATGAAATGAACTGACCGGAGCATAAACCCGCTCTTTCTCTCGATCGGGCTCAATGAAAAGCCGTTCGGTTGATCAGTGATCTCTTTTTGACCTCAATTCTGCAGTTGCTTGCTTATCGCTGAGCCGTTAATTCACAATTTCTTTTCTGTCGCTATTATCTGCGTTGTTTTTCAGATCTCCCTTCGACAGTTTTCTTTCTTTTGACTTTTGTTCTTATACTTAAGTACCAAGCCTTCATTCGGAGATGTTATGCTTCCTCATTTCAGTCCCCTTTTATTCCCCAGACTGCAAAGCTTTTTTACTGCACAGAATGATTTACAACATAAGGAAAAAACCCTGTGGTCAAACGACACTGTAGAAGAGATAGTGTGGGTGACATCCACGTAAGTACCGGTTTTTTTATCGTTTTTAAAGAGAAAGAGAAGAATTTAAGAGGTTGGACTTCGCAGTTCTGGGGCAAAAGACTGAAATAGAGAACCGCAATACTTCTGGAGAGAAATTTGGTAATGGTGAATAGAAGTCTGAGAACGAGATGGGCGGACGAAGATCAGTGGTATAGAAGCTGTCTAGGGAAGTTCAGAAGAACAAGAGGGGCAGTGAAACAACCACCCAGCGATGGGCTATTGGCTACAGACTGATAGCGAAAACCTTTTGTTGTGGCCAATCAAGGACGGAAAGAAAACTAGATGAAGCCCCACCCCACATAAAGCTGTGGTACTCAAGTGCGGGTCGGAGAGCTAGGCTTTGTACAGCAGAAGACCAACTAAGTAACAAAGCTTCTGGCGTCAAGTAGAAAATCAGCACTGCGCTCAACACAAGAAGCTATCTAAGATACGAAAGGATATCAGCACAACGAAAAAGCTATAGATAAGCTAAGAAGAGAGATCGAGTCTGCGGGGTTTAGGTCAGTTGAATCAAAGGAGCGATCCGTCGTTAATGAATGATGTTTGCGGGAAGTAGGAAGAAAACGATATTCCAGGCCATTGAAATCAACATGAATACAAGAAACCTAAGAGGAAATGTATCCAGATTCGGAATTTCGCGATGCATTGACAGTGTTACCATCGCGATCGATGTTGTCATTTGTATGGCAGAATGTGGACAGCAAATGAGCCAATAGAGGTTGTCATTATTGCAGAGGAGTGGGACAGGATTGGATGCATTGCATAGGAAGTCGTTAATATATAAAAGAGAGTGAGAACGAGAAGGGAACCTTCGGCGATACCATCATTCACGAGGAACGACTGAAGTGAAGCCCCATCCAGTCGATCGAGAATGGTTTGCTTACTGAGAAAGCTTGATGTCCACGGGATGCGAGCTGGGGGAACCCGAACGTACGCAGTTTTGCCGCCAGATCTTCGTACCCAACTCGGTCGAAGTCTTGGGAGATATCGACCAAGACCAGATGTGTTTCTTCGTGGTTGTGGAGTGGAACCAGCCAGTTGTGGGAGACAAAGGTCAGCAGATTACCAGTGGAACGATGTTGTCAGAATCCATATTGGCTTTTACATCAGAGATTAGTGTAATATTGTTGTGGTCGATGACCATTCCAAGGTTTTTGGAGCCGTAGATTTTATTTCTGCTACCAATTTTCCAAAGGAATCTATCCTTTTCTCAATATTTCGAAATTGACGCTATTTTAAATATTGCGCGGTTGAATATTTTTAGATGTCCGCGAAAAGATTCATAAAAGCCCGTTCTGTGATTGGCTAGTCCACACATCGATCAAGGCCACCCAGCAAAACTATATAAACGATAGAGCTCACTTGAATTCTGACTTGTGTTGGTGGGTCACCAATAAACGCGCGGCAGTACTCTGTGTTCGTCTTCTCTCTTCCGCTAGCGGGCTGGGTTAGCTGTTCGTATTTCGCGCCGCTTATTGTTCCGTGTGGCTGCTCATTCAAGGGAGCAGCAGATCTGTCCCATTCGTTGTGCGTCTACGGGCCTTGAGTCTTGAGCCCGAACTTTTTGTGTCTCCAACCTCTGTGTGTGTGTGTTCGTGTCCTACTGGACTACAGGTTGTGTGCTCCTGTGATATCGTGCACTGCGAGTACTTGTGTCTTGGCCTTCAGTGTGTGCATAGACCAACCAAACTCGGCAACAACAAATATGACAGTATTCTAACCATCAGTGATTCTAAAGCATTGTTTTCACTACGTCATTAAGATGCCGTACGTGAAAGAGTGCTTTTCTCATCGGATACAGCCAGTCAAATGTGGCTGTATGGGGCTGGCAGTAAGCATTTTGTTTCTGCTGACTTTGCTTTTTGTTCTTCCGTGTTGATGAGTGATCTGTAAAAGGTTGTGCCACTAAGTTATTTGAGTTAGAGCTCCTCTTTTGCTTTCCTGCGACCCAATCTACTATGGCATTGGTATTGATCAGATGGCATATTTGCTCTGGATTTTTATACGACGCCTGGAATTCCTTCTTATTGTGTACTTTATTTTAGTCATGGCGTTTCCCAGTCATGGGTTTGCCTGTCCCGTGCGTGGGCCGCAGCCCCCATGTACGGCTGGTCTCGGGGTCTGGATTCGCCACATTCAAAAAGGTGCCCATCGACAGTAAAGTCAAACCCGGATGTCACATGCGCACAATCTCAAACTGTTCCATTACCCGTACAATGTCGCTCAATCGGTGGGTTGCATGGGAACCAGTTAGAAGTAAGTTTTTGTTAGGTTTCATGAGAACCGGTCCGTCATGCATATCAGTCCGTTGGAATAATGGTAACGTATAGGCAAGGGCAGCAGGGTTGATATTTGTTCAAACGATATAACACTTGATTTAGAAAACGCGGATAATCTTATGCTTCTTCTGATTGGAGATCCACGTAACAGTTTGAATAGTATTGTAACATTTTGGTTGTGTTTCGTGTATTTGAGGTGGCAAATCCTAACGTCATATTGGATTGATCGTACCGGAAAAGCCGTCCGAAGCACGAACTTCTTGATATTTACTGTGCCTGCTGATTGTGTACCGGATAAAGGTTGCCATAAGAACAAAAGTTGCTTTTGATATTTATCAATACGGGGTACTTGGGATGTCAGTGTGCCGTCCATTCATTCATCCCGACCTAGGTTTACACCGCATTGTTGAGTTTGTCCACTTATAGAACCCCGAAACGTGAAGTGACTCTGGTTTCGAGCTGTTTGAATGACACGCAAGACAAGCTGATCCGATCACAATGAGACCCGAATCCTAAGTCTGTCACAACGAGACTACACTTTGACGTGCTTTGACGGCTTGCGTGCCTCCATGACCCAACGAGCTATACAGGATGCCTTATCCCAAGCCGAAGATCCAATCATGCCTGGAAGGTCAATGGGTAGACGTCTGACGAAGTAGTCTCCTGGTCCTCCAAGTCGGGGGTTGATCTGAGTTAGCAGCTCAGTCGGAAAAACGAGTGAAAGAATAATTGATCCAAGTA
>LUCM01009644.1:18870-55076 GCA_008360955.1 Fasciolopsis buskii | reverse complement strand
AAGCACTTGTGGCGTCGGCCTGATATTTCACTAAGTTGAAAGGTGGTGTGTACTGTGCTGCAGTGCTTTCAGTTCTGTTGTATGGTTGCGAGACGTGGAGTATGCGTGTGGGCGATGTTCGTCGGTTGGAGATTTTCGACCGTCTATGTTTACGTAGTATGGCTGGCATTGGATGGGAGTGACCGTGTTCGTAATATTGAGGTTTGGAATCTGGTATTGGGTGCCACTTCTGAGAACAGCTTGTTTCAGCGTATGAAACTTAGTAGAGTGCACTGGTTGGGTCACGTGTTGCGTATGACGAACACTCGTCTACCACACCGTATCCTATTTTGCGTTCCTCTTAAGGAATAGAAGAAGCCGTGTGGAGGCCAACAGATGACGTGGCAACGTAGAATGAGAAAATGCTCCGCGAACTTGGGTAAAGTAAATGTGTCACTTTTTGGTGGTTGGGGTCCGAAAGACTCGTCAACTAGGTGGCTGGAGACAATGAAGGATATGGCAATGTACCGCGAACGGTGGCTATCATATTGTCACCTTCTATGGAATCAGGATGATTGAAAGAGTGCGTTTATACAGTTAGACTGTTTCGTGTATTGGCTGCAGCGGCATTCTTATATTTTCCCGCCTGTGTAAGTGCACTTCCTGCCCCCCTTAGATATTCATTCTTTTAATGGACGCAGGTAACCGTGAGGAAAAGACAAAGGTCATTGAGGTTTGTCTTGCTGTTTAACGCTGAACGATGATGATGATGAATCCTAAGTAAAATGCAGCACTAACAATGGTGGGAAAGAATGAAATTGCATAACTCAGCTATAACCGAACAAGGAAAGGTAACGGTGGTGGTTGTCCAAACTAGACTGAACTGAAGTAATGGTGGTTAGCCAAATAGGGTCGTGGGTTCGAGTCCTACTGGCGGTGGTTAACTTCAGTTGCAAACCCTTTGTTGGCCGCTGTCCTGTTCTTGATAATGATGGACAGTTATTTCGGTAATAAGGGAAGTCAGAGGTAAAGTAAAAATGACAATATACTGAGAACCGTGTGGTAGTGACAAGCCTGCTGCCTGGAGATCTCAAAAAAGCTACTGTTGTCCCGTGTAAACGATATCCAGTTCAAATAGAGCAAGTAAATTAACCGCCAAACTATGACCCAGCAATGGGGCCTCTACTCGGTCAAATATTAGTCGATATTTTCATGATATATTGGAATGTTGTTCACTTGGATCATCGTTCCACGGCTCCTGTCTATATAAACGTTATGTAGATTACATTTGTAGGTTTAATCAGTTCCTCGGCGAGGACTTGTCAGTTGATTAGTAGGTTCAACTCAATCTGCAAGTCGGTGATTCACAACAAAAGTGGAATCGAAGAATGAAGTGGCTTTCCTACTAAGCCCCTGAGAAGGCGGATGATTTCGATGTTCATTACGTAGAAAAGTCTTGTGGAATGTTCATTTTTACAGCTTTATGCCTCCTGATTTTAAAAAAGACCTAAATTCCTCAAAAGAAGAATAAGGGAAATATTCTCGGGAGACATCTTTGGGACAGAATCACGATCAGTGAGAAAGGCTTTCATCGGAAGTGGGCCATCCGAGTCATTTAATTCACTAGTAAACCCAGTCAAAAAGCGAAATTCCCGGGAACCGTTTGGTACGATGAAGGCCAGTAGGGTACCCTGGTAGAAGTTGCATAAAAAAGACCGACGAGCATTGTCAATGGAACATTTCATGCAGCGAATTCTGTCCAACTCCAACCCATTGGTGTCACTACAGTTGAAAGACCAAATTTCTGATTCTGCAGTCTCATTTTGTGTCTTATTGTCTTATCCCTGTGGGACTATGTATATTGGCCTCATTGGACCAGGCTCTTGTCTGAGCACACTCTTGACGTCATTCCACACGGGAACAATTAGGTCACTCAATAGTGGAGTCGTTTCACACCGTGAATGTGGCACAAGTTTTTCCTGCTGTGTATGAAGTCCGATTTGATCATTCTAGGCTGTCAAAGTCCCCTGTGTCTTGACCACAGAGTGCATTGTCTCGATCTATCTCTACATTCTCCGGTTTTTCGTTCAAAAGCAATTTATCGTCACCTTTCGGCTCTTTTGGCCCACTGCATCTTAAATCAATCCTTAGATTAGAATATGCTTAATGCCTCACACTCGTTATCCACGGAGCACCACCGATCTCAATTTCATCGGTTCTTCGTCTAACTGATTTAATCCTCTAAATTCCCTTTTTATATTGTAATTCAATGGCGTGAATCACTGAACATGAGCCCGTTCTTCGCCTTGATATTTTTTGACATTATGCTTGTGTTGATTTCTTAAATTCATGGGTTTTTCATTGATTTCAAGCATACGTAGCTGTGTACATGTGCTCCCTCCTTTACATCCTATCTGTTGATGGATCCTACTTTACTTTTTACTTTAATCATCTACCACGAAAGGACTAGTCCATCGGCGGCCCATAATCGATTATCCGCTACAAGTATATGTCAAATCAATACAGACTGTCACCTGGTTCTATTTCCAAGAATGGAGTCTGCAAGTCAATGATAAGTCTTGATGCTTTCTTGGAATGCCATAGAAATATAAAACACCGCAGTTGTTGAACGATGACCTAGCGTTTCATCAGTTTACATGAGTTCGGTACCGGACCGATTGAAAAAGGTACTGTTACTCATGGAAGTAATAGGCTTTGTGTTCATATTAAAAGCATGCAGATCGTATGTAAAACTTTAGAAAATCAAGAATAATGTGGGCGGTAGTAATAACCATAGGCTAATTGATCATTCCAGCCATCCTTCTATTTGTACACACCGTAGTCCTCTGAATCAGTTAGAATATGAATTGATGAACAAGCTGTTCTCGGGGACTTTGTCTTCCGAACCATGAGGACACTACCTATATCTCATTCATTTTTGCGAAACAACAAAAATATCATACAAATCAATTTGACTGGTAGTTCGGTGAAGCTGTAGTTGAAAAACTCCGACGATCACTTGAATGATCTGAACCGAAAGAAATTCAGCTTCGGTAGGACTCATGCAGATTCAGTTGAATTTAGGTTCGAATCATGTATGCAGCAGATCAGTCTGAGGATGTGGATATCGAGGTGGTGCAGGGTGTGATGTTCGGAATTCTCATAGCCGCCGTTTCCCTATCTAATTGTGAATACTTCGTATTCTATTGCTTGGTGTTCCACACAAACACGGATACACGCGACCTCCGCAGTTATGAAATGTTTCTCCAATGTTAGTTCCAACTTTACCAACAGCTGTATCATGTTCTTCTCCAACTTGAGAGACCTGTTATATTTAAAACATTCACCTGGGTAACGCGATCCAAAACTGGGTAGTGTGAATGTGGAATTTATTTTTGGTTTCAGATTGTCTCTGCTCTTTTGGTTACGCTACCTACATCGGGTTTGAAAGATGCGAAATCTGATGTGAGTTTCACTTTCATGTGGTGCAACCGTTTAATGATCTTTTGAATTGTCAACGAACGTCGAAGCAGTCTTATTCGAAATGTGAATTCTTATGAATTGGAACGTTTTGTTTTCTATTTACGAGAATTGGCGATTTGTGTGGCCTACCATTTGATTGTCTGTGATGATTTATCCAAGGATCACTCATCGAATATCCACCTGACAAAATATTTTTCTATCATTTTACCCTCGGAACGCTGTTTCACACAGAACCAGGTGTTCAGGCGTTTTTCGAACCGATAAAGTCAACCGTTGATTGTATACATTGTGTGCCTGTGAAAAGTCCGTCACTCTGGGGAGATGTTCAATCCGCGATAAAGGTTTTGATGGTTCATGTCATACTCAACGAACCTAATGGCCTGACTGTCTAATGAGTTTGCAAGACGACTTATCTTCTAGTACCAGCACTGCAGTTGCAGCTACAGCTCCGTTCGACCCATGCTTCGCAGCTTCAGTGTGTAAAGTGCCTTTAGAAGACTGAACGACAGTAGTACCAAACGTGATACTTGATGAGGAACAGCCAATCGATGTTGACCATTTCCTTTACCTCGGCAGCTTCTTGATCATGGACAGTAACGCGGTAGTAGACGCGTATATCTGTGACTTGACGGACATGTACTAAATCACTTACGACGTCGACCTGATATTTCTCTGAAGCTGAAATATCGTGTGTACTGTGCTCCAGTGCACTCAGTTCCGTTATATAATTACGAAACATGGAGTTTGCGCGTGGAAGCTGTTCGTCACTTGGAAATATTTGATCACTGGTGTTTGTATAGTATCTCCACGATTGGATGGAGTGGCCGCGTAAGCAATGCGCAGGTTACGGACCGAGTATTAAGTGCCTGTCCGGAGGATATTCTATCAGAGCGTACCAACCTTACAGACTTCATCGGTTGTGTCACGTGTTTCGTATGGCAAACACTCGTCTGCCATACCGTGCCTTATTTTCCGTTCCTCTCTGGGAGTTGAAGAGGCCGCACGGGGTTCAACAGTTGATGGGGCAACGAGGGACGAGAAAGTGTACAGTAGACTTAGGTAGAATACGTGTGTTACGTCTTTGTTATTTGGGGTCCAAAGACCCTGCAGTCAGTTGTCTGGAAACTTTAAAGGATATCGCGGCGAACCAAGAACGGTGAAAACCGTGTTGACATTTTCTGTCGAATTAGAATGATTGAAAATGTATGCTTTTACAGCTAGACTATATTCTATGTGCTGTCTACCACGACGCTTATTTTTCGTTTTTGTAGGTCGATTTGCTGTCCCTCTTGAGTATTCATTATTTCTGTTGCAACGTGAAACTCTTGGGAAAGACAGTGGTCAGTGGGGGCTTGCCTTGCTCTTTAACGCCGAACGATAATGATGATGACCAGTTCATCATTTAAGATTACGACCACAGAGCGCGTCTGTCAGTCTTATTAAAAATAGTCAAGAATACATGTGCGCTGTGTCCGACTGAATGCATATGAGTAGAATATCTTGACTTTTTCTATCCTGGATTTCTGCTACTCGTTCTTTCTGGATCAACGCTAGAAGTTTTTGGTGATTTGAACAGGATGGTTATCTTACAAACATCAGATCTAATGCTTGCGATGATGGCAACCTATTTTTCTCCACGGGATAACATTTACGTAAAATTCACTATTTCAAATAACTGGTCAAGAAGTTCCATTTATCAGATCTCGATGTAAGTATAGCGCCATTTGCAGTGTTATGGAGTTGTTCTGTTAGCCTTGAGAAAAAGTCAATAAAGGACGAAAGAAAATATGAACCTAGGCTGTCTAATTAATGAAAGTGAAATGCATAGATCGCTTGATCACAGGCATATATATATATATATATATATAGCACAAGCTTGAGCGCAGGCATATCACCATTGCAACAGCATGTAGATTGAATTACACAGAAAATGGGTACAAAAGGAAAAAGTAGTTGCAAGACCACAAGCTTTGATCTTGTATTTTCACCTTACACGTTCCTCAATTCTTTTCGCTCCTTTTTTCTGTGTTGTTGTGGGCACTTGTTCTGCAAACGGACCATGCAGCATTCGCGGCACTCACTTCTTTTCTGTACCAGGTTTCTCATTGTCTACAATAAATGACAATCCTCATTTCATAGACCCAAACCAGGAAGGCGAGAAGCATCAATTAGAGCTAACTTCCTCAAATCTCTACGTCAAATTATGACCTGATCGCCGCGTCGCTTCTTCCAGCTTTTCCCGGCACGTGCTGAAAGAGCACGAAAAGTTAGACGATAGGCAGACATACGTGCTACGTGACCAAACCATCGAAAAAGGTATAGGTTACCTCCGTCAGAAGACGACTGTCTGCACCCAACATACGACAAGGCGCATTGCCATTGTTCACCTTTTGTTCTCACCAAACTCCAGCAGAGTTTCGGTGATTAAATAGAAAAGTCAGCCGGGAACCCTCAACGCGGAAAGACCAAGACTTCAAATCGTGAAGAACACTAGGAGCACTACTCTTGAGAATCCGGAAATCATGGCGGTGCCACAAGTGCTGGGAGTTCGCGCAAACTGCTGGGAACTTCGTATTTCTTAAGTTGATCTTTTCAACGCCTCCCCCAGTTATGAACAGACTCCTGAGAAACTTAAAGCAATCGACTATCTCCGACCGATCACCACAGAGTATGATGCCAAGCAATGACTGCTGCCAGGCTTGAGAAGGTCTCTTGCACTTGGAAGGTGCAAGGCATATTTCGTTCCGGGATGCCTCAATCTCCAAGCGATCCAGTGCCTGTTTATTTGCCTGCGTATTTTTGCACAGCAAGATGATACCGTCGGCATACTCGAAGTCAAAACTGTCCCCTGCAAGGAGTTCAATTCTTTCGCATTACAGAACCGACAGAGCTTTCTGAAGAACATCTTGGACAAAGTTAAAAAGTATAGGGCAGCCTTGTCGTACTCCACTGGGTACTCTGAAGAAGGGTGAAAGCTGGCCATAAGCTCTAACCTGACCTGAACGATAACGGTACACCTATTTGATAACCGCTGCATACTACGCAAGTACTCAACTTCTTGATAAGCAGTTTCAGGGCTGTCCCGTTGACGGAGTCGAAGGGTGTGTGGATGCTTAAGAATTCAGTGATCATTGGCCTTTGGAAGGCGAGGCGGTGCTCTAACAGCTACCAGAGGGTATATATTTGCTCAGTCCATTCACGCCGGACCCAAAACTCGGCCTGTTTCTCGCGAGTTTCCTCTTCATGCCTCTTGAGGTGCTCTGCCCATCGTACAAGGCGTCACTGCTAATCGTGGATAGGCGAACCGTCAGCTTCACAAGCTGTTCCGCCCTACCAGTAGCTCTAATGAGGTGGGATTGCTTACGTAATTTTCCTTGACTGGAAGATTTTCTTTTTCCAAAGCTCATTGAGACTACCAGATCTCTCGACTCGCGCGAAAGACTTGTGTTGGGTTCACGTCTCATGTTGATCTCAGGTTCATTATAGTCATTAGAGACCGGGATTTATTGGAGTACACCAAGAGCGGCACGGAGAAGTCAGGAATCCAAGGTGTTTCAGCAGTTCACATCCCGCTAAGCATTCTTAATCAGCGACCAGCCCTCCTTACATATCCGGAAGTGAAATATCCCGTAGAAACGGTAGGAAACAAACATCCTTCTTAATGAGAGAAGAAAAACGTTGGTATTGATGTAATCACTGCGCACGGCCTTCATCCGTTCCTTCTCTTGCTTTACCTTCGATCTCTTGCAAGTAAATAAGCCGATTTCATGGGAAAATGATGAAGATTTTCACGTTTTCATACGAAGCGGTACCCGCGACGCCATTGTTTTGGTTAATTCCTCTAGGTTTTGCATAAACAACTGCGTACTACGAGGAGACACGAGTGTTCCTGGCTAGTTGGTAGACAGTCGTGCGATTCACGCACCTCCTTAAGGAAGTTGAGGCAGCAGATTGACGAAGTTTCTTTTTGAATCCGGAGATTGATCAAATGAGATAAATTTCTTCGACACACCCTTTAGTGAAAACCAAGCCCACAGAATTGTGCGATGGACTGACTCGAACGCTGATTTTAGACCAAACGACACAACCATGAACCAAGCGTATGATTGTTGGGCTATATATTGATCTGGAATGAGTTCATTCCCTGCTGAACTGCAGTCATTTAAATGTGGAATCGCGTGCAGAGCCTATCCCGTTTTTCACGTTGGGGCTGCTAGTCGCGACAACGTAGAGCAATACTCATCAGGGTCATATCTAGATTATCACTCTCTATTCTGTCTGTGTCCATCGGCATGGATCACTATTGATTCACGGACTACTTTTTGACGACGCCAGCGTTTTAGCGTTCAGTTAAAGGCAGGTAAGCGGATTGATCGTTTGCCAGTGGACAAGACAGTCACCACATCGCCTCCGGACCATGCGCGTTTAGTAGCTCCCTACTCATGAGTAACCAAAGATAGAAAGCATGTTGTACTGCGAGGTCATTGCTGTTGCAAACACTTCGCATTGAGATGATCTATCGTGTGGTATCTATAACAGACGAAGGACCGAGAAACCACAAAGGCAACGTAAAACCACTTTTGTCCATTTTAAGAATCATATCCCCCCCCCACTCGAATTGTGGTGCGTATCCGGATCAGACCTCTGGATATACTGGATTTGACTGATGCCCGACTCAGGCTTCCGTGGGATTCGCGTTCCATTTCGGGCGCGATGTATTCATCAGCACTCGTCTTTTTATTTCATTCTGTTTGGTGGTCAACCAGCCAAGTTGGCATATTGAGCTTCATTTTTCAGCTTTTCGAAATAGTCCTTAGAGTGTGAAGTTGAAACTGAGTACTGTATCAGTAATCGAATCAAGACGTTGAACTTATTCGCTTCAGTCTTCATATTACTAATGCAATAAGCTTTGATGCATTCATAACCTAAACAACCTCAGTGCTATTCCGAATCGTATTCCGAATACATTTGTGAACTCAAGTTTGTATAAAATAGTGTAATGCCCCCCAAAAAACGAACGCTGCATCGAGAAATTGCAAGCGATTGGAATTTCTCAATTTACTTTTAAAAAATCGTTGCGAATGAAATGGTGTGACTTCTTCCAAACGACAAACCAATGGTACCTCGTTCACTCATTTTGATGAAGTGGCAACTGAAGCGTCTTTATGCCATGAAAAACGTGGAGTTTGCATGCAACAGGAAAAA
Source organism: Fasciolopsis buskii (assembly GCA_008360955.1). Classification (NCBI taxonomy): domain Eukaryota; kingdom Metazoa; phylum Platyhelminthes; class Trematoda; order Plagiorchiida; family Fasciolidae; genus Fasciolopsis; species Fasciolopsis buskii. The sequence continues at coordinate 46,409 of LUCM01009644.1, read as the reverse complement.
GATGGGCAGACACGTGTCCACCATGGAAAATCATTGTTATATTCACCAGCAAAGAATGTGTTCCGTCGGTAATTTGATATCAGTCCGACTACTGATAGCGCTATCTTGAAAAAAAAGACTGCTTCTGACCTCCCTGTTAAATAATTCTTTAAATTTGCACTTAATCTTCATCTTATTGCATGGTCTCTGTCACCGTTTCATTTTTACTATTTCCAGTAGTGCGTTTCCAAACCGGATTTCAAAGATAATGCCTAAGTGAGGTTAATACTGGATCCCTGGCCTAAATTATGATGTTTTTCACAACGATACCTTTATGTTCATTCCAAAATCAACTTTTGGTGACCTTCTGTCAATGAGGATACAGAGTTGCTTTAATCGAAACCTGTTTTCGTTGAATCGATGAGGCTGCACAGACTGAGTTTACCGGTCACATTTAATAGGCAGGCCCTGCATACGCCTCCCAGATCCCAAGCGTGGTCTTTGCCTGGTTTCCCATTCCATGGCCGCCGATTATAATCATGTGTGTTTTGAACGGATTTGGACACCATAACCTATCAAATGACTTCAAGTAAATTACTTAGATCGCATTAGGTATATATTTAGCAATACATGTATAGTCGAATAATTTTTACGTAGAATAGTGAAATACAAAAAACTGCGGAGCTTTTGAACCTTGAAAGCGCATAAGAGACCAACCTTAGTTTGAACTCATTTAGATTATTTGTCAGCTTATCTAGAAAACGAACAAGTGATGGAGCAGAGCCAATAGGTGTGAATCAGTTTGTACCTGTTGCTTTTGGACGAAGAGGCATGGAGACTCACGATTGTAATTCATTTATGAGGAGATGATTTCACAGTTGTTGCACGGTCCTTGCTCCCAACGACATCGGCTACGTGAAGCTTCTGTGAAATTAATTCCGATTTGTTGGGTTCCACATTATGCGACACTTCTGTTTGTTTCATTCCTATTACCGATATTCACCTTTAACATTATCATTTTTCTTCCGATTAGCATCAGATCTGGTTGATCGGTCGCGGTCCTGGACACAACGGTCTCCTAGCTTCTCCGAACGCCGGCGGTCGTGGCTCCGTCGGCCAGGTCCTTGTGTTCGAAGTGGGTCGATTCAGTCAACCTTTGCATACTTTTGATTTGGAAAATGGGTTTATGCCAACCGCAGCAGTTTTCGTGCACGACCATCTCGGTAGGCAGTTTGCCAGGACCAGTCCGATTGGCCACAATACCCTATTTGTTTTCACTTTTTGCGCTGCGTTTCTATGACTTTGTTTACGTGGACATTTTGCTATTCACAATTTCATTCTGAACAGTAGCCGTTGCGTTTTAGCTCTTATCCAAATATTAGTCAAATAAAGGGGTGCTGGTAAAGTTTTGCGCTCATGCATAATGTTTCATCGAACCTGATGTCTGTTCCGACTCCTTATTTATTTTATTGATCTGAGAAGTGCCAGAAAGTTCTCAATAGCGGTTCAGTGGGAAGTTCACAAAACGTTATTTTATTGTCCCAACGCATAAAGGGCCTATCGTCTGAAGAATATCCAAACGAATTCGCTTTAGTTAGATTGCTTTGGGCACTGCTAAACTTGCTGATAGCTAAATCGATGGTGTATTCGCTCTTCATAAATCGAGTAAATAGTTGAAGTAATTTCAGCTCCTCACAACAGTATTCTTTATTCTTCTCCCAGTCCGAATGACCGTATATCGCATATCGTTTCGGAGATGTTAATGGTTCGTATTTGAGAAAAAAATGTTTGATAAGGTCCTATTGGTTCTCCTTCCATTGATTAGAAAAATGTAGACCCATACAAAAATCAATTGAGTGCATCCAACGCGTCAAAACTGTGTGGACATCCTTGAGACAAGGCTAAACTCCGGATGTTAACCACGTCTAGTTGCGGGCGATTCACTTCAGCTCGCACTCAATGTTTGCATGCACAATGATACCTTTATTCACCAGGGGTTGTCGATCTAGTGACTAAATGTCTATGTAATATCCAGAACTTATTCTCCACTCTCCTCCATTGTTCCGTCGGCTATTAGAAACTGTTTAAGTACTTCACCGTGATCCGAAACTCCTTTGAATAAATTGGTGCCAGCCTTTGCCATGTGATAATCATTTGATGTGTGCTGCACACGACCCAACGATAATAGGACTAAAATTCAGTTTTTTGATCTTCCGACTCAAGCCTTAAGTGGATTCACATTTATGCGCACCATAACAAGGACTAATTGGCTATGTCCACAGCCCATCGAGTTTTGGCACGGAGATTCGCAACACGCTTGTTGGAAAAAGGAAATCGCTGGAATTCAACACCATTAATTTGATTGAGAATTCACCGTCCAGCCGTAGGGCAGCGTAACGGCGCAGAATGTTTTGGTGGTTTGCTTTGGCAGTTGACTAAATATTTTTCCATAAGGTAGGGCTAAACCGTAGGACTCATCAATACAAACATCGAATTCCATAGGCAAATCAGATTAACAAATTCCAGTGGATCCTAGTCTTTTGCGCATTTGAATTTCCCCATCCGTTTCGTACTTTTGCCCGCAGTATGGTAATTGGGAGTTTCTTGTAAGAAATTCTTGATTCGTTTGTGTAACTCATTATGCAGTGGCCCACATTACTGGAATAACCTGTCTTTGAAGTTATTCCGGTGATTATGACCCCCCATCATGTCGTCGTCGTATCGCTTGCTTGAACATATCCTGCAATTCATTGAGTGCGACAGAAATAGTTGTACAAGTCACCGTTTTCATCGGATAGGAAGAGTTAATTGATATGGTGCCCATCGCAGCTTCATTGAACTCGATCCGATCCGTTTGTTTAGAAGATAAGACGAACACGCGTCCCAAAGCCTAGCAGTTCCGGGAATAAAGGGAAACTGAAATAGCGAGGTTCAGTATCTAGATAAAGAGTCTTGATATGGGTGACTGGTTGGATGCGTACGAGAAGAACGAGAGAAAGTCGAGGAACTGCTGAAGTGGGTTTTGAAAAACAGAAAACTGAACGATATCAGTAAGATGATGTAACGAAGTGACTGCAAATTTGAAATCAAAAGGGGATTCTTAATCCACCGAACTACTTTTCGTTGAACTCCGTCAAGAAGAAAAAGAGCCGTAAACGAAACTCCACCTCACACATGTCTGCAGTATTCGATTGTCGGGCGCATTTGGTGTTCGAATCACAGAAAATGGGGGGTAATAGAACAGTTTGATGCGCGAAATAGCAAACAAGCGTTAGCACAACTGAAGATCAACAATGAAAAGAATTTATGACTATGCCAATAGTGAGAACAACTCCTTGGGACGAAGAGAATTCGGGTCAACATCCACTAGGGGAGCATAAGGGAGATGCCTAAGTGAAATAGAAAGGAGAGGAAACTTGGTGGCAATAAAACAGACAAGATTGGTAGAGATCCTTGCAAAGCTTCGTCCCAGATTGGAATCAATAGATGCATTGGGAACAATGCGATTGTCATCAACGGAAATTACAAGGTAACATTCTTGCAAAAGTCCAGAACGACCAACTGTCGGTGATGCACGAGGCTAGTCGCTTAGCTTTGTGGCATACAAAGCATTCTCTGGCCCGCTGTACAGTGAGGGAGCATTCGTCCCCAGTATGTACAAAAGGATGTCAGGATGTTTTGCTGTTTTTCTAAGGGATAGCACGGTTGTAAGCGTGGTTAAATGACTCAAGGGGTCGTGGAGTTCCGGGTTTGAAAGAATATGAAATGTGTAGATGCATACCCTGAAGAGCAGTCTCAGTGAACTTAAAAACAAACATAAAAACATCAGACACAAAGCAACAGCTGTTCCAAGGATAGGAGACCAGAAAGTCACGAAAGCTATCCAGTCGGCAGATTCGTAGAGGAGTCAACCAGTTAATAAAGGTTGTCTATTACTACGAAGGCTTTGGCTGCAATTCCCATGGTCGAAGTGTCCGATGAGCGCAACAGTCATTCCCTGTTGTGGACGTTAAAATCACCAGAGATGACAATTTCGCCCCTGGGGTTTGTTGAATCCAATGTCCGAAGACAGTAGCCCAAAAATCGGAGTCATTAATGCTAGGAGAGTGGTCAACCATATAAAAATGATTAAGACAGGAAAACCAAATTTTCTCTCCTGAGAGTAGAAGTCCGGGTTGGAGCAGTCAAGGTGCGACGCTCCGGAGAGAAGCGGCAGATCAATGGATATAGGGGCAGATACTAGCCTCGGAAATAAAATAGGAATAAAGCAGTTGGAAAACTGAAGATGACCTGTATGTGGTGAAGAAGTTTTTGTTTCAGTCAAAAGTAAGATATCGGGAAGAAAATTGGAGAAAGTGATGTACGGAGTCAAATTTTCAGTTCAAACCATAAACGTTAGCTCGAGTAGCAAGATCTTGATGAGATTTTTGTGAATATGCGCAAGCGGAAGAAAATTGTTACTCACTTGGTCTGTGAAATGCATATCTTGTCTGAGCAAATCAAAAACTCAATCTTGGGACTTGGATCAGAGTATCATATAAAGCTTCAGTAGGTTCCGTGTGGTGATAAACGGGGAAGGGTCAAGGAACTATGCACTTCTTTTCGTCGAGTAATATTTCTCTCAGGAGACTGTCAAAGATGAATATTCGCACATCCATGGGGAAAGGTTGTCTGACAGTGCTCGTTTGTCTTGTCTTCTCTATTGTTCTTGTTTTGATGTCTAATCAGTAATGGTATTCGATTTGACATCACCTGTGTACAATGCAACATTCGTCTCCGTCCCTCCGCTATTCATTTCTGATGCACTTCACCTTAACCTCGTTGTATTTGCCCCTCAATTAACTATATAATGTCTGACATTCATCTTTCTTTCTTTCTATCACCTCCCATTTCTCGATGGTGTCAAATCGGATTAAATCTAACATCCACCATAAAATAGAATCTCAGAAACATTTATCGGAAAACTCCACAACCGCGGAACAGTCAACTATGGAACACGCTGTCCAGTTCGATTGGGAAGTTTTGCAATCCAGCACAGACTGTCCCATCCGCGATACCGGTAACAGAAAATTTCTCTGAAACTAGTATTGTTCTGATTCTAACTTCTTATCATTTGATTTTTAGTTTGTTTTGTACATTATTATATGTATATGTTACTTGGTGAGTTAGGAAATTGGTAATACGCTTTAACGGTGTACTATGCCTGATGTGTCCCCAAGGGCGAGAAAAGTGATCCGGTAGACAATGAACGTGTTCTTCTGTGAGTTCTGTTCTTCATTGCGCATCTTCAGCTGTTGGTCACAAAGCTCCGTTCTTTGTCCTTTCTGTGGATCTTCTCCATTTTATGCTTCTCTTGATTTTGACTCTCATTCCTCGTTTTTTTTCTCGGTCAGAACATGGATGCCTTGTTCATTTTATGCGTATGATCATGCTCTCATAATTCTCTCGGAGATTTTTCAATGGTTGCAGTTTCTCTGACCAAATGGTTCATTTACGAACCGATTACCGAGTTTCGGCTTGCCCGCAGTTTTTCAGTATGTCACTTTATTTCATACTTGAACTTCTGTTTATTTACCATCTATTATAAATGCAGTTTCGGCATACTGTACGGTGCGAACGGCCTCATGCTCGGTACCAGTCAAATGTGCTTTCCGATTGTTTCCAGTCATACCCGCTTATGTGATCCTTGTCATGATTTTGAAAGATGAAGATACGTGATAAAACGGATCCAACTGGCCTCGGTTGTTGTTCCGTTTTCTCTGTATTTTTTTTTAACTTTTAGTACCAACCATTTGGTTTCACCTGCTCTACTAGTTCAGGATTTTCTGCCATTTTTCTCTCACAGACTCAGCTTCTTCGACCGATTCTCAACCCGATACCAGCATACACCGAGGGAATCGATTTGTAGTTATTCAGTGCATACGCTCCATTTGGCTTAAATTATCCATTTTCAGTACTCCCTTCAACTATTGTGCTCTCCGACCTAATATCTTATACCTAAAAAATTCAATCATCGTGTTCTTTCATTACTTTGAAGAAGTCGATATTCAAATAATGGTAGCCTTCACATATTTTGTCTATAATGACCGTGCTTCTGATTCATGTAGTAGGGTCGGTTTTACTGTCTATCTTTCGTCGATAATGGGATATTATGCTGACGCCACTGACGCTCTAAGTTAACAAAAGCGACAATACTTGATTTGATACAGGACTACTTGGTAGGATGCAGTCGTTCAAATAAGAAAGCTTACATCCAGTTAACTCCTTTTTATATTTTGCACAAATTTGTCCATAGGTAATGTGCTATCGCAACTATGACGGGAGAATACCGAGAATCAGAAAGAGGAAAAGGAAACTGTGTAGGTTTAAGCACACACAATGGCTCCTCTATATCCACCTCAACGAATGTCCATCAAGATTCATGATTCATGTGCAAACTAGCTACTACCCGTTTGCTCAGATCGAATTAGAAGGTTGAATTAAGAGACTGTACATCGAACCTTTGACGAAGCGGTCTAACTCACAGTTCTGTAGGGCAATCTGGGACTCTCGTTGCCCGCTGGGAAACGGTGATTATTGTTCAGTTCATACGCTTTTGCGATGAAGCTAAACATCCCACTGTGTTTGGTATATTCCGACAGATGCCGGTGGGCATGGTACTGTGCTTCATGTGCCGCTCACGATCGATTAGCAAATGTCAATCGACCCGGTGGACAGCATCGGATACTAGTCTTTATTCTCTCCCTTTAGTGGGAACAACCCACCACGAGAGGACACTGCGCAAGACGTATTTTACAGAGGCATTTTGAGAGGTGTTCTAAATAAGTAACCAACTTCGAGCGTGAAAAATCCACTTCCAAAGATGATGAGGCACGTAAAAGTAACTCTTCCCAGTTCTACAGTAGCATCCAATGGTATGGAACACATCCTGCAAGTGGTCAAGTGAACCCCCAACTGAAGGTCATTGATGATAGGTCTGCTTCTGTAACCATCCCAATCATCGAGGCAAAAAGATAAATGCGACGATTCTGACGCACAGCAATGCTCGCGATGAACTCGAGTGAATGGACGTCATAAGCACGAACTTCGCCTTCGGTTGTTTCCATACAGAAGTCTCTAAAAAATGACGCTGTTTTCATGAGCTTTGCAGTGGCCGGAGAAGCCAAGTGACATTTAAAACGGAGCATCCACAGATATATTGCACATCGCTATTTAGAAACTGCGACCTTCCACTTACCAAGTACACATCCGATTAAGTTGGATCCATTTTTTCGATTCAATGAAAATAGGGCTGATGACTGAACCAAGGAAGGTGATTATGTGCTCTAGCATTGCTCGTGTTGTAAGATGTTTTTAGTACAACCCTGAATGTGAATATGACAATCAACAATGGATGTGGATGGCGTTGTGTTCATTTAAAAAGTACCTATTAATTCTATCAGCTTGTAGTGTTCAAATTGGTTTTTCTTTGCAATGAAGAAAATTCGCAGTGCCATGAGGATCCCACGAACTGACGATTTTCATTAGCATTCATGATAAGCAGCTGAAAATGTACATGGATATAAACTGTTTTCCACAGCAACGTCAGAGTGTAATCTTTTTAGTTGCCGTTAGCTCCGGCGTAACAAGGCGCAGTCCGTCACGTCTAGCCATGAATCTAAGACGTCGTATTAATGACAGAAAAGGTGAATACTGTTGAGATCTGCCACCTTACGAGCAGTCCCAAAACGAGTTCGGGATTTTTTTTCCGTATATCTTTCTGATCAGTACAATGCTTTAATTCGCCATCCATACACGAAGATATTTCCATTTCTTGTTGACAAAATATTTACCAGTTCATTTTTGTTTGTTAGCACATCGTTGTTGTCCGACTGCATAGCGGTTTTTGAGTTTGTTCTGTTTTCGGTTGTTTTATTTTTAATGAATAGGATAGAAGGTATACTTCGCCTGCCTCGCTCGTTTCTGATTAACTTTCCCCTATCGTCACTCACTTTTGAATATTTCTCTCTTTCTTGAACTACCTCGTGTTTTCCCCAACATGGTTTCTTGCGTCAGAAAAAGCGACGGAAAGTGTAATATTGGCTTCGAACGATGGGCGATTCCTCGTTCTTCGGGTGGTCGCTGATCTCCGATCACTGATTGCGAAAGTTTCTGAATCTGGTAGTTCCGTGACCAGATCAATCAGTTTGTTGACTGTCGCACAGTTTCACGTCCAGTCTGTCTCGCTGGTCGCCAACTGCATGGTGTAAGTTCGATATTTATTCGTGTTTGCTTGTGTGCATGTTTGTTAACCGATAAACCGTGGTCCACTGAAACCATCGCGTTCTCATCCACGTTACCGGATACGGACGACTGCGGACAAGCAGACGTAAATTACCCATCCGATTTCACTGATTGCAAATTGGATAGAAGGAATTATCCCTGTGAATTCTCGAATGCGTGACTCAGTACGTTAATTTATCCTCCTTTTGGCACTGCTGTTTTGCACAATTTTATAAATCTCTTATTAGGAACTTACATCCAGTCTCGTCGGGCACTTCATATGTAGAGTGTTCTGGAATCCCAACGCATTTTGGATACCTAGTTCTAACCCGGTGTCTGGAATGCTAGCTGGTCGTTGTCAGCATTTCACACGTTCAATCTCACAAATCACGTGTGGCGTTCTATCTGTTCGATTTAAATGCTGACAGTTTTGATCAGAAGGTACAGGGACACGATCGATAACGCCTGTGAACCATTGTTCCGTAGTTTTCATTCTTAATCTGATGTTGCTCGATAAACAGGTTAGTCACAGACAGTGTCGCACCCTAACTGTGTTTCATCTATGATCTATCACAAGAATCAAATGGATGCAGCACAGCTACTCCTTTTTATTTATTAAGACATCTCATTTTACTGCGTCTCTATTGAACGATAGATTGGCGTCATCCAACCAGCCCATTGAATGTCTTACTGAACTGCCTGCTAAATAACCGGAAATTAAAGAGACCATCTTCGACTGATTTCGAGGATTTTTAAACACCAGTTCTCTGGAAAGTGAACAATTATTATCCCTAGTCAGCACGCTAAGGGGGCACATTCACGCAAATAACTTAATCTTATTAAGTAAAACTGGACTCACTACGTAACATTTTTTAAGCTTACCTAGTTGACCAAGTCACACGCAAGACTATGATTAATGCCGTCAAATCTAACGGTGGATTAAGCTAAATCAGCGTGATCAATAAACATGGAAACTATACTGAGGCCGATCGCTAAGTTAACCTGCACTGAACTTTCAGAATCGTGCTGATCGCAACGCCGCAAATGCGTTGAATAAGTTATGAGAAAGATGTCGGGCCATGTAACGAAAAAGTTTGCTCAGCCTTCTAGAATATAGGTGCGGATCGGATTTTTTGTCGGTTGACGTGAAAAGTGCGGAGACGAAGTAGGTGTGACATCGACAGCCTGTAGATCATACACCTCTCATCTGACACTTAGGTTTTATCATTACCGCTGGTTGAAATTTGATGATAGTCACTCATCACGATTTACGTTCTCTTACCGCAGTTCTACTTGTGGATTAGTCTGTCTTAGCCTATCCGATCCTAGTGGAACTAGTCAGTTGAACGTGTTCCGGCTGTCTGAGGCCATGAACCACGCTTCTAATAACTCGTCGACAGGAAAGATCACTCGGACGCACCAACTTATCACTATCCCTGGAGATTGTGTTGCAACTGGGCCGGTGATGATGGCTCTTGACACTCGGCTTAGCCCCGATCAATCGCGTCACGTGTGGCTTGGTACGGCCGGTGGTGGACATTGTCATGAATTGGATCTCAATACAAGACAGTTTGCGCAGAGGTTAGTTAGTATGTTTTTATTATACTCCCGTAAACCTTCAATCGTGAAGCTTTCTTTTATACATTTTTGTAGGATCGTTTGTTTTTAAACACGAACTGTCAGTCGATATTCCCGTCTAATAGACTGTTGTTATCCATGGAATGGAAGAAGTAAACATTGTCCTATTCAGTCCTGCAGGATTAGGGACTAACTATTACAAACGTTTTCTAGTGATGCGTTTTCACTTTGTGATTATCTGAATTTCGAAATTCCCCTATAAAACAATACATTGTTCGATACCCTCGCAACTGTCAAGCGGCCAAGATCGTGTAAAAAATTATCGTCACTTATATTGAGCCTGGAAATCTGTGCGCTTTAAAGGAAAACCGGAAACCGGGACGTGCGGTGCACCTGACTGATCGACATTCCTCGTGATTTTGCCAGGATCGTTCAGATCAGTTCTTTGTCGCTTTATACTTGCTTTACGTTTTGCCTGTGAAGGGCAGTTTCAAAGGACTGCATGCATTGACTCATTTTTTCTTCATTGTTTTTAATAGAACCAGGAGTTTTTTGTGACAATATTAAACTTCCCTTGTACGTCAAGCACAGATGAAAATCTGGCAGATGGATAATTGAGGTACCTCAACGAAAGCGATTCCATGCGATCAACCGAGAAGAAAGAATCTAAAAAATCGATAACTACTCGTCACCAAATCCAGAAGGTTATTTGGACGCGAATTGTTGTTGTTTTTGGTTGATGCATTGAAATTGACTTTAAACCTAAGCGTGGATAATTGAAAAACAAATTTCACGGGTCCCTGGCTGCATGAATGTAGTGACATTCTTGTCGCACGCCTCTCTATTCCATCGAACGAATGAAATTGTACGATCAATTCTCAAAAGTCATACTTTATATTATGAAACATGAGTTAAAATGATTTCCCTTTGTATATATTGTTCCACGCATGGGTGGCTTCACACTGATTGCAAAAACATCATGGTACAACTAGGGAGAAAGGAGGAATGGAGTCTGAGTGAAGACGGGAATTAAATTTGAAACACGTGTATATGCACATTTCCAGTAGTTTATAAACTATTTCCAGTGGTTTATCCGAGCAATGTTCATTTAGGAGTACTTTGATTATTTTCTTTTGCTTGACCCAAACCAATTGAAGTAAACAAAGCGGCGACATCAAAGGAGACGATACAGTTTGACGTCTTTCAGTTTTTCGAAGAACTGAGGGGCGTTTTTCATGGAATGGTTTGGTCCAAGTATCAGCTATCACAGCTCCATAAAAACCAACAATCTGAGATACGACTAACACAGATTTTAAAATCCATTGAGGCCAATTGGATATTTCCGTCACCATAATGACAAGTATTCGTCTGCTCATGGCACGACCAATTTTGACCCACTGAAAAGTTTTTCTATCTTATTCTTATATAAGTTAGCAACTCGGATAAATATAAGAAATAAGTACAAGAAGAATTTTCTGCTGGAAATGTCCATTTTGTAGGTGTTTTATAGACCGCCTCATGCCTCACATCTCTTAACAAATTTAAAGGGCCGCCAAATCAGCGCACCCCCCCTATTTTCACTACTGTCTGGCGTAATTGCATTTCCCGCCTTATTGTGCTATTGATACACACACCATATCTTCCAAAACCTAAAGCACTTATACAACATCCATCTCTTTTGAGCCGAATGTGCATAAAATGTTGGTCATATTCTCCCACAGAATTATTAGAAAGAAATCCTATAGTGAATTTTTAACAATTATAGAACACCTAGTGTCTTCTTTAGATATGATTGATCTTCAGCTTTAAAAAAGCTGTTGGCACAGTTTGTTCGCCTACTATGACGCAAACAGTATTCCTGCTTAGTTTAAAACCCTGAATATGCGTAAACAAATCAACTAACCCCCACCTGTTTGAATTCACGATCAACATTGAGACATATTGTAATGGTCGGCCCTCATTTGTGTAGTCTCATGGTTCAGATAGTAGTTGTGAAGCACGGATGACACTCATGTATCCGAATCCCGCCGGAATCAGTAACTGTTCGGTATATGAATCTTTTTTGTCGTGATATTGTAGTACCTGACTTACTGTACTCTTGTGTAGAATACCCGAAGAATATGAACTCGAAATGAACTAACAAACGAACGTCCTACTAAATGAACATGGAATCGCATAAGAATGCGTAATTGTAAATGAGCGTCAAAAGTATTCTAATATTCCAATGAATGAATCAGTCATAAATAGTGCATCCGCCATACTTTCAATTGAAGTTAGATTTTTTTGTAATCTCTTGCTCGCAATGAACACATTCTTCTCGGTTTTATTACGATGGCTTCGTCGCGCGTGTAGGAATCAGAATTATCATCTTAAATGAAGTGGTATCAGACTTACCTTCCCCATTGAACTGCACTGGATCAGCGTGAAGACTGTGACTTGGCAAAACGTCCAAGTTTAGAATGCCAACCATTCGATCTTTCTTCCGTGAAATTCCAATCCTATTTGCTGACCATAAATCTTCATCTTTCGATGCCTCGGAATTTTCATAATACTCAACTACCCGCTATTGGATTTTTCGAAACTGTCAAACCATGATTACTTTCATTTGTTTTGAGCGCAGTTTTGCATGTACCAAAGCACCCATGCCTCATATGCTGTGTATTGGGTGGCCAATTGTGGATGCCGAAAGCGCATGGCCACTTTGCTTCGGCGCGATGAGTCATGCAAAGGTGAAGCGCGATTACACCCAGTAGAACGGGGATGACTGCCAAACCCCTCTGACGTCAGCTAAACAACTCACGGGGTTGGAATTGGACCAACTGCAAGACGAGGGACTTACAGGTACGAAGTCAACCAGCCACCCTAGTCTGAGAACTGATTGAAAGTAGCCTGATTTTGTGACACGGTCAGAGGCGAGAGGGGGCGGCATTCGACATGAAAACGAAAGAGTTGATAATGCGCCTGTTTGACGGAGGGCAATCGGCTAACATCCTATCTTGTGGTAGACCTATGTAAACCATTCGATTATAAGAGGAATTGACTTGTTGTGCTGCCGGAGTCCATTTGATCGTTCTCGCTTGATTAAGCGAGTGGGATCAAACTAGAATCAAGACGACCGACTGCGATAAACGAGATTTTAAACACTGCGATATGAAAGTTATTAGGTCAGTATGCTGTTTCGTCGGTTAATAGTATTATTTCACGACATTTTGGTTGCCTTGATTAGTCTTTCTCAAGACAGTGTTACTTCGCACGAATTGCTTCTGGAAGGGTTTTCAAAGGTAACTGAAACATCGTCGGATTATACTCTCAAATGACAGTGCTGTGTTCTAACTTTATGTAATCATACCAATTCTTCCCCTCACCGGAGTTAAATTTAGGTGATGCATGGTAGAAGAGTCGATGTGGTTGCGTTTTACCTCTAGTTTGTTCTACTTTTTGCTTACACGCGAAGGCCCTGGAAATTCAATTCTCAGAGGCTTTAGGGCCGAACGTACTTTCAGTGGCAATTGGTTGTCGTTACTATAAGACTTACAGAGGGCAATAATACTAGTTCCTCTTGGTATTTCGGAGATTTCATCAAACCAATCGGCAGAAACTTGCTTTTCGTCAGTGTACCACCATTTTCTCCAAACTTCTTCGCTATTTATTTGATGTGTTTCAATGCTCGGAACAAAAGTCTGCTTCTCTGGGAACTGTGTGATCTTCCATATGGTCCCTGTGTTAGCAACTGAGTTTTAAACAATTCGCAAGACTATTGACTCACAAAACAACCATAAATCGAAGCGTCACTTTAGATATCTTTTTCAATCAATTTTCCGAAGAGCTTGGTAATTTTCTGGTCACAATTAGTATGCCCCTAATATGATCATATTTATATCTGTGAATACAAAAATGATCACTATTTTTCATATTGTTTGTCCAACTATCGTCTCTACCTCCATCTATCGTATAGATTTTCTTACTGAGATTGTAAAGGGATTAGTCAGTGACAGCTAGAGCATGCTCGTTATTGCATTTATCATGTGCACACCTTGCGCGAACAACCCACAGTTTAATACGTCGTACTTTCATATTCGAATTCAGCCTTCGTCTGCCTCAAGAAACCCCCTGTCTGCATGCCATATGCGTGCAGCCGCAGGACACTAACGGTGGTTTTAATCACATCTGGTTAGCCGTTTCTGGTGCCTCAAATACAAATGTGGATGGCACCTGTGCAACCGCAGCCACCGAGGCACATGCAAACCGAGGGATGGCCCGACTGATCGCATTCCGAACAGATACAAGGGCGCTAGTATATCAGATCGATCTCACCACACCACTTTGTGCTATGATTGGTAAGTGCTAATCAAGGACACGTATTCTTGGTACGTCTCATAATATAATCCAGTTCCATTAGTCATCCCACACAAACGTCTAGATCCTTACCACTTTAAAACATATTCAAAAGAATGCCCCTATTAAATCGAGAAGTTATCAATCCCATTTGGAAACTACCTGCTTAATCCAGGTGTCAAATGCTGCAGCTTTTTTAATACATGATATGCATGAATTACATTAAAGGGGATAAGTCCCGTAAACGGAAAACCTGCTGTGCATAAATACAGAGACGAATCCCATGAAAAAACCAACTTGCTGAAATGGTGTTTGAAAATGTCGCAAGAAATCGGGATAAAGATATGGATGATGCTCGAGACCAAACATGATAACAACCTTCAGAAACGGGACATATTTGACTCTGCCACAAGGTGAATAGCTGAGAGTTCATTAAATTGGTCCTTTGGATTATCTCTAGGCAAGAATACCCATATGCGGAGATCAACAGAGAAGAAGAGGAAAGGGAATTACCGAAAAAAGGGGGGGAGAGGTGGAATTATGGGCAATAAAGTTGCGTTTAGGAGACAGACGTGCAAACAGTTTTGGAAATATTTCAGAGTATCAGTTTTTTGTAGCCTCAAGGAACAATTGGATGTAGTTCATCGTGCAGAAATATATAAACGGTCGGACGATCGCGAGAGATGTTAGATGGTCACGAAAGAGACGATGGGCAAAACAAACGGCAGTGAAAAGTGCTGTAGCAAGCAGAAACAGTAAGATTGGGAGTGGTTGTGAGGAGATCACTATTAAGGAGGAGGAACAGCGTGATGCTGAGCTCGTACCTTCAAGGGACGCCAACGGTCACTTGTCATGAGTTCGATAGGGCACCGGCTACCCAAATTGCAACGACGTGGCTTCTAGTCCAAGAAATGGGTGCTGATGAGAAACCAAAACCAGGCAATTTTGACAGTAACTCTTCTTGTCAAATGCGATCGAAAGTCTTTAGGATGTCTAACTGGTAGATAGCCTCGGCTGTTACCCGGGTGAACATCCCCGCATGACCTGAGTACTCACCTTGGTTCGGCAATGCAGACTCGTCGCCTGGAATGTCGATACACCTCTACTCAAACCCATGATTTATGGATCTCACAATTGGCTTAGCTCGCGATCGTCACAGCTCATTAGACAATTGACTTCAGCCATGGCTAACGGATAGTCCGTTTTTCATAAATTCACCTTGACACACGAATCTATCTTGTTCCAATTTTGCATTACCCGGTCGAATAAACGGGGAGAACGAAAGTGATGGGCTAACATCTTATCATTCTCACTATCATACTCGAGAGTTTAGAACTCTGTGAATTACTTTGGCATTAGAGTTGGGTCTTCAGTTTCTCATCACGATCCAATGGGTTATCGAATTTTAGCACCAATTCGGACCCGTCTCACTTACCTAATGTAGACCTGCAGTAGACAAAAACCGAACTACCACCAATGCATATATAGGGTGCTGAAGAAGAGCAGCACACAGCCATTCCGCACACACCTAATCCAATGACGTAGCAGTACCATGTACACATAATGGTGAAGTATTTCTAGTTGAGAGTAGTGTAGGCCAAATGAAATAGACCGCATGTTCATTACTTTTGGCCTGTCTGTATTCCCTCCTATTCAAGCCCTAACGCGATTATCTGTCAATGATGCAACCTGCAATATTTTCTCTGATTTGGTCACTTGCTGCCACAGTATAGAAGCCGTATACCACGGGTTTGTCGGGGGATTAATCCTCATTATCTAACCTAGAGCTCTTGAACTGTTACAAGATTGTTAGACCATAGTCCAAGACTGCTAAATTGTGACCTATCGTTCTTCCCATTGGATAGACTAGCCGTACTTTATTTTTCTATTGAATCCTATAAACAGACACAGGTGGGAATAGGTTTCTGTGTGTAGGATAACCAAAAATGACAAAAAAATAACACGAAAACCGTATTTTTATTTCTCTCTTTTTTTTTATTTAAAATGCCATTATCCTTCCGGATTGTATTAGTTTTTTTGACACCGTCTAAAATCAAACCGCTGTGAAAAAATAAATGCCTTTGACGTCAGTACCGTGATAACACCCAAAAACAAATGTTACATTCCGCTTGGAGGTGGAAATATTATGAAAACTTTTGTCTCCTTGCTTGGAACAGGACGAACTGTTTGGATGAAGCAGTCCTGCGCAATCGTTTCCACGTCGTTTCCACCGTCTGTTAGTGATTGTTTGAGAAGATTCTTGTCATCTTGCTTCATGTTTTTAACCCTCGGCTCATGGCATCTCGTATTTCTGTCGTCTGACCATCTTCAGAAATCCAAGCAAATTGGCGATTTATTATTCGAATTTGATCTTTCAGTCATCCAGGGCTCAGCTCAAATCCATATACAAATGCTGATATATTTTTATTAACGAAATAACAGTGTGCATCCTTTTTCAGTCAGATGGGCAGCGGCCAGCATAGGGATACCAGGTGAGGAAGTTGACCGGCGGTGGGAGGATTCGAACCCGCGACCTTCATGTCCAAACGCCACGACCTTATTCACCTGACCACCACCGTAATCAAAAGTATTTCAGTTACCCACTTTATTCCATAAGCAACACAACAACCCATTTGCGATTTTGTTAATCACAGCGGGATTGTCATGGTGAAAAAACAGTGTTTGCTGGCCGACTGAATGGTGGAATAGTTATGCCACGCGATAACTCACCTCACCAAGCTACTTTCTGACTTCTTTGTAATGTTTTACTGTTAAGTAGAAGTCTTTAATCGTGCGATTTTTCCATTTCGGAAATTAAATGGGTGCTGTTTTAGTAATATTTTTGGCCCCTTCAAATGTCTAGACACGGAAGGCGTAACTGATCCCATAGATCTAACCGTGTGTCGCCTACTTTTGGTTTCCGATGGCCTAACCCAGTCATTGTGGTTTGCCACACGTTCCGGAATTATTGGCCGCTTTCCAGTTCCTGTGTTTGGTGGGTTTCTATGTATATTTCAACAACTTGATTTGGTATTGCACTTTTGTTTCACTGGTTGTCACAGCATCCGCCAAATTGATTGAAGTTTAATCTGGACACATTAAAAGCTGTTCGCGACAAGTCACAACCTTGTTTTTGTGTTCGTTTGTCTAGCCGTTGGTGCCTGACTATTCACGGAGTTCCAAAGGTATCATGATTCCCGCGGCACTTTTCTATTGGTTTGCTGAGACGCTTGATAGAGTGGTATATGCTGCAACTACAATGCCTTGAACGTTTTGAACAATTTTTTAAAGTGCATATAGTTTTAGGCGCATGTAGCGTGGCTAAATGATGACATCAAATGTTCTCGTCTCCGTGCGGATACATTTTTGAGTGCGTGGGGTAATGTGACGTCGACTGGTGATGGAACGTTTCTTTCTAAATGCCAATCGCAGTGGTCACAGAGCTTCGAAAACCCCTAGTCTACGCTAAGAGCATTAGATCACAGCGAGGCATCATCTTGTCATGATGTTACGGCCCACAAGCTTTACAAGATAACTTACTTAAGACGAAGATTCATTCATATATGGAAGGTCAGTGAGTACCGGTCTACAGAGGTAGTCTCCTGATCATGCGGGTTCGGGTTGATTTAAGTTGACAACTCAATCGGGATAAAAATGAGTGGAGGACTAATTGGTACGAGCCTATTGGACTCCCATTCACCATTGCCTTGTAAACAGATTCTTATTAGTGTCGAAGAATTTGATGGAGAGCCCTTATCGTTCTCCTTCTTAGTAGCTGGGCCCCTTAGCAGTACCCGCTCAGCACTCTCAGTGAATTACACAAATATAGTGAATTCCATGACACATCGGTCATCGAGCAGGATAATTACGACCCAACTGTCTGTGGCTTCGAGCGAGATGTGCTACTGTTCGGCGCTGCCGCGTTGGATTAACGCCCCACCACCTTGTGGATGAAACGTCTAGGTCGAAGGATGCGGTTGGGGCTGCCAAAGAAATATTTTGTGCAATGTGGACAGCCGCAAAGCACCGTTCATGCAGATATCTCCGGTAATGAAAGAATTCCCGATAATTATTCCCCTAATTTGGAAGTAATGTGAATAAATGACTATTTATCTTAGTCGGCAGCTTATTTTCACAGCGCCACTCAGATTTTTTGCCGGAACAGCAGCATTCGCTTTAAACGATTCACAAGTGTTTTCTTGCAACTAGGGAAACGTCGGTTTTACTTCCTCCAAAATTTCCATACATCCTTTACGACGCCACGCCCACCTTGAGCGCTCACAAGATTCCAAGTGTGCTTTCAAATACATGTTTCGATTACGATCACAGGAGGTTCACTTCGGTTGTTATAAGCGTTAACCATGCACCAAAGTTTTCTTGTTTTGTTTGCTGCTTCACAACATTATATATTCTAAAAGGAGAAAGAGAGAAACTCGGAAATAAAGGAAAATCAACAGTACAATAATGAGTTGAAGAACTATATAGAAGAAAGATTCCCGATGCAATAGCGCCGCCGGCTGTCCTATTCTGCCATGTGCCGTCTCCAACCATCTCTTTTTCTCTTCTCGCGGACACTTCTGATTACTGTTCAGTTTAAGTCTCTTAGATCGGGAGTCCTGGTGCACGCATCTGCGAGCATCCAACAAATCAACTCAATTCGAGGATATCCATCGTTTCTGAGGTTCATTGTGCCTGGAATCTTGCTTGGAAGTCCCTGCTGAGCACAGGGGTTCTTTGATCTGCTCCCAGTGATCCCGGGCATTTTGTCGGGATGATAATTGCGTTGAGAACACCGACTAGAATTGAAGTCGTCGATCATAATGTGGGAGCGGCTGTGCATGGGAGATTGTTTTTGTATTTTTGGGACCACAGATTAGGTGCAATCGAAGGCGATCTCGGACCAAAGCATGCTCGGAGTTCACGGGTCTGGATCACAATGACCAACAATCCTCGATTGATCCCAAGCTCCGGCAACCGATGGCAATGTTATCAGTCTGAGATTCAATCTTTTAGTACGAGGGATGGCACGGAAAGAAATCCAGTGAATTTTGATCTAGATCTCTAGGTCATTCAAACTACCCCCTTTCTCTGTGGAACATCCTGTAAATGAAGAATCACTGTGTTGTTTTTTTTCGAACCGTCAACAACAATTGATTGATGTAATTGCGTTCAGTCTTCAGTTAAAATCTTGTGGGACAAGGAAATTCACTCTGAACCCACATTTTTTCCTGAAGTTGTGTTGAGATGTTGTCAGACCCTATCGAAACGACCATACGATATTCGAAGGATATCATAGTTCTTGTCTTATGTTTCAGAAAATACCACTTGGTTTGTGTTGCTCCTTCAGATGAGATAGCTCATTGTCGCCGAGCTTGTTACTACAGTTAGCGTATTAGAACCTTACTTGATCCTTTACCACTTTCAGTTCTAGGATCATTATTGCCGGTTCCATCCTCCCCGTGTATTAATGGGTCCTAGTGGTTATGAAGCAAGTTTTTTCCGCGGCACACATGCGTGTGGGATGTTATAAAAAAAAGCAAGAGGTCCACTGAAAGTAAAGAGAAACTGGAACATGTGATGAAAACCCCATGAACAGTGCAGTATTTTGTCTGCGCTGTTCAGTCGAATTGCTGTGTTGTTATGTTAACCTCTTCCAACATAAATCTCTTATCCTCTCATTTCTCTCTCTCTAGATGATTCACTTAACGCATGCACCAAACCTCATGTGCCGAACGCATCAACCCTCGCAATCAGTTGTCACGGTTATCGCCGTCCTGTGTGCAGTTTGCTGTCGGTGACAAGTAAGTTGGCTTGGGCAAAAAACCGCTAGATTTATTTGTACTGTCTCGTAGAAACGTGAGATCTGACTAACGTTTTTTCACTTTTCGCTGTCATCTTCAAGATATTCGAGGATATCATCTCACTAAATCCGTCCGGTATCGTTTTACGAAATATGAAACCTGAAGAACCAACCGCACCATAACACCTTCAGTGATTGCATCCCTCGCTCGTCGCCTGTTCGTGGCCCGTAGTAAACGGCCACTATATTGTTTGTTGAACCATCTTTTGGAGATCGAATTTAATTACGATTGCAATTGTCTAGAGTCCACGTAAGTTCACTTGTTAATTGAGAGTGGTGTTTGAACGTCGAGATCGCGCGTTGGACTCTTATCACCTTTGATCGTTTTCCCATTTAGTGGTCCTTCAATGACCACGGTCCACTTCCTAATACACTGAACATACTATATTACAGATGAGAGAGGAATGGAAGTTTTTCAGCCATCGTATACGGCGATGATCAGGCATTCAGCATCGCTCATTGCTTCTCCTTGAACGGCCATTTGCATAAAAAGTAATTAAGGGTGATTATTATTGCCTCCATGCCTGAACTGAATCCCACTGACCAAGCTATTCCGATATATACATGCTATTTATAAGTAATATAAAGCGATACTCTGCACTCGTTCCTAATGTTGGCCTGGCTTAACTGGCACATAATTGTCAATTAATTACGTTTGTAGTCATTCTATGAACTTTTTCGCGTGCAACCTTGCTGATGCAAATTGGAATCTAGTGAAACATTACAGTTCGAAGTGTGCAAACGCAAGATCGTTTGGATAGTGAAGTACCAGCTACGCATGCCTGACGAGCGCCAATAATCACGAAACCGGTCGTGTGCTTCCGATAGAATTTTGCTTATCCCTCCAGATACCGTTTACAACTTATACATACACTAGTCTGCCATTGAGACCGGGACGAAAGAAGGTGGAAAGAAAAACACGTTCGTCCAGAATTTACCGCACATGTGTCAGCTCTTCCATATTCCTCCCCATGACAGACTACCCGTCATCGTCCATGGTTCCTCGGCCTCTGAGTCTACAGTAGGCATAACGCTTACAAAAACAACCGGGATTATCGTTGTTTTAACCTGTTCATTCATGACATCATGTCAGAAAAACCTCACAATTGCTTTCTGATATCAAATCGAAGTCCGTTTTTGTTCAACGTCACATTAGGTGAATCTTAGGAAAGTTATGACCAGTTTAGACTTGCAGCCGATAAGTTGTGAATTATGAGTTGTTTGTCGCGTCCCGTCTGCTCAAGTGTCGGTCATCTACCCCCACATCTGATCATCGGATGCCTGCAGTAATCCAACTGTCAGAAACCAAAAAATCATCCAACGTCTTAGTGCATCTAAGAGTATTCACCATTTACTCTTTAAATCACTGACTACCGAATCGTACATTTGATGAAACCTTTGATCCTCTCCAAAAGCTAATTCACATTAAGAATTTCCGTCACCACAGAAATTTAGAATTATGACGCTCAAGCGGGAACAAGTGTACATGATCACAGCACTCGAGTTCGAGCCCATAAAAATTATCGATCGATTTTACCATATCGTACTTTGGGTGGACCACAGATTGAATACGGTGGAAGATTAAAATGGGTTGCATCACTTTAGATTAGTTTTCCCTCCACTCCTCTCTGATGTTGCATTTGTGTTTGTGCGCGCACTCGCTACTTTATTTCGAACAAATCAGATAGAAATGAGGTCCTATGAAAGGGTTCAAATTGCGGTTCGGTTAGGTATGTTCCTAGGTGCCTGTGAACTAAGACTTATGCCTGTCGAATCCTGACTACTTTACTGGATGTGAGTACTAATTCAGTTCATATGATTTCCCTGAAGTCAATTGACCTCCAGAACTGTGCAAGAGATCGCGTACATTCATTCTGAAACTATTGTTTTTTCAAAACCAAAAGTAGCGAGTCCTAACGGATGGATGGGGAAAAATTAATTGTCACATCACTTATTCCTTCCCAATTTGTCAAACAGGAGTTGTTCATTCTAAACACCAGATCTCAACATTCTCGGTTGACCTGCTGTTAGCATTCGTTTACTGTAATGACACTGTGTACTGTTTTCACATTCTTTTCCTAGTTCCCGCTGGTGAAGATCGGGAGTCGGAACAGTTCGTGGTCGCTTTCGGTCACGATGATGTCAATTTATGGTTAGAAAATATACGATCTCCGCCTCGTGAATCCAAAAGTAAACATAATTGTTTTATTTTAGCAAATTGTGAAAGAATCAAACAGTGTGAATTACGAAATTACCGAGTTTGTTCCAGCGTTGCTTTTCTCGTAAACTGACATCGGTGGAATAAATCTGGAACGCATCCCCGAATCAGTCCATTCTGCTTGCATTTGCCTCTGTTTTTGCTCCATTTTTATACATCCGGTTAAATATCGTATAATGTCGCTGCTTGACTTACCGTTAGAACCTATTAGAACCGTGTACAGCTTTTTCTTGTTTGGTTGGAACTGTCACTGTCAAATATTAACCAAGCCCTCAAATGAAATTCATGTTTGACTCGAATGCAGCTTACAATGCTCAACTACTTGACAGATTCGAATAATACGAGATTCAGTTCGATCACAAATTATGCACTCGGTTTTAACTTTTTGAGTCACTTGGGTTTACCTTTGTTTAGTACTGGATTGCGTTCTGCAAAACTCGTCCACCCAAGTTGATTCATTGAGTGCCTTTCTTCCGTACAGCGATACCAGGTTTGTTTTCTCTTTCGTACACATTCATAGTGTCATCGATCCATGCAACAATCTGCTAGTTCTCTTTTTGTCCAACCAGGTAGCTTTGCTTTTAGTCTTTTTCGAGCAAGTCCCCATATCTGATCGATAGGAATTTTATTTGGGGGACATTTTTCTTGGTTGTCGTCACGGCCACGCGAATTGTCCAAACTTTGACCATTACAGAGTTCGGACATAAATAAACCATTTGTTATTTTCATTGGAATAATAAAGAGAGGACTTATGACATCATATCACGTTTTTTCGCTGATTCCCGTTCCCTGGTTGTACGCCGGCTTGAAATAAATGTCTCTTCTGTCCGAACCCCGTCTACTACATTTTAGGCCAAAATGTTGCCCACAAACTGCGTCCCATGGGCTCCGGTGCTCACACCACTGTGTGGAAATTGAACGTTGTCAATGCTTGATCGGTGTGCCAGTACCATTTCTTGCAATTATCATACTGACGGAGACTGGAGAGTAGAGTTTTATCAGATATGTTCATATGACCAACGCGAAGTGTAATTTCGCTTCTGTATAAGAGATTAACTTTCACGTCATTTCCTTTCTTTCTCTTCTCCATCCAGTTAAATTCCACAAGAACGTTTTGCTATGTTTTCTTCAAATCTTACCTTCTGGTCGTGTTCGTCCTCTGGATTCCAAGTTTTCGGCTATTTCTTTTCCAATTCAAATCAATTAGGAACAGAGAAAAAAGGTATATGTTTCAGAATCTTCTGAAATAATACTTTTTTCTCTTGTTCTCTCTGATGGAAACATTGCATGTTGCACAGGTTTTCTAATTTAGGCAAGAAGATCGACAAATTGGAACAGGGTTCATGTCACTGAAGTCTGTGAAGTTCCTTGTTCCTATTGGTGTCATTTTTTGTTCTTGCATTTCCGTATCCTAGTTGATACTTTTATTTTCATCCAATCAGGATTGTTCACTTGATTGTAATGCGATCGTCGCTGTCTTTCTGAAGTTTCCTTTCGGTTTTCCTTTTTTCTCCACTTAAATGAACTGTCTGGCTTCAGTCACGTACTGATCAGAGCAAATTTCTTTCCGTCAAGTTTGTTATTCTCGCTTTGTGTGCAATACCGTCCCCTTCTTCAACTCTCGTCTAATCGTTGTCCGTGTTTCTCACATTCTTGGCACCGCTTCAATAACACACACATGTATACATGCGACAGTCACCTATTTCATTACCGTCAACTTTCATATCCTGGATCTAGAATACTGTTTTGATCGACTTATGGTCATATATTCATTTATCTTAGTATTGATTTAATTTGTCCCTGCTCGTGATTCATGCATTGAAAGTTCTGTGGCATTTGTGGTTCTGTTTACTCCAACTCATATGTCTGGGTACCTATATTTTGGTCTGTTCACCTTTGCAGTCCTGGTTGAAAAGGAGGAGAGACGTTCATATGCTTACTTCTTTTAGCTCCATTCTCGATCATTTCAAAAGTTCATTTTTTTTTATTCTGGTATTATGTTTTAAGCATTTATCTGAAAGACTTCCATCGTGACATTTCTTTATCTGAATGTTCGTTTGTGTGACCGGCTGCAACCTATAAGTTGTATTTTTATTTGGTCTTGAAAATCAGATTCTTTGAGGCGAGCGTGATCGGGTCTGGTCTTGTCCTGGGATGCATTTATCGTTCAGTGAAGCAAACGAGTTTTTCTCTGATTATCTGCAGACGTCGCCTGATTTGATTGATTTTGCTAACAGTTTATCTAAAAGGAATTACTCCAGGTTCAGTTGGGCGAATTGAGCTGGTTGCAAAAGCAGAAATTTAAGGTCCAAATCTATGGCTATCAAATCCAACAAGAGCGTGGATCTACCATGAAACAATGCCACCGCTGCTTAATAAACTTGGTAAATCTCACAAAATTCAAACCTGCTTTATGCAGTTTGCACGGTATTGATTGTTAGTTATCTGGGCTCGTGAAAGTCCGAGAGCTTCATCTTACGGATGAATAAAGCAAAGCAAAAGTTGTTTTATTAGCAGCAGCGTGATTTTTTATTCATGAATTAATTGGTTCCATAGACAATCCGTTTATCATGCCACAACAATGCCCGGTAGCCATGGCAGCTCAGATCGTATTTGTTTGACTCACAACCATGATAGTCTGGTCGGGTTCCAGTCCCAGTTTGGCGACGAGAAATGGCGTCGGGTTCCTGGTCAGGCTTTGAAAGCAACCGCCTACCGACATCCCAGTACTTGTATGCTTGCAGACCAGAAATTAACAGTGGGCAACTGAATTGATCTTCCATCAGCGTCTCCCGGTGGTATCATTCGCATTCTCTGTTGACAAGATTGCCACAGGTAACAAAATCGGTAGCATTCTTTTTATCAATTTAGAGACATTTGAAACGAGCATTGAACAGAGGTGAAGTCTGAATAGTATCATTCAATGATAACGTTTGGATTCGGCCGGAAGTATGCAGCTAGTGTAACAAACATGTTCAGCAGC
This sequence comes from Fasciolopsis buskii, assembly GCA_008360955.1. Classification (NCBI taxonomy): domain Eukaryota; kingdom Metazoa; phylum Platyhelminthes; class Trematoda; order Plagiorchiida; family Fasciolidae; genus Fasciolopsis; species Fasciolopsis buskii. The sequence continues at coordinate 21,194 of LUCM01009644.1, read as the reverse complement.
GCCAAGTTTACGCAGTAACAGCCGAACCCTTCTTTCGTCCTCATTGTGAAAACACCTTCGTACCGTTTGTGTCATTACTCATGATGCACATCGACATCGAGATCATAGTGAAAATCTGGAATATGGTCGGCGTGCCAGGCGCCGGAATCCCTGTCGCTGACAATCGTGTAGTGAAAAGCTTCATGGGGCGCAACTGTGCTTGGGTCGCCTTGCCTTCACTAGAAGATCCTTGGTTTGCCATGTTGCACAATGCTTGTAGTTCTAGAACCCCCTACTAGATAATGTGTCGTCGGATTGACACAACTATGGAAACACATCTTTTACTTCCTTCATTAATGAAATAACAATGTACATCATTTTTCAGGGAGGGGCCCGCGGCTAGCAGAGGGCTGCCAAATGGGGAAGTTGACCGGCGGTGAGAGGACTTGAACCCGCGACCTTCACGTCCAAACGTCACGACCTTATCCGTTCGACCACTGCCGGCCGTCATTATTTGACGTTGGATGACATACAAATGATGAAGGATCTAGCGTCGCACACAGTTGAAGAGGATACAAAGCAGCAATGCTGAGCATCAAGGAGCACATGAGTCTAGGACTCCCTGAAACTATCCTCACAATGACTGACGACTGAGCACACTGGGCGCAGTAGAACTGGATGTACAAAAGAACCCTTCATTTGTGGTCACTCAGCGATTCGGTTATTAGTCGACACTAACTGCGAGCTCGAGATCTGAAACTAGATCTCCCACCAGTCGAGTAGAGAACACCGGAACGAGCAACAAGTGTTTACTGATCTCGGTCAATTCCAGGAGGCAAGCAGCGAAGAAACACATCATGTGAACAGGGGGGAGTAGTATACATAGCCTGTCGGTTAGTTAGAGAGCAGTGACCTTGTAATTTAATACAAAGTATGACACCTAGCTAACCAAAGAAGCGCAGTGTCCAGGGAGAACAATTTGGTTAGTTGAATCGCAGGAAAGTGAAGCATAACTTGAGAAATGAACTTTTTTCTCTTATATAAACAGGTGTGAAAATTTCAGCTCCTTTGGACTGTGGGAATTTGTCCGTGTCCACAACAAGTAACTCCTTTCCAGATTTGAACTATAGCTCACTTTTTCCGTTTTCGATGATAGTGTGATCGACAAACTACCTGAAAATTACTGATATTGCCTTTCGGATCGCACTTTTTCCTTTCAGTTGTAACATTGGACTGTACTACGGCAATTCTGTTACTATGATCGTAAAATAATTCACGGATTTCATTGTCGGACTGCAGCTCTCCTGGAAGCAGAGTTCATTGTATGTTAATAGGAAAGCTAAATGAAAAAGGAAATTTAGTGCAAACCTCTATTCTTCAAGCTGTAGACCTTTGGATTTATCAAAAATAATTGACGAAATACGATCTGAGTATTCGACAAGATCAACTCAATTTCAGGTTTATAGCGACGGCTGTATACAGATGAAAGAACCCGTGTGCGTTCCGCAAGAAGTGTTTTGCCCAAAATTGCCAGATACCCTACAACCTTCCGAACATTACCCCAGTCGCTGGAACTTTTGGAATGCTTCATCTGTCCTGCTTTGTATCGAGTGATGGATGCCATCACACTTTAAATGCTCATTTGGGCCTCTGTTGATCCGTTCATGGTCCTGGGTTTCATTGTCCAGTTGATGTGCGACGAGCACGCCAAGTCGTTTTAGGCGAAGCAATTTAAAGAGTTAAAATTACGGAAGCGGTTTACCAGTGTGGAAGACTGAAAATCTAAAAGCTTTCAGTTGCATAGGCGCTGGGTTGGCGTGCGTGTCGCACAAACAGACTCGATTATGAAACCCGCTCTACGTTATCCCGTCTGAAACTGCCTAGGGTCCAGCGGAACATTAGAAATCAGTTTCAGCTTCCGTTCTTGTTTCTCATACGTTTGCCTCAATTTCGTCTTGGCCAGGCAAACAAGCAACGCTGAGTTGAATTAACCAGAACCGTGCGTGGCTGTCTCCATACGAACAAGGTGTCAGTAATAATACAAGATGGACTGAGAAATTCAAATGTTCGGGTGGTTATGAAACCGAAGGGGTGTCGGAATGCATGCAGTGTTTACGGGTTTCTTTTTGTGAGTAGTTTGCCAAATCAGTTGAAATTAACCCTATGCAAGTACACTATTTTTTTCTGGCGATTATTTACTCCATGTTCACGACATGTCCCGTCCGTTCGACACGCGCCTGTAAGGGCGCATCCGTTCAGTTTTATTTTCTATTCTCCAGTCTCTTTCAGTTCAGTTTCAGCAATCGTTAACCTTATACCGATGTGCCCTGCTTTTTTTCCGAGCG
>LUCM01009644.1:0-15547 GCA_008360955.1 Fasciolopsis buskii | reverse complement strand
GGTCGAAAATCTCCAATCGACGAACATCTCCCACACCAATATTGCATATCTCGCAACTGTACAACGGGACTGAGCGCACTGCGGCACAGTACACACACACTGCCTTACGACTTCAGTGAAATATCAGGCCGACTCTACAGGTACTTCAGTCCAGCGTAAACAGCCCGAGCCTTGGACGTACATGTATTCAGCCCTACTTCCGAGCTACCATCGTTGGACACGCAGCTGCCAAGGTAGGTGAAGCGGTCCACAATGGTTATTTCCTCTCCACCCAGCATCAGGTTCGGCACTGCAGCCGTCCAGTCCTGTAACAACTCTTTGCACTTTGAAGATGCAAAGCACATGCCAAACCGAGCGACCGATCTCTTGAGTCCATCTAGTGCGCGTTGTGCATGGTTCGCAGACTCGAACAGGCGCGCGACGTCGTCTGCGTGATCTGGATCACATAGCTTCCCTCCACTTTCCAATTCGACTCCTGCATCCCGGAGATCTCCTAAAGCATCCTCCATCACCTCGTCCATGACGAAGTTATGGCTAAAGAAAGCGGGACAGTCTGTAATTGGCCAGTGCAAATATTTTTGCAGTTGTCTAAAATGCGAACACGGGTTGGTTTAACAAGAAAACTGCCTTTGCTTTGTCAACTAACAGGACTACGCACAGCGTCTTGCGAATGCCTGGGGAGAATTTGCGGTTTTCTCTTGGCCATTTAAATTGTATTCACAATCGTACTACTTTTGTACTTGTTCGTAGGCGGACTGACAAAAATTCCAGCCGAGGCTGGACCGTCTCGCATCGTCAGCCAAACCGTATTTTCACCATATCAGTACAATTCTCACCCGTGAAAATCGCTGTGAAACCACGCTTATCGATTCATAAATATGTTCATGTAGCTGTTTCCTCAGTCTTTTAGGACGGACAAAAGTTTGACGTTATCAAGAACAATTCCGTCCGAATAATTCCGGTATTTGAGCGTTTCATACGGCCCTTTTCTCAGTGTGGCTCCATGTGGATGGCAGCATACATTTCAGCGCACTGGATGAACTGAGCAGGATGAAGGGTAATTCGCCAGTGATTAAAAGGAAGGAAGATTTAATTGTTTATTGTAGAAAATGTTGTTCCCGTTAGTTCTATAATTCCGTTCGGGCCATAACCACATGTTCCAAAACAGTTAACCGAAATCTGATAAAGTGCTCAATACCGCGAACTGCTATAGTTCCTAATACCTGCTTCCCGCATTCACGACAGAATCGGTAGGTTTAATATGGAGCGTATTCTGACACATTTGCGCTTCACCCTGAGCAGGAGAAGAAAATCCATGGAGCTTGTTAGTTAGTGGTACCGTCCAAAATAGTTCACTTGAAGAACATTTTGCACTAAAACCTTAAATGGTTTTAAGATAATTTATTTACGTCGTACCGATCTGATTTTCCACGTTCTAACTAGGGCCAGTAACTCTAGTTTTCGGGTTTTAGGACCGGTCTGACGAAAATGTTATTCCCAACGTGAATTTATTGTTCTATGCAAAAACATGGGTTTCCTAACGTCCAACCTAGAATAACCTCTTGCGGACTTCTGAGGAATCAATTGGGTGACAATATGAATAAATCGATGAGCTTGGTTTCACATTACTTTTCGCAGGCGAGAATCGCACAGAAATAGCGACAATGAGAAGTGGGCCAAAAATCCGGGCGGTCCAACCCACCTCGGTTTTTCCTTAGTCCGCCTACTAACAAGCACAAAAGTAGTCCGATTTAGAATACAGCTCATATGGCCGAGAAGAGTTTCCGAGTATATTTTCAAAATTTACGGAGCGCTCTGCGCAACTCGGTCTTCTGTAAAACGTGGGATAACGAGTATATACAAGTGACGCGGAAGAACGCAACGTGGTCTCCTTCCTGACAGTCTCATTAATTCGGTGCTTTTTTACAACCAATTTTGATGGTTCAGATTCCATATTCACGCATAATTTAACCTACCAATTTCCAAGAATCGGGACCAACGTCTCCTCGATTTTGAACAGCCTCCTCGTTCGTAACACGGGCCTGCTTTTAGAAATAGCACTTGTTTGCTCATCAAAAGACCATCCAGCAACGTTATTCGGATAAAAATATTTGTTAATGGTTAATAGTAGGAGCTTTGAATTGACTTTTCCGAATGATTAGTCACTGTCAACATTCAGTCATGGGAGCACTGTACAGCTGTTTCACCCCTGCTAATAATCATCAACAGTGTATACCCACCGCTCCCGAACTGGTACGTGAACCCGCGACGAACGATTGTGAATTGAACGCCCTAGCCATTACGCCAGCCAGGCTGGTCCATAATTGTTCATCAAACATCACTACATGATGCAGCAACCTTATCCGCCCCTGGATCTAACGAGGATGGTAAACTGGATGTTAACACCGCTTGACAATTGATTCGGAAAATATTGGCTCCATTACTTAAATTTACTTTTCTGTAAGGCGCCCCACGCGGGATAATCCTAGATATGTGAACACCAAAACCAAAATCATGGAAACTAGTAACATGTGAGATTTTTACGGTGAAAACGTGTTCATTTGTCCCTAACTGCTTAAGACCATCGCACCGTGGAGGACCGTGAGGTACATCCTAACTTTGAATAAGGGATCTATTTTTAAACCATTTATCGGTTTCACTTGTTAACGAAAGTATCGATTAGTTGAGCTTATCGCAACTGAAGTTAAACTTCCGTTCGCCGGGATGACATTTTTTGATTCACGGATATATACCGGTTGTTCGCTGCCTGTTTATCAGGTAGTTCTCTACTTTCACTTTGCAAAATAATAGAGTGAACCAGGCAGATAAAACTACCAAGTTATTCAAAATAACGGTATGTCATAGCTTTCATTTCAAAGAATGCCCTCGCTTGACTGGACAACGTGCACATTGTCTCCACGTGACCTTGACTTCGGAAAGCTTTGTACATCAGGAGTACAAATCATTTGTCTTGTTCTAGGCAAACGGCAAGACCTGGTGTAGGAAGATGCAAGATACATGGGCGGACTACGCTGTCTGCACTTTCGATCGAAACAGGCAAAGGAGATACTCTCAGTAAGTACCGTACCGTACCGTACCGGTCTGCATCTGAGGGCCATGTGACAAGCCTCGCAATCGACCAGTGACTGCAGCCATCAACCTTGGAGATAACGTAAATGGTTCTGTTAATTGCCAGAATAATTTTCAACTTCAAATGAGAACAGGTGTTGTGATAATCTTATTTGCCTTCTTTTCAACTAAAGACGGAGGAGTAGGTAAGATGAGCGACCGATTTCGCGGATAACACTATCGTCTTTGCAGCATTTCTGCCATGTTCAGTGATAACTCCGGAAGATAGAGACGGTGTTTTTAGTTAAATGGAGTGCATGCAAAACATTTGTAGCCCCCAGGTGTTGACACCTTCAGGCCACGTGCGATTCCTACGGGGCCGTTACAGTTCTCAGTTACCGCCCGAGCCCTTTTTTATTCAAGACGTTATTTCAAGGTTCGCGTCCAATAAGTCGCTCGCTGCAAACAAAGACCTTTAGATTCTCAAAACTTATTTATCTCTGAGCATGGAATCCACTGAATTTATAAACTTATACACAGTTTAGCAATAGATGATCAATCAAACCGTAAGTCATTACTGTAAATAAGTTTCAGTAGTGTCTAGTAGGTTTCCTTTCTTAATTGGCCTTCAACCATCGTATCTTGCCTTTGTTACGTTCATGTATGGTAGGTCTCGGAAATCCCTTTCGTCTCAGTCACATTGCATAAGACCATTGCCTAATGTCACTCTCGTGAAAGGTACTTCGCAACTCTAAGCAGATGATCGCAATGTACCTTCGGATGGATTAACATTCTTCAGATTGCAACGAATTATTCCAGGCTTACCCATGGTATAAAACGAATGGCCCCTCTTTGAAAGCCGTCTCACACTAGAGCCCGTTTATTTAATGTGGATTTGGAGACCTTGTTCACGGCTGCTACGTGGTTGCTTTTTCAGTGGCTCTTCAATACATCCAGGCGGGCAGTGTAAGGTGACAATCCCCAGTTTAGCATGTTAACTTCCTCCATCTCATCACTACACTAACCATCGGTTCGCTAAGAATCCTGGACGCACATGTCTATGACTGGTTTATCAAAGTTAGACCTACAAGTGAATCTCAAGTACTTCAGCCCAGCGTTTGCCACTGGAAAACCTGAACGGGATGGTTGAGGTGATGGCGGATACAGAAAACAGTCAGCTAAGTGTTGAGATGATCAACTAACCGAAGTACATCCCTGCTTTGAATTTAGTCATACCTCAAGTAAATTCTTCCTTTTTCCTGAAGATAATATGCCCTGATTTCTGTGGTTATCCGCACTCGTTACAACGGTCGGATATGTGTGCCATAGCAGTAGGCACCAGTTCGTCACATTCACAGTCTTCAACATCATGAACATTTTTGTGAATAGCCATAGTTTCCAAATTACAAACATCAGTGATAGACGAGTGATCACGACGCCCATTCCGGAGTTCTGAGTGAGTGGCGGTAACAACAAAATAACTTCAAGGCCTTTGTTACTACTCCCTGTCAAAAATGACGGCCGATGGATGCCCGGGGCGCCTACCCATTTCGTCCATAAAAAACTTTATCAGGACCATTTGGCCGCTTGAGTAGAGGCCACGAGCTGGCGCCAGAAATGCAGGGCCGCTTTGTTCCGGTCCTACCGGCTTGGCAATAGTGATTCTGTCTGGGCAACAGGACTATCTGACAAGCCCGTTGGCACTTAAGTGAATGACGCACAGACTGAAGACCTGAATGATTCCAGGCCAAGAATGGGGATGGAGACCCAATTGCTCATTCCAACTGTGGAATATGTGAAAAGCGGTCTAGTGTCCGTGACACGCTCAGAGCAGAACGGGGGGCGTGGCCTAAAGTGAAGACCAAAAGAGTGGCAATGGACCCGAGAGACGGCAGCGGGGGCCCAGTAAGCTATATTCTGTGTCCATATAGGCCGTTGACTAAGCCAAATGAACGAGTTTTTGAGCTGGGTGGTTGCCGTCCGTTTGATCGCTCCCACTTGATTAACCGGGGTGGGACTGAACTAGACTCGAGGCAGCCGACAGAAGCCGCTAGTTGGCGATTGCAATAAACAGATTATAGAACGGACCGTAAGAAGAAACGTAGGCAATGGAAGGAATTGTGTTCAGCGCGTAACAGCAAATTCAGCCTGACTGTTTGCATGCGTAAAGGGAATAGAATCGGCTCGAGACAATTCAACAAATTAATGCTTGCTGTGTGGACGCCCGGCGAGTAGCAATAACGGGCGTCAGGACCTTAATCACGCAGCTTTGGAAAAATGTCTTAAACTGTAATCATTTTATGAGGAATTTGCAATAAGTTAACTTCATGTAGCTGTAGGTTTTTCGGGGACTAAAATGCTTGTCAATTGTGGTAACATCCAGCTAACGTCTTAACATAAATACTAAATCAAACTAGCCATTGCGATTAGACATCCGCATATTTCGTGTCACTTTGATTAGACCACCTCAGCAATCGGTTTACTTCGATTATATCGGATAGTTCGAACTTGGACAGATTACAGTCACCAATAGGAAACAGTTCCGTGCATATCAGCATTTTGCACCGAAAAACACGACATCTTCAACTATTACGAGAAGGTAAACGGGTGTTGTACTCATGTTTCAAGGAATAAAACAAATAAATTTTGACAACTACTGTCAGCCACATGCATGGTTAAGTCGTGAAGACTCTCAGGGAATACCTTCACCCTCATTATTTAGACATTCTTGGTCTATTTTGACTGTTTGTTGGCAGCTCATGAGTACTTCCTTTCGTACCCCAAAACTGTTGTATTGATCCTATTATCCCGAACAAAGACCAATGCTATCGCTTTCAATCTCACAAATATTGCTTTCCGTCTGAAGCGGTACAATATTGGGCAATTTTGTTGATGAATTATCTTTTATTCATCTGATAGTGTTTTCGATACAGTCATCATTGCTCCTTCGGTCAGTTGCTCCTAACTGGTTTAGACCACCCAGTGTCTTACTGCCTCCATCGGTCACAACACGGGTCTTGCCCGCACTATGACTGAGATTTAATCACACTGGCGGAAACAGTCTTGAAATATTGGAATATAAAATGACACCCCTAGAATGTTGGCAGGATTCAGAAGCATGCTTCTCATTAAGGCGCAACTGTCATCAGTGTTCCCTACTCATGGTGTGAAACCTGACACGCTGTGATCACGGTTGGTGGCCTTTTCACTTGTTCACTAAAGATAACTATTGAGGACGTAACGGTAGCGAACAAGCTTTTTCGGTAACTTTATTGCCTGGATAACACAATGGCCTGAATTGAGTGTTTCTTGTATGTTTGATACGTAATTCGGATAAGATGACTGGTTAAATGGATACGTTTGACCAAAGTGTGGTTGGAGACCGAAATCGGTCTCCTTTAGTTTCTAAAACGGAACGCAGTAAAGAATTGGAATTGGGTTGTGTTAAACTGCATACGGTGATAGTTGGACATCTGCTACGCAATCAAATTACGACAGACATCGGGCACCGTTTACAAAGTGGCATGGATTCGCAGCCAGCAGGATGGAAGCAACCTGACCAATCGTTTTTTTGCAAACGGCCTCCGTAGTTCCCAGATGTTGGTGACGAAACACCTTCGGTATATTTCGCGTGACCCTGTAAAGTGTTTTGAAAGCATCATCATCAAACCGGTTTCTTAAATCGCTAAAGTGCATTGCGGTCGTTCCGGAGATAGTCTTTGTGGATGAGTAGCCCAACCAAATCGGCTTGTGCTTCTTAATTCTCTCCGAAAATTGTCTTGTCATGCTACTCACGGAGCTCGTCGAACATAATCATGCGAAAGAATACATTATCAAGGATGAGGTTAGGACAGGCGTTTTATTTTCTAGATTTGGGGACCTCGTTGGTCGATCAGTAAGTTTTACGACTAGTCTGTCATTAAATCGTAACATGCTCTCTCACTGCTTTCAACCGCCAGGTCTTTCATCGGGTGTGTTTAATATGTGCTTCCGATTCTCATCTGTTTATAACCAAATTGAAAAAAGAAAAGATAAAATGACAAACAAGGGCCTCACTACCGACTTTTAGACAGCAGAAAGCTTATGTACCTAGAAACTAGACTTCTTTGCATACAACATGACCGGCGAAGGGACTGCGGTGCAGATTCCTTTATTCCAAAAGCTGCCTTTATGACCCGACCACGGACAGTATTCCATCCTGTACAATGTTTGATTCATCTATCATTTGGTTTTTATTTTAGGAAAGTGCATGTTTCTCCGATCATCAGTCTGAGAGCCTTGAAAATCTGTCTAATACTCATCTCAGATACGGAACCAAATCACTTATTTCTACGGTGGCTTCCCCCATCAGCGAAACTCTTCCCTGTATGTTATTCTGACTTCGCCATGCTTTCATCCAGTATCTCCAACCACTTCCGTTGTCAAACTGTTAGTAGTGGGTAATCCCCATTCGCTTTTGCCTTCTCTTAGTTGATTCTGTCGACGCCTGTCAGTTCGCAAATGGTCCTACCAGATACTTAATGAATTGGTTTGCTTCTCTGTGGATTTTTTGCTGCTAATAATTGAGGTCAGTCTCTAATACCTATCTGAATTGTTGTTCTGTTTTTGATTCAGTTAGCCGTCTTATTATAAGTAGCATTATTAGTATTATTACTAGCGTAGCATTTAGAAATGACTGCGCTGTGGATGTCCTGGTTCTCTTTTATGAAACTTGGAAACTAGTTTCACCACAGAATCCCTTAACTAACAATATGGACATTCTCCAACGTAGTATTCTTTCCCTTATTGTTTTCTCTTTTAGATTAGTTGCTCAATCGTTGTGCAACTTCGTGAGCAATCTGATTACAATTAATATGTTCCACATACGGAATGAATGAACAAAATTCTGCCGGAGGCACATGCCCAGTTTCGCGGTGGTTTTCGCTTTTTAGGTATGCGCATTCTGTGCTCTCTTGTGGAACTCTTCCCATACTTGTGCACTCCTTTGTTAGTTTCTCATCCGAGTCTCATTTGAATCCTTAGGAGCGTGAATGGATGATAAGCCCATTTAAGGATAGCATGGTGATTAGTCGGAGCATTTTCGTCGATTAAACAAGGTTAATATTCAGAAAAAGAGCACAAGGTCCGAAAGCATTGGTTTTTCTTCTTTACATGATGTCCCGACGAATCACCATATGATTCTTTTATGGACTTATCATCCATTGACGCTCCTAACGATTTAAATTAGTCTCTTAATGCTAGCGATTCACATCATTTTACAGAAAAGCATGTATCATTCGGAACTTTTAATTCTCCTTTGGCCTAAGTCTCATATTTCTAGGTATAACTTTCCTCGAACACTTAGGTATCATAATAAACACTTATGAACAATAGGCTTCTGAAATTCTAAACTGTGTCAGAAAACAGTCGACCTGAAGACTAAGTCATTTTGGTCCATGGCAAGCGTGTTCTCCTATTTCACTCCCATCCGTCTATTGATCAAGTTTGACCCACTTTACAAGGATTTTATCTCATGTAACTTTGTAACGACTGTTGTCTTTCGTGCTTCATCTATTCCCATAAAACTTCCTGCTAGTAAAGTATACGGCTTCTGCGTTAGTTTTTGCGAAAATTTTGCAATAAAGCTGCTGCAGATTTCATGCATCCGCACACCATAATTTGCCCTTTTTCGTTCTCTTCCCTACAGTTATTCTAAGTTTAAGCGCAACTACTGCTATTCCATTACTAACAAATTTCTACAAAGCCATGTTTAATCCATGTGGCTAACAAAGAAGAGGCAACAGAGGACCTTGCACTAATTCTATTTGCCGAGTCAGCTCCTGATTTCTTCCATTTCCAGCTGGCCCCCAATGTCGTTTGTGAGTTATCCTTCTTTTTGGCAATGCCTTGGGCCTTCAAACTTGCAAAAGTTTGCCATACAATACAAAGATATAATTTAAACATAGGTGGACCACGAATGTGGTACAATTTGACTGGTTGATCACTATCTTAACCGGATTGGCTGTCTTGGGCTGGTCAATAGGCTAATCAAAATGCGACCTTAAGAACAATACACATTCATCATTAAAAAAGGCTAATTCTATCGGTAGAGCATGTGAACGAAGCGAGAAATTCATCGGAAAACTAAGTAAGATGAAGCATTGCATGCGGATATTCCAACTGAAACTCCTACATCCCTTTTTGTGGGCGTGTGCAGCACTACTGACACTATTATTTGTCTACGAAATAAAAAACTTACTCCATCGGGGTCCAGTAACGCCATTGCATACATCTCAAACTACACTCTCTGATTGCTGTCTGTTTCAAGTGAATGCTACTCACTGGTACATGCCTACTAATCAAGAAGAAGAGACTGAATTTCCATTGGCTTTCAGCCTGGTTGTCTTTACCGATTCAGAGAGGGTGCTCCGTTTGATCAGAGCAATATATCGACCGCATAATTACTATTGCATTCATATTGATCGTAAAAGTTCATCAGCTTTCGTCCGCCAAGTAGAGTGCTTACGGAACTGTCGTGGACTGACACGCAATGTGCATTTTGTCGAATCAGCAGATCGAATAGATGTGCAATGGGGTCGAATTAGTGTATTGGATGCTGATTTGACTTGTGCTCGAATCCTGTTAGAACATGTACAAGCCCGGTGGAAATATTGGATCAATCTGACAGGTCACGAGTTTCCATTACGAACAAACTGGGAGTTGGTCAGGGCACTTCGCTTGCTGAACGGAACCAATCTCGTGGAAGCAATCCATCAGCGTAGAAATATGGAAAGAATTCCACCGCCCAGTGGATCCGATCCACTAAATGTAAGCAGGAACTTTCTATTTTCCGTCGATATTTCTAACTTATCTATTAACAATGGGCTTACATTTCTAAGTAATCAAGATGATATACACACTACACAAAACCAACAATTTTAAAAATAATTACCATAATAGAAAATGTCCGCAAGCGCCACATAGTTGAATGAATGAGTCAAAATGATGGGTTTCCACAAGGTAGGCCGGACCATTCCGCCGCACACCTATCCATAACATAGTATAGTCAGTTTGACTGCTTAAATAATCAGTAAAACAATCATCAAAAACGGACACAAATTTAACGTGAATAATAAGAGGAGTAAAAAATGTGATCCGAAAGAAATTTTTTGGGTCTAAAAATAATGCCAACCTGTTGTGCTCTTCGCGTTGTTTGCACTGAACGGGTTTACAGTTGAGACTGGCTTGTACCCAGGCGTACCGGAGCAATTTTCGCTCCTTATGTCGTTTCTCCATAGTTAATCACTGTATGATTAGTGGCTCAGTTGATTTGGGTTCAATGTAAGATGTCGTCGGCGCAAACTGATTATTTGTCACCTGCGCTTTACGTGTCCGAAATATCCTAAAAAACGTGAATCATTTCATCACTCATGAAACGATGAATTGTTACGAATTTCCAATTGAATTTTCCTGGGTACGAGCACGCTACTGGCTTTCCCAGGAATAGGAGAACAGTTGGCTCCTGTGTCAATATTTTAGCAGCTTCTCTTTGGCCAAAATGCCTCGAAAATTTGCCTTATTATTAAGCTGTACGAACAAGGTCACTGTTCTATAATGACAGCCACCATAAAGCATGAAACAAATATCATTTCAAGATGAATGGCTTTGAGTCTAGACGCTTTTGGTTGTGTTTTTCGCACATGGGGATTTCATTGAAATTCTCGATAGGGAATGGTACATTCTACAGGAAGACTGACTATTTTGGGATCTTGCTATGACTGTTTGCGGAATGTCATTGTTAAACGAAGACGAAGCCATCCGCAGAACATAAAAACCCCACAGGCAACCTTTCTCAGTAGTTTGCAACGGTCTGCGAGGCATGTCCGCCATATGGATATGCCGGAATTCTACACCCCTTCCGTTGAAGTTTCCCATTAGTATGATAGATCAGTTCAGACCAATTCGTATGACGGTTATGAGAGCCACTGTAAAAACAATGATAAAGTCACTTCCGCATACATGCTCCTCTGGCGAGACTTAACTCACGAATTTCTAGGCATGCTGTCTGCGTCAGTCGACAAATACTGCTGTCAGTTCCTCCCAGGTTATTTTTGGGATATTTTCCAGTCTCTAAGACATTTTAAGCTCTAAATCAGTAGGATATTTGCATTAAGGCAATCCGATGCACCTTATGAATGTCAACTCGAAGAAGAGAGCAAGCCACCACGGAAGAAATTCCAATCCTTCTAGCATTATTTCCACTTTTACCGATTCTCACTCTATGATCGGTTGCATCGTTAGCTTGGTGTAGTAGGCTGCTTGTCCTGATGAAATTGCGACCAACTTTGTGAGATGCTGTTCCCGTCCTATCTGTGCCCGAGGCCAGATGGAGCTATTCCGTTGGACACCAATGGACTAGCGATCATGGGCCAAGGTCACGAAGTCGCGATCAATGGGCATAAGCCACCGCAGTCTGCTTGTGTCAAACTATAGGCGCATTTCAATAGCACAGGAGAGTGCCGAATTTTTCCGGGCACCAGCTGAAGATAGTCACTCGCTGCATTTATTTTCTTCTCAGAAGTGTGGCAATAAAACTGCATCACTTCTCGTATTATTTGTAAACTGTGTCGATGTGGTCGGAATTATTTCAGAACTATTCAGAACTTATGTCTGAATACCTTATTAAGAGCTTGTTCATCGAAGTCTAATACAAGATCTATTTTATACTGGTAGACTTGTTCTTGCGTAGGGTAAAGTGCAGTGATTATCTGTGAATTACTCTGTAATCCAAAATCAGCAGGATCTGATGTACGAATATACGTCTCTACCCGACTCGCTATATCTTCGACATGAATCTAAATTATTCTGACATAATTGTGAAGAGACAGTATTCCATTGCTCGACTGTTGGTCACATGGTGTTCGGGGTGCTTTAAGGTCATTTGAACACACCGGATACCACAGCGCTCTGATCGGTTCTGCAGTATAGCCCAGGGAAATCACACCTAGGATTTCTCGGTCACAGTAACCATTCTGAAGTTACCCGTAGAACAATAAATACCACTGACAGCATAACCAGAACAAACACGGACAATTGGGACGTGTTACGCATGCACACCGACAGGCAGTGTTTTCAGGCTCGAAGCCGAGCTTGTTTGAAAACTTCGTCCTCTAGCGCAAAAGACCAAAAGAGCATGAATTTTATTTGTTCTCAGTAATTCGTTTACTAGCACTACTGTGACTCAATTGGCTAAACTATGAAACTTCGCCTGGATGTTCGAATCCTCGACCTCAGCACTTTTGGCAAGTGGTCTAAGGTATACAGTGAACCTCTGGCGCTAACCGATCGGGGAAACCGTCGGCCCGACTCCATGATTTCCTTGTAATAGCCAAGTCAAATGAACCAGAAAATTATCATTCTTCTACGACTCAGTTTTGCACCATAATTACTACAAAGACTGAGGTGAATTCTCTGTCGGCAGTAGTCCGTGGAGAGGGAATGCTCGCTCGTTATCTGCTCAGCGTTTAACGTCATTTTGACGAGATCGTTCATTGTAGTTGATCGAGTAATTGACTGATAAATCGCTTTCCTAAACCAAAACCGCACTCCATATTTCATGAATGAAGATTCAGTTGCAAGGGAGAAGTAACTTCACGGGATTCTTGATCTAGGGAGAACGTATTGCGAACATCACTCCCATTTTGTGGTTTTGAACTAAGAAACACAACAATCTAATATGTAAACGAGTTTTAAAAACTTGTACGTTTACTAGGAACCAATAAAATAGCAAATAACAGTAAGTTAAAGATTGTCATTGGCCGCATACCACCACAAGATCAATTTTGGAATGAGGAATTACAAAACCCATCGAAATAAACCGACTAGTTTTAATCGCATATAACACTTCCTATGTTACAAATGATCTCAGTAATATGAACGACTAATCTTGGCACTTCACACTAGAACGACGTATGTAGTCGGAGCAGGCAGCGTTTTGGGCGTCAAGTAATATATAAGAAAGAGGAAGTGTTAGTTGTTCGTTATTGAGGCCACTTGCTCAATGAAATATGTCACATGCGAGCTAATCGTACTTCAGTGTTCAGCTCCCAAATTAAACTGCCGCCTGTAAAATCTACTTGAATACAATTCAGTTCAATCTGATAGTTGCTAAAAATCATCTTGAAACGATATGGACCATGTGGACATGTTACGTACTTTCAAGCAGAATTTGGCAATCCTGTCAAATCCAGAAATCGCCATATTATTTTCTGGTTATCTCATTCTATTTCCCTTGTGTTTATTTTGATCAATTTCCCCGATTAGTAATGCTAAGGTTTTTACACGAACAAGCTATGCTAACCACTTTATCCAGTCAGATTTCGAAAAGGAAATTTTCAAAATGGAAAACCTCATTTGAGCCTCCACAGATATAGACCATCCGATAGCACAGTTGGATATGACCCCTTTTTCCACTTGTAACACACATCATAAGCCCATGCTTCACTAGCATGTTAGTCCTAGGAGCTTCTTCTGATAGAGTGAAAGGGTGTTACGATTCGTGCAGCTAACTCAACGATCACTTTGTCACAAAATGGTAAACGGTTACTCGGTTAGGTCACGCGAATGAGCAAAGCGTTCTGCTGCCACAGCTTCTGCACTCCATTAGATGTTCGTCAATTTTCGAAAACCTGGTCTTGAACAACTTTTGTGTCTCACTAGCACAGTTTCTCGATATTTTGGTTGTGTATGAGTGTGCTCTATTAGCACTCGGATATGGATGGCTGCCTGTACACTCTTTTGCACCATCACACGCGATAACGGCAGTCTTGAGCCGCTCGGTTGGCAATCGGTCGACAACAAAAGATATATGTCAGTTTACCGATATGACAAAACTGGTCCAGGTTGCAATATCAAACACGGTACATAGGGCATGTGCGAATTAGGACCGAGCCTCGTGAATTATAGAAGGTTGCATGTTCTGTCTAGTCGGTTAAGTAATGATACCACCTTGTGGCTACCGATTAAAAGTTACGCTTATATAGGAGACAGAAAAACAAGTACATTCATTCTTAGTAGGTCCAAAAATTCACGTTCACTCTGATCAGCACCAAGTTATAGACCTTGCTCGGGGAGGAGGTGACCGAATTAAAAACCTGGCAAACCGATAAAGTCACCACCACATGGCTACCGGTAACTGATGCCGAGAAATCTTACTGAAGATCTATTTATATGAATCGCTAAAAGTAAAATGCACTCCACGTGTTTCACAATCACTGAAACGTCAACTTATGATGTAAATGAAGCAACGTGCATGATCTGTGAGTAAACTTCGCATGAATGAAAAGCGAATTATGGTATTTCCGAAATGATCGCGTGGATACATTTAAACACTCCTACCGTACACGACATAGTCCATTTACTTCCGTTTTAACTTGAAATCCAGTCGGATCTGAAACTTTTCTTATAAAAGCCTCATGTTGCAAAAAAACATTTTTAACTTGGCGATACATGAGGAATGCAATAAATAAGGATTTATTCAAGGTATTTCTTTGATTTGTTCCTAAGACAAGGCCGATGACTGAGACTTCAATATTAAGTCTCAGGGACTAAGAAGTATGGCTCAGTGGCTACGGACTCGCGCGACTCATGATGGGGCGTTTCTCTTTTACCTATTCTGATATCTAACTCTGTTGATACTAGCAGGTGTTCCTAAAGATCAATGCAGTTTCTTATATTGTGGTCTTTTATCTGTATAACACCGTGACACTAAGAACCACGCCTTGATCTAGACTCAGCTCGAATGCGTCCCACTGTTATGCAGACTTGCATTTCTGCTCGTTAATATTGTCACGATGACAATTGTAACATGACGAATATAATCATTCATGGGCAAACGCGAATCCACGCCGAAAAGTACACATGCCGTTTACAGAATTAGATAAAGACGATGTTGTTGGCACGAGCGCAAAACCAAAAGGTAGCATCACCGACAGACCTCATATGGCTCAGTATGTGTAATAGATTAGACATTCCGTGAGATCGCTATTAAGAACATGGGGGAGAAAAAAAAAACCCACTTTTGCCAAATCTGTTTCATCCTAGTTGGAAGTCCTCGTCATACATGTGCACCATGCCCCAACTGGCACCTTAGCAACGAACCGCCTGCCGAAAGAATGGGAGTAGAAAGCGCTCGTAGCCTTATCGCTATGACTGCAAGCTGTTCAGGGCTCATTAACCTTCACCACATGATATAACAAACTTCCCTTAATCGTTTTCGCAGCCACAGATTGGTGGCGAACAGTAACGAACTCTCAAGACAAATGACTCCTCTATTGGTAAAATAAGCACGACAAAGTACATCTCATATAATCAGTTAAGATTACCAGCCAAGATATGCAAGCGAAAGATGGACAATGTTACGGTCACATGCAGCTTTCAATTACTGGTATGCTTTCGCATTCGGCTGCTGTTAGAACATGTGGTGGATCCCCCAATCTCG